>CAJGYO010000010.1:33115411-33635192 GCA_904845875.1 Miscanthus lutarioriparius
GACCGGCGGCCGTCGTCTTTCTCTTCTTCCGGGCGGCTGTCGGCTCCGCTGCCCTCTTCCCCCAAGACTTTCTCGAGATACTGGGGGGCGAACTCTCCGTCCGACCAGCGTCGGTGCCTCCGGATTCTGACGAAGCGCTGCGCATCTTCCTCAACACTGAGCGATGGTGGTGAGCATCTACACCCCTCGACCAATCACCCCTCGACGCCAGAGAAGAAGTACACCGCTTTTTCCTGCGAATGGATCTTTGCATAAGTGAATCGCCCAACGCTTTCCAATGCTTTAGTTAAAAAGTATTGGGAAAAACACAATCGAGATGCTTACCTCGGAGGAGGCGGATTTGTACAATTGAAGGCCCTCGTTTGCCTTGGCCACCGAGCGAGGCATTGGGAGCGAATAGCTCTGACCCGCTCTAGGACAATTTTTTCGTCACCGCTCCGTCCTCTCCCGGGTCCGTTCTGTCATCACCTCATGTAGTCAAAACCCGGGTAGGCCCTCTCTAGTTCATCTCCAGGTGGTCGGATGCTGGATGCGGTAGCACTATGAAGCTTCGCCACTAGTTCGGCCACTAATCTCCACTCCTTTAATCAGTCGAGGAGCTCCTTACTTGTTCCATGTCAAGACCTTTGGTTTCTCCAGACCGAGCTTTTTTGGTTCTCGAGATATGGTGGGCGTGAGATTGATTGTAGGCGAGCGACTCACATTTCATGTAGAACCACTTGGAGTTCCACCCTTTCGAGAGAAGTGTTCATTGGTACATTAATGTAACACTGTTGGCCATCCCATCCCGGAGCTACGACATATGATGCCGACCACCTTGGAACCACTCACCGCCTTCTTCTTCAACTCCGAATAGGTGTCTCGAAGAGGTTGAAGTGTGATGAAACCCCGTAAACATCTCACGTAAATGAATAAAGATCAAGATGTGTAATATGGTGTTGGGGTGGAGATTGCACGGAACTAATCGTCCGAACTCCAGCGAGATCCTGCATGAAAGGATGAATAGGGAACCCCAACCCACGCCGAAATAATCCTCAAAGACTACAAGCTTTATCAGTGTTAGGCATCGGGAAGGGCTCACCATTGGTTAGGTCGCCATCCGATTAATAAATCGACTTGACGCCATTTATCGTGAAGCACGCCGCCTCCACTAATCTCTCGAAGTTTTTGAGATATCTCGGCTTCCTGCGCATTAATTTGTCCGCACCATGTGGGTCACCCACTCTTCATCACGACTGGCCCGCACCTTCTTTAGGCTGCACCTTGCCATGATGAATGCTTGGTTCCACTGCTCCTCTTTGGAAAATTTGAAGACTTTCCTTTTCGGCGCCATCTCTCGGTCTGGGTCCCTTCGCGGATGGGGACTAAAGGCCACCCTTATGGCAAGCCCGTGGATGTGAATCTAGAAATGTGAGGGCTAAGGATGAAGACGGAATGGCAAAGTGGAAAGGTAGGGAACGGTAGGATGCGGGATCTTGGTGTGCGACAAGCTCAAGATGGCGTTACTATAAGGTACTTTCCCCACCCTTTCACAGGCATTCTAGGGTTTTTGGGAAACCCACGGCTCCCACATGAAATTCGCCCTCCGAGATTCTCCTCGACACAAAACGAAGCCTTGCGGCGACTCTGCGGCGCCGTAACAAGGCTTTCACGATAACTGTAGAGTCTGAGATCTGTCAGATCATTTATCGCCGATTCCTATGTCAGTTATCACTTTCAATCTGAATAATCGTAATACTTCTCCGCCATTTATTGAGGCGATCAATAAACTCACATATATCATATCATACAACCATTACTACGATTTTTTCTCCACGAGTAGGTTATTCGTCATCACGATGTCTGCGCCAATCTATCGTGTTTCGCTTCTTGATCTGCAGCTCTCTGCGATCTACGCCCCATAGGATACTATTTAGGAGAATGCTGGCGATATTATGTCGGCGACACCCTAGTCTCAGGATTACAAAACAGAAGCCATCGACTTGGCCACACTATGAAGACCTCTTGAGCTTGAGCACAACTAAGATAACACGTGTCATAGGTCCCTCTCTGGGATTATATCAAGATATGCATTCTCCGATCGCGTGAAAAGGACGTAAACCAATTCAATCAGCGTAAGGCTAAAAAAAATAGCAGGCCATTTTTGGCGGCGGGACCTGGCTTACGTCACAGGTGTCATCAGGTCCCTTTCTTTACCACCTATTGCCAGTTTGTATGGCCCAAACGGTCTGGGCCTCCCACAGGGGTCGACTCCAGCCATGACGGGTGATGGCTATTACGGCAGCCGCCGGTTTTGGCGAGGCCAGGCCACTGCTACTTCCCTAATAACTTTTCTTTGCCATAATATGGTACTAACATTTCTATCCCAGTGTGAGATCACCTTTCCATCTATTTCTGAATCGGATGGTCCCTTGCGCCATTACGAGCATGGGAAGTTCATGATAACCAAGGCCCAACTCGTCGACGAGGAAAGGTGGGAGACAAGGAGGTTTCATCTACGGTACATGGAAGCGGCAAAAGGCGCTGGCATGGTGGTTTTCTAGTCAAGGTTGTGGCGGAGTACTTCCACTTGCCCTGCAACGATGTAGAACTCCCGTGGACTTCCACGACATGTACAGACTCTCTCAAGGGAACAAGACCTTGACATCGCCCAAGTCACCTTGTTCTCTATGTAAGTGATGAATTGCGAGTTTCACATATCACCGCCTTTTGAATCGGTCAAAACTACTTATATATGCCACGATGGCTTGTCCTTGCAAAAGTTGATGGCCTATATATCCAAGGAACTAAAACTTTATGTTATCTATCCATCTCCAATGCATATTGCTCAAAGAATCATCATTGGTTACCACCTAGATGACAATCATCCAACCATGAAAGACTTGACCAAGCGACGAGAGAGGCGAAAGAAGAAACCGATGGACAATGAGAAGTTGAACATTTTAAGGTACATACTAGGAGCAATGAAGAAGATCGGGGGACATGGGTGTATCCTAGCGCCTACCACTTTGGGTAAGTCGAAGACATGCCTAGTAGAGATAAGTGGGTAGCTAGCTAGAATTATTATTTCTCGTCAGTAACTTTTGTATTTTGTTTCAATGGCGCGAACAAGGCCTCGAGGGTCACCTTTGGGTTGCATTTATCATCTACCCTCGGGATGGCGGAGCCTGCGTATTTGATTTGTTGACACCGCCAAACTTAAAAGGGTACAAGGCCTTTGAAGATTGCCTCAAAGTGTAAGTGATCGAACTGTCTTCTCATATGCGTTCTAATGCCCTATCTAATACTAGTACATTTCAGTATATAGCGTTTATAAGAAGTACGTGAAGGATCCTCGAATGCTATGATCGAAGAACGAGAGAATTTTAAGGCTAAGCATAAGAACCGCATCAAAATCGTATTTAACTTTCCTGTAAGTATTTGAAAGGTTTAATTGTGCTTTCCGTTCATATGTGTTCTAATGCCTGTGTTGTAATGCTTTTGCGTGACGATCATGCAAAGCCAAACAACCTTATCACAAACCCGTGGCTTCTATGCTGTGAGTTTCTAAGGGTGTGCAGCGATTTTATTTGAATTTTGGAGGGTGCTCAAGAATGGATTGAACTAGTTGAGAGACATTCAGCATCAACCAACACAAGCGAGACAAAGGTGGACATATGTAAGTTTGTGTTGAACAAATGCGTGCTTGAAGGGGGCACGTTCTTCCATGAGAAACGACCAGCTAGCGATATTCTATAAGTACTGAGAGGTCGAGGAAATGGCCTTACGATGCGTCAGCAGGATTACACCTTAAGCATGTATAACGACTTTTTAATATGTAAATGTAATGAATTAACGATGACAAGAACGACTAAGTGAATGTATATATATATATGTATATTATCTCATGTGTAATGTCCGCATATATTTTTAAGTTTAATCATGTGAAATCTGGATGTGATTTGAATTTTTTTTGAATTTATATATCTGCTGTTTTATTTGAATATACATATATTTATTTTACGCAATATATGGACACGTTAATTTATAACCTACCGGGCGGGCAAATAATAAACCATACGGTTAATCAACATAACCAAGGCACAAACAAAAGTGCCAATTAATTACGATTTCTTGATAGTGGCCCGGCTAGGTTAACGTGCCCGCGTGGTAAAAGTATATTTACCCTTGCGGTTACATGGAAATGTATATTTATCCCATCGAATTAACCCAGAAGAAAGCATTATGTAGTAGTTAAGCCCTCGATTTACGTGGCCTCTAGAAGACATCCGGCTTTGCCATGGAAACCCAAATCGCACGCCTCCATAAAGTTTATGTAGTAGTGGACTACTGATCCAAAGACATCCCGAAGATATCCACAAGATATTACGAGATCTTTTAGGATATGTATGATCCAAAATCACAATCGCTATTACTTTCCGGTTATCTCTCAGATCTAATCGACTTATAACTCTGCTCCCCGGACTATATAAGGCGTGCAGGGACCCCTCCAAACTCACGCAATATCATATCATAGCTAATACAAACCAACAGACCACAGGAGTAGGATATTACGTCATACTGATGGCCTGAACCTGTCTAACTCGTGTGTTTCTGTTGCCTTGTTGTTCTTGATCTCACGCTCCTCTGCCGATCAATCTACCTTCGTGGGATACTCCTCGAAGGACTACCGACGATATTCTGTCGACAACACCTAGTCTCAGGATTACAAAAACAGAAGCCATCGACATACTTCCTTCCTGAAGGCCTCTTGAGCTTGAGCACAACTAAGATTTGCAGTGTCCATAGGTCCCTCTCTACAAACCAATATCAAGATATGCATAAATCGATCCTCAATCAATGAAAAGGACACTAAACCAATTGCAATCAGCGTAAGTAAAATAACCAAAAGGCCATTTTTGGCAGCAAGGGAAGGTTACAATTACAAATTACCATGACTCCATCAGGTGCTCATCAGTGTCCCTTTCCTCCCTGATGAGGATGACACCACTGGCAAGGATGGCAGTTTGTATGGCCCAAGCAGTCCTGGGCCTCCACAGGGTCGAACACCAGCCATCACTGGTGATGGTGCCACTGTTACGGCAGCCGCCGGTTTTGGCGAGGGCCAGGCCACTGCTACTTCCATTGGCACAGACACAGCTGCCGGAGTGACAGGAATGGCAGCGGCATCCCCGGACGCCAATGCAGTGCTCAATGCTGCAGCCGCAAGAGCAGGATTCTGGCCAAGCAACGCTGCAGCCTGTGATGGGTCACGAGCGTAAGCTGCAAGGTCTACCACGCCGGCGGCCGCGGCGGCATCAAGCACCAGCTGCCGCGCGGGTGGCCGTACCGCCCGCGGTGGTGGCGTTCCGGCAGCCGAAGCTGCCACCACCGCCGGCGGAGGCGCCACGGGTGCCTTGGTCTTCGGCGCGGGTTTGTTGGCGAGCTGGCAATGCAGCGTGCGCCCCTCGAACACGCGGTACGGCTCCTCGACCGCCTTCGCGGCGCCGGCCGCCGCCTGGTACACGAACAGTGCGTACCCGTGGGACGCCCCGGTGTCGGCGTCGAAGCCGAACGGCCCGCCCTCGAGCTCCCCGAACCGCGCGAAGAACGCGCGCAGCCGCTCCGCGCTGGCGTCCGGCGCGACGTTGGTCACGTACACCCGCCGCCCGGCGCCCCCGCCCCCGCCAGACGGGTCGGGGCCGGCCGACGCGAACTGGACGGAGACGGGGCGGCCGGCGACGGTGACGCGCGGAGCTTCCCGAAGCGCGCGGCGGGCGGCGGCGCGGGAGGCGAAGGACACGAAGCCGTACCCTTTGCAGCAGCGGCCCGACGACCCCGAGGCGCGGTGGTCCGCGACGGCGTGGCAGTCGGCGAGGGGACCGAAGCGGGAGAACGCCTCCGCGAGCGCGGCGCCGTCGGCGTGCGGCGGGAGGCCGTGGACGAAGAGCCGGCGGTGCGAGGGCGACGCGGCGGCGGCGGCGCCGAGGCGGGCGCGCAGCGCGGGGTCGGCCGTGGCCGCCTCCGCGAGGATGGCGAGAAGGCGGGGCTTCGAGTAGGGATCGACCAGGCGGCGAACGGCGTCCGGAGTGGACGGCGGCGAGGGGTCCGATTCGGAGCCGGAGCCGGTGGTGGGGGCAGGGTCTCGGCGTTTGTGTTCGCGGGTGGAAATGGAGGGCTGGGGATGTGGATGGAGGTGGTGGTTCTCGCGGGGTTCCTTGGCCGCTCTTTCCTTCTTCCTCTTCTTCGCCATTGCGGGGGGCCGTGTCGGATGCGTCGCCGCCGCCGGTGGCGAGGTGTGTTGGATCGCTGCCTGCCAAAAGCCCAAAACGGAGACAGTCCACTCACCTACTACTGGATAGAATGCAAAACACAATGATGCTTTGAAATAAAATGGTTTTAGACATAGTCTTTTTTTTTCAATTTTTCAACATATCACATAGCTTTTTTTTTGTTTTCAATTTTCAACATATCCTTCCAATTTTGTTTTTCAATTTTCAACATATACTTCCAAAAAAAATTCCTGTTTTTTCAACATATCATTTCAACTTTTAGTTGCCCCATCATAGTTGCCCCATCTAGAATTGCAATATTTCATCTTCGCAAAAGCATACATTTAGTTTTTTTTTTGTTTGCCTATCATAGTATTGCAATATTTTTTTTTGGCATATCCTTTCAATTTTTATTTTGCAACATTTCAGCTTCACAAAAGCATGTATTTTGTTTTCTTGCAAAACAAAGCATGTATTTTGTTTTTTTTTGTACAACAATAAAATGTGGATTACCTCTTTTCGAGCAAAAGAATTTCAGTTCATTCAGATTCATGGCAAACTCCCATTCTTTTTTCACCTCTTCAGTCCCCACTGATATATTATCAGATTATTACTCTGTAAGACCATCAGGAGTTTGGTTGAGATTTTTTTTTTTAGCATAGGAGTTTGGTTGAGTTGAGGACTGAACAGCGTGCGTGATTATTCTAGGGAAAACACACTTACCAAATGGCGTGTTGACCTGAAGCTTAATGGCATGCATTACGGATCACAAAATCGATGGTAGTTCCCAGAAAGCGCATACATTCCATTTGCTTCAGGAACATGCCACTAATTACATGGACAAGAAAAGCTAGCATCCAAGCCATAAGATGATTGCATTATAATACAAGCTTGCCACAGTTCCACATAGACCATTACACTTCCAACCCAAAATAACATAATAGAGATATGCCTACTTAACATCCAACACGTTTCAGATCAAACTGATGCCCTCATAGTAAGTTGAAATCACTACCCTCAAGCAACAGGCTGACATATTGAGCATGAAAATATAAACACCAGACATACTGAGATTGTGATACGCACTGATCAAAGCATTTAACAGCCGGCAATCTCAGTGACAGCTTCACTTCAGACCTGAGGGAAGAGCCACGTTGCAGGTACAGAGCGACGCTCCCATTGCACGCTTGGTACAAAGGGCGAGACAGTGCCATCTCTCATGTCATAGACCATGCAAGAATCAGAGGAAGAGCCCACCCCATATTCGTAATAGTCATGAGCCTCATCATCTTTGTCCAGGAAGATAATGCGGTCCCCCGGCATCTCCTCCGGAGAGACGCGAATGAACCTGGAGCACCGCCTCCGCAGGAAAAGCACCTGGTCATCACCAATGGTCGTCACCTTGGTCCACTTTGACTGCTGGAAGTCCGCCATGAACACCTCAAACTCCCACCCGGATGAGATAAATGTGCCCGCCACTAACCATCTGGGTCCTATCCTCCCCTGGCCGTATGTCTTAACTGTGTACCATCAGCAACGTGCCATGTGATTCGAATTCAACCAGGTAGAGCATCTTCTGATGTTCATTTTGGCATATGCCCCTAATTGCAGGACGAGAAATCAGGACGCTGCTGATAACCCGCCGAACTTGACAAATCCATGGAGCTCCCGTTCTATGGTCTACACTGATGTCCATTGCGAAAAGGCTATGGTCGTCGTTATTGAGGATGTAGAGCTTTCCTTGGTGGAATGCCATATCATCAGACAGCTCAAACCGGTGATCCACATGTACCGACCACCAGGAGCCCGCCCCTGGCTGGCACACTGCAACCTTAGTGCTGTACTGAAACGTGATGAATGTGGCGATGAGTTGACGGGAGCAAAATACCGGTTTGTACATAGTAAGCTTCTCTGGGGGCTCCTCGATTTCAATCCATGAGACGAGCCTCTCACCGCGGTGACATGGGGTTCTGACTTCTGAGGCGGAACAGCTGAGGAAGTGTCACGGTGCCATTGGAGAACGGATCCCTCAGGAAGCAGCCGTCCTCGGTTGAGAAGGCTAGCCAGTTGCCATAGCCATCAGCATAGCCTGTGCAGCCGGTTGAGACGCCCTCAGATGCACGCGCAAGGAGCAGGGGCGCGGGCAGCGGGCTCGATCCGGTGGTGCAGCTGGTACACAAATCCCTGCCCCTCTCTCTTCCCTCTCTTCATCTCCCTCACTCTCCTTTTGCAGATCCGGTGGAGCAGATGTAGATCTAGTGGAGCAGAGGCAGATCCGGTGGCGGGACTCTCGAGAAGGAGCAGATCTAGGCGATGCCACGACGGGAGCATGGAGGGCGGCCGGTGTTGGCGTGGGCGTGGATATGGCTCTGGGCTAGGTGGGCTCACCGGTGGGCTCGAGAAATGGGCTCGCCCGGTGGGCTCTGCTTTTTTTTTTTTAAATCCACTAACCGAGGTGAGCATTTGTAAGATGCCCGCCTTGGTTAATCTATTAAACGAGGTGGTTGGCCAACGATGGTGATGCCAATTGACAACCCAGGGGCCAAGCCTTTGCCGAGGACTGACATCGTGCCTTTGAGGAGCAACACGCAGAGTGCCACCGTAACTCCTTTGGCTTCAGAGGAAGGGGCGGCCGCGGCAGCCGATGACGCCATGTTGCCATCCTACCCCATCTAACAGGGGTGGAGTGACGGGAGGCTAAGCACCGTGTGTTGACGGTGAGTTAACAACCATTATAAACCGTCAATTAAACAAGTATAAGGGCATAAATGTAATCACCAATGAAGGTTTAGGGGTTTAAACTAATGAATTCCACGAGCTTTGGTGATTTCATGAGTGCAGGAGGATTTATCGAGCGACTCCCAGACCATCATATACACTCTCTAAACGAGCAAACCGACGACAACAAGTAATTCTACCCGCGACACCTATGAAAGTTGACCCAAGACGGAGCCCAAGCCTCGCCACTAGAAGGAGGAGCCCACCTGGCACCATAGTGGGCCGGCCAGCCCACTAGGGAGGCTGCCCGGCCCATGGGGATGACCGATCACCCTCCGCTGCCCCGTACTCCTTCCTACTATCTACACCATTGATTTTAAGACGGTTTGAGGTTGTTTCATCCAATGGTGATCGAGAGAGATGACGCGGATCGATGACGTGGCAATTCCTTGCCCCCTACTCCTCCTAGAGTCATTGCCCCTTACTCCACCTCGATTCCTTGGCCGCTACTCTACCTCTGGCCTATATATGGCAGCCCCTCACTCCTCAGATCCTGAAACCCTGATTCATATTCTCTTCATGAGGATTAGAGCCAGCTATCAAGAGAAGATTAGTCCTCTATAGGATCTAGTCTTATAAATAGAAATAGTGAGATAGAGAGTGAGGGAAGAGTTCAGAAGAGATGCCGGCCTGTCAGTGCTCTCTCTATGGCTTGTACCTTGGTGGATTCAAGTTCTAATTGAGCTTGCTTCTGAGATTTCTCTGGTAATCAACTTCTGATTCAAGTAAGTATCTTGTTTATATTGTTCTTCAAGTTCACGACTCTTTTGAGGGCTTTATTCCTGCACTAGAGGGAGTAGAGTATTAATCATAAGTGTAAGCATGGTGCTTAGACTTAGGTTAGTCGTGGATGCACCTTGCATTCCGGATTGGTGGTAGATCGCGTGCGTGACATTAATACTATATAGCATTGTACTATATAGCATCGTTGATCCTTTGTAGTCCACCTCCCGTCTGTAGGCGCACGTAGGATGTGGTTGGTAAGGAAAGCATCCTTTGTTGGTGTCTTTCCTTAAGTAATGTCCCCAGTTGAACAGTAGAAGACATAAGCTTACCCAAGTCAGAACTAGAGACCCTTAGTTATCCCCTCTACGCTCCTATTTATCCTAACCTTATTGCTACTCCTAGTTAAAATTAACCCTTAACCTAATCGTTACCCCTTGTTAAGTTACACCGTAGTTAGTCTCACATGTTTCCCTGTGGATACGATACTTAAAATACTTCCGGGTGAAAGCTACAGCGGTATCCGTGCACTTGTGGATTTATCTGTGTGCGTTAAAATATACCAACATGCTGCTTCATCCTCCTCCCATCCCGCTGACAGTCTGGGTGGGCCGACGACCAGTGCGTAGGCCTCCAAGGGGAGCCAGGAGCGTGACACCGGTCGTTGCTCGACCCCTCGCCCTCCGACTCGCAAAATCCCTTCTAACATCGACTGTTGGAACTCGCAATGATAACCTCTGGCCACCACAGATGGTCTCCAGCAGGACGCATGCCCAAGAACCACGTGGTTCCCTTCAAAGACCTTTCTCGCTCCCCCGTTAGAGCTTAGCCCCTCGAAGGGGCCAAAGGAATCTCGACGCTAGAGGTAGCCCGGACGGAGGAAGGACCTCACTTATAAGCCTAAGGGCGGATTGAATAGCCTAAGACTCCCTCGCCATGTGGTGAGCAATAGGAGGCATGAAAGATTGGAAAAAATCGAGATCTTCCTAAAGGCAGGGCTGGTACAGCATCGACGAGACCACTCGGTCCCACCTGAAACGCAAGCCCCGATGCATAGCCCATAGACATGACAGTCAAGTACCGCATCATCGGGATGCCCTGACAAAGCGAAACATGATGGCTGCTCACCGCATTGAATACACCGATCAGCAAGGAGCCAAGCAATGGATCATGAATAAGCTATGACCGTGAGTCCACGGCATGACGTGCGCGCATACCATCACTTTCACGATCATTTCATGATCACAAAAACGCTCGGGGGCTACTATCGGGGTTATAACCCCGGGGTATCAAGGCATCATTTAGATGGTGGGCCGCATAGCTCACAACGCAATAATAGACAAAGGCCCAAATGTCTAAAGCCCAACAAAAGCCAAACAGGTTAGGCCAGGTGCTGAGGTCGAGGTATTCATGGCCCCTTCCACCTGCCTTGGTCTCACCACGCTCGTAAGGCATACGACCTCTCTCCATCACAACCTCCAGAAGAGATAGAAAGAGGTCACGCCTTGCCAAGCGAGCCTACCATGATAGGGGCAAGCATGCCGCACTAACCCCGTAAGGACAAAGGCAATAGTAGTCACCTTAGCCCGGTCAGACGCCAACCCTATGTGACACTGCATGAACAAGACAACACCACCTCGAGGCGGTAACGACGGGTACGATGACCACCGACCGGACATAGCCCAACTAGGCAGGTATATGATCCTACCCACTACAGAACAGGAGCCATGACAAGGGTCTCAGGGCAGAGGATGACCAGGCCGGTTGAAAACCCTGACCCCGACGATCGGGGTTGTGGCCCTCAGCCCCGAGAAACGACCAGACGAACGATGACCCGGGGCAGCTACCTGCTATGGGTACGACACCTCGGGGAACCTAGAAGCGGCGACGAAGACCATGACGAACACCATAGTGCACAGGATGGCTGATGAACCACCGATGTGCCGTAGTGCCCGCCATGGTCGGCACAGTAGCACCACATCTCGCCCTGTCGCAACGCGGCCACAAGACCATGATGATGGCCACGCCCGGACAGACACCAGAAGACGGCGTAGCTTGCAAGCCAAGTTAGTTAGGACCTCCCTCAGGCTCACGACCCTTCGGTCCAGGGAACCTCCTCTTTGTATCAAGCCCTGGCTCCAAACTCTATATAAGGGCAGCCAGGGCAACTGCCTGGGGACATCTTCACATTTTTCATCCTATACCATTCCATCCATAGCAGTAGGGCTCTTGGAGCTTCTCTTCGGGTTGCCCCTCATCTAGTTTAGGTTCTACCATCTCTTTCACCATTCTTGTACCCCCCATTGTAAGAACTTCAGAGCATTCAAGCGAGGAACACACACTCGATCATCTCTGAGACTAGACGTAGGGCTCCGGCCTAAACCAGTATAAATCCTCGTGTCTATTGGATGCTATCATCGTTTTCCTAGTGCAGCACGGCAATCGTATAAATTTACTATTCTGGTTTATGAAACATCGACATGTAGAGAGAGCACCGACAGGCCGACACCTCCTCCAAACTCTTCCCTCACTCTCCATCTCACTATTATTTATAAGACTAGATCCTATGGAGGACTAATCTTCTCTTGATAGCTGGCTCCTGATGAGGAGAATATGAATTAGGGTTTTAGGATGACTCTAGGGGGGGGTCTGGGTGTCCTTATATAGGCCAAGGTGGAGTAGGGGGCAAGGAATCAAGGTGGAGTAGGGGGCACGGAATCGCTACATCATCGATCCACGTCAACTCCCTCGATCATCATTGGATGAACCGACCTTGATCAACGACAGAGATGGACTCTCAAAGGCGGTGGAAATCGATGTAGAAAGGAGACGCTGACTGGTGGGACCCATAGGCCAGCCAGCCCATAGGTGGGGCCGGCCAGCCTGTCTCTTTGACAGGTGGGCCCCACCCTCGGGTGGAAGCTTCTAGACTCCGTCTTGAGTTGTTTTCCGCAGGTTTCGTGAGCCGAATCTCTTTCTAATGTCAGTTTGCTTGTTTGGAGAGTATGACAGTGGTCCCAGGGGCTGTTTTCTAGATAAATCCTCCTGCATTCACATATTCACCAAAGCTCGTGGAATTCATTAGTTTAAACCCCTATTCCTATGTTTGGTGATGAAATCAAATGTATATGCAAGTTATATTGACGGTTTATAATTGGTGCTAGTGACCGTCAACACTACCCAATGACCAAACTGTCTTGGGTTTGTAACCATGGCTAGTGATGAATGGTTGGGACTTTTGTTGTTAACACTCAAGACACAAGAAGGTTTATCCTTGTTCGAGCTTCGAAGCCCTACGTCTACCAGAGAGTTCTTCATGTTAGAATGATCAAGTGAGTTCTTATAATTGAGAGAGAGAGAGTAGGAGAGCATATGGCTAGCTTTGATCTAGGGTTTTGGGAATGAGTTCAATTTGTTGATCGAGTGTTTGATGGGTCCATCCCCGCTAAGGGTTCCCTTGCCCATCCTTATATCTTCATAGGGCAAGGGGCATACAAAGTTTGGGGTTTTCTCTAGCTTCCTTGATATCCATCTGAGTGCTCTAGCTACGTCGTCTTCATCTTTGAGCCATTGGGGGCATCGCCGCTCTAGGTGTGGTCATGGTCGACAACATAGAAACTGCCCGTGGCAGCTTTTGCAGATGACAGTGGTAGGTCTAGATGACCGAGAGCTCGCCGTATCAACCCTCCCTGGCTCACCCGCCCTCTAAGATTTCTTGCACGCTAATGGAGACGAAGCCTAGGGGTTCTGGCACCTCCCTTGTCCCTTATGTGTTACCTCGAGCATGACCCATCATAGAAATAAGCGGCCAGCTCCACGCTAAGGAGAAGGGAGTAGTGCCCTAATAGAGCTGACCGCACTATGCCTCTACGAGGTGTGAGGCTCTTGCCATTGTGGTAGGGTCTTGTTGAGAGCTCTGCGGCATCTACCCAAGCCACCCTACTGAGTCTCATTTGGTCACTTGGGTCCCTTAGGCGATGACGTCCTAGGCTGTCCTGGGTTCTTGCCCTACTCCTGAGCCAACTTCGCTTGGCTAGAGCCCCTAGGAGATGGAGGCTCGAGGCCCACGGGCTCGGGTCGAGACTCAACGGGGCGCACGAGTGCACCCATTGTGTGTAGCTTTGAGCCCCTAACCAATTAGGAGAACCGGTCAAGGGGTTAAATATGCTATCATGGTGCTAATCCATGGGTTTTCATAACCCTAGTGTTAGATATTCATCACTCCGCATACCCTGGGATTGAGAAACACACTCCACTCACTTGCTTTTCTAGAGGTTGCATTTGTGTGAGATTGGAGAGTTTCTTGTGCCTTGCATTGAGAATTTGCATCTAGTGGCACTTGGTGAATCGTTCTCACAATGGAGTTCTTGTTACTCTTGGTGGTTGCCACCACCTAGACGGCTTGGAGCTATGGTAGATCGTTGAAGCACTACTTGGTGATTATGTAGAGGCTCGATCGGTGGCATTGTGAGGATTTGTGCTCATCCCCAGGAGTACAAGAAGAGCAACTCTAGTATAATCAAGGAGGATTGAAGTGGTTCTTGGTGACATGCCGGCTTCTGCACAAGTGTCCAAGTTGGGGGACGAGCTAGTGTACTTGTGAGGCTTGTGAAGTGATAGTCTAAAGGACTCATCTTAACAGGATTAAGTTGCCAGCAAGCAACCGAACCTTAGGATAAAAGTTATTGTGTCTCTTGTCCTCGGTGGTTTGCTCACTACTACACTTGCATTTACTTTACATGTGTTTGCTTGTTGTAGCTTTTGTAGTAGTAGCTCTTATCTAGTGAGTAGAGTAGTTTAGTTGCTTGACTTGTGTAGCTCATTAGTTGTAGTAGCTAAGCTTGCTACTAGAGTTGTGTGAAGAATAAGAAGAGGAGGAGAGGAAGGAGGAGGAGGAGTCCACCACGCTGGAGGAGCCAGCCAACGATGAGCTTCCCCACCACAACCACGCCCTCAACCTCGCCGAAGTCAGAGATGGAAGCCCCAAGCTTCATTTTCTTCCTCATGTGCATGGTGGTGTCTCGCGGTCGATCTCCTTCCCTAAGCCTTCCTAGTGCAAGCTGCTGCACATGGAGCATACCCACAGTATGGTGAGTCACCCACTACTACAATAAGCATTTGTAGGGGCGGCTGGAGATCATTTGTAGAGGCGGCTCAGCCAGCCGCCCCTATGAAAGCTCTAGTTTGTTTTGGTTAATTGATGAAACCTTAAGTGCTAACCTAGTTTATCAAAGTGATTATCAGATAGGTAGCACTACTCCAAGTGATGAAGCAAATGAAAGATCATAACATGATGATGGTGATTTCATGGTGATGATCAAGTGCTTGGACTTAAAAAGAAGAAAGAGAAAAACAAAAGGCTCAAGACAAAGGTATAAATTGTAGGAGCCATTTTATTTTAGTGATCGAGACACTTAGTGAGTGTGATCATATTTAGGATCGATAGCCGTACTATTAAGAGGGGTGAAACTCGTATCGAAATGCGGTTATCAAAGTGCCACTAAATGCTCTAACTCATTGCATATGCATTTAGGATCTAGTGGAGTGCTAACACCCTTGAAAATATTTGTGAAAATATGCTAACACATGTGCACAAGGTGATACACTTGGTGGTTGGCACATTTGAGCAAGGGTTAGAAACTACACCGGTGGAGTGTTCACCCGTAGAGTGCGGATAGTCCGACGGTGCCACCGACGCTCTTTACAGGAAAGACAGAGGTCACTATAAGTGACCGGACGTTGGTCTTGGTTAGACCGGCGCGTCCGGTCAGTGGCAGCAGAGGGCGTGCCGTTTTGGTCTCATGACTGGATGCTGGTCACGTAGTGACCGGACGCTGGGTCCTACGTCCGGTTAGTGGAAGCAGCGAAGACGCTGGCGTCGGTCTTCGACCGAACGCTGGGTCACTTCATGACTGGACGCTGGCTGGGAGCGTCCGGTCTCGCTGACGTGGCCGCACAGAGGAGACGTTGAGTGACCGGACGCTGGGTGAGTCCAGTCGGGCATGACCGGACGCATCCGGTCGTGAAATTTCATGTTTGGAACCTTATTGGAAATGACCAGACGCTGAGGTCTAGCATTCGGTCACTTTCGAGCAGCGCGTCCAGTCATCACTTGACCGTTGAGATCGGATGATCAACGTTTGAAGCCGATGACACGTTGCAAGCATCGAGCGACCGGACGCTGGGGTCCTGCGTCTGGTCGATCTGACCGGAGCATCCGGTCACCCCGAGTTGTGCCCAGTGAAGGGGTACAACGGCTCTATTTCGTGGGGGCTTCTATTTAAGCCCCATGGCTGGCTCTAGCTCACTCTCTTGGCCATTTGCATTGACATAGCAACCTTGTGAGCTTAGCCAACGCCCTCCTACTCATCTCCATCATTAATTCATCATCTTTGTGAGATTAGGAGAGAATCCAAATGCATTACTGAATGGTTCTCCCATCCAAAGATATTCATCCAATTGATCGCACCCTAAAGTCGGGGTTATTCCATAATGAGTCGAGCCCTGCCTTACCATGTATGGAATTGGCAGTATTTATATAGAGTCACATGGAAACGACATTTTTATAAATGCCAACTGAAACGGCTTGAGTAGTACGGTATATGTTTGCTTTTTTCTAGACGCTTCTATATTTTTCAAACATCAAAAATGTAAAAATGGAAAAGAAAAACTGTAACGAGAACTCCATCAACAGGGCATTCCAAACATGAATTGATTTGAGGCCAATAGATCCTAAAAGCGCAATGGAAAGGTGCTCTCTCAGATTCATTTGTCATGTAATGTCTTTTTTTTAAAGCGATGTAATGTCTTTTCTAACGTGACAAAAATAATAATCTAGAAAAATATCGAAATGCTAAAAAGCAACGCAGAAGATATGAGGCTTCACCCTCACGCCCGGGCCTTGGCCACCCGAGACACCCTACTCCGCCCCAAGACCAAGACACCTCTCCCTCCCTCCCTCCTCTCTCTCCGGTGAGCACCTCACCGGCAGCACCACCTCATGGCAGCTCTCCACCGCCTCCGTCCCACGGCCCATGGAGGATGAGGCGGCGGATCCGGCGGATGCAGCGGCGGATCTGGCAGATGCGGCGACAGATTCGGCAGATCCGGTGGCGGTGGCAACGGATCTGCGCCAGGTAGGCCTCCTCCTCTCTCACCTCTCTCCTCCTCCTCCTAGATCTGCTTTCTAGGGTTCCGTCGAGCTCTCCCCTTATCTTCCCCAACTTTGGCGGGTATAGAAGGCGCCGACCGGGGAGGAAGGTGGCCAAAGGGTTTAGGGGAGCCGGTGGCGGCGGCATGCTGCTTAGGTCGAGGCGGGGAGCTCCGCCATGGTGGCGGCGGTGTGACGGGGAGAGGAAGGGATGAAGGTGGCACCGTGGGCGAGCTAGGGTTTCAAGTCGGCAAAACCCTAGTTCGCCGTGGTGGGCGTTAGCGGCCAAAGGCGAGTCTTGTTGAGTCGGGGAAGAAAAGCTGCTGTGGGTGTGTTTTTTTTTTGCCACTAAAAACTGACGTGCGAGAGGTGTGCGCGCCGAACTTCCAAATCCTGCACGGGCAAGCTCTAGCAGTGCCCAAAAAATAATTCGTCTTGTGTTATTATTATTAAAATATTAGTTTTTTTAGGTTATTAAAATAATAAAAGATCGTCACGGCCCTGTCCAATTCAGGGGCCTCCGTGAAACCCTGCCTGTGCGGAAATGGGCCTCCAGCTCCCAGCGGGGGCCCATGTATCCCAGACGATTCTCGTGGTCGCGTTGCACATGTACCGTACCACGCTGTGTGCCCAGTTCGCCGACCCCATTCCTCCTCTTTTCCCCACTTGCCGTCGCCGACTCGCCGTCGACGCCGACGGAGACAAGGGTTTCGGCAGCTCTCGTCTCCCGCTCTCTCCGGCGCTTCCGGTTGTATTGGGGCCTCTCCTCCCGCGGCAGGCTGGAGGCTATGGCGCTGGCGCTCGGTAAGCCCCTTCACCGTCGCTTTCCGTACGACCCACCCGTAATCGATTGCTGTGAAGGAATAGCAATCTTCGTATACGATTGTTCATCTCTAATACTGTACGGAAGTGCATGGGGGCATGGCCGTATCTCCCGATTTAGCTGCACACCCCGTCCCTTAATCGGATCGAATTTCGTCTGTTCTTGAGTAAATTGCAAATGGGGATTCTGCTGCACTGTACCCCAACCAAACTTTTTTCTTAAAAAAACTTATTTTTGAGTCTTTTTTCGCAATTTCTTATTGTTCAGACAATTTCTGCGTTAGTTAGAGCCGGATTCAGAGGTGTCCTTTGGTAATACATGGAACTGGAGATTTATATTTGGGTTGTTTGGTCGTTTGGTCATCTTATATAAAAATACATATACATGGAGCTTTGCAGGACACGTACTCCATGGAGATTGCAGAGGGCACAAGGAAACGGACCTGTGCAAGCGATGGCGGTGGCGAAAGCTCCACCGGTGGCCCGGACCAGCTGAGCGCTCTACCAGACTGCCTCCTCCACGTCATCATGTCCTCCCTCAAGGCTCGACAGGTGGTGCAGACGTGCGTGCTGTCAACACGCTGGAAGCACCTCTGGCGCTCTGTGCCGTGCCTCGACATCGACATTGTTGAGTTCAGGACCAAGGCGGCGGCGCCTGCCTCCAGCAGTGGCGGCAGCGACAGCAGCTCTGATGACTCCGTCTCCGACTCCGACTTGGGCAGCAACCAGGACAAGGGCAAAGGGTGGGACGAATTTGAGGATTTCACCGTCAACCTCATGCTCCATTGCAACATCGCACTGCTGGATTCATTCAGGCTGGACATTGATAGGGGCTGCAGACCTCAGACCTATGTTTGCTCTGACAGTGCAATACAAGGCTGGGAATACAGCGGCCGACAAGCAGCAGCATGGCTCCGACGTGCGATGAAATACTGCACACCAGGACCAGGTCATGCCATCAGTTGTCAGCGTCAGGGATTGAATCTGAGCCCCAGTTCTTGGCGCCTCAGAAGGCTGCATCTCTGCCACGTGCCTCTGGACGATCGTTTCGCGGAGCATCTTAGCTCAGTGTGCTGCTCTTTGGAGGATTTGGAGCTGGACCATTGCACCTGTGAGATCTGTTCGATCGCCTCTGACTCGCTCCAGAACTTAGTTTTGAAAAGTTGCTCATGGGGCGGATTCCTCTCCGACATTGCATCCCCAACATTGAAGACCTTGATTATCGATGGCGGCTCCAATTGGTATGGCGACCTGCTGGCTATCTCAGCCCCCATGGTTGCCTATCTACGCCTAGATGTGGATGGTGTCTGCTTCCGTGGAGGTATTTCGATAAATGAGATGCCATCCCTTGACAGGGCTTCGATTCATCTACGCCGTCACAAATACAGTTTTTTGTCCAAAAGTATGTGTGGAAGTAAACTTGGCGGAGATCAATCCAAGCTTCTTTGTGGTGTGTCTAATGTGACAAGTTTCGATTTGTTAGGTGTCGGGACAACGGTATGCTCTTTGGCATCTTTGTTTTCTCTGCAAGTGTTCCATTTTATTCGTCGCTCTGATAATGTGTTGGTGCTGCTATCTACTTCCAATGTACTCCAGGTGCTCGGTAAGGAACACACATTCCTGGAATTCCAGAACCTGAGGAACTTGCTGCTGGACGACTGTGATCTCAGTGATGACTTCCGCATATTGCGATTCTTTCATCGGGGTTCACCTAATCTAGAGAAGGTCATTTTGCGGCACTGCAAGGTACACTGTAGCTTGGTTTTCTAGCTCCTTATGTAACCAACCAATGCAACATAGTTCATGCATTATCGATCTCACATCTTTTGTGTTCATTGCCCACAGTTCCCAGGTGATTCTGAGGACAAGGAAGGAACGCGCAAACTGGACAAGACCTCATCTTCTGGTTGCTGCTGTGGCCTGGACTTCCTACGTGATGCGAACGTCGAGCTTGAAATCATACATAAAGATGGTGATGCCTGTCGATCTGCTGGCGAGCTTGTGCGCCACCTACCAAATCTCAAAGGTACAACTGATGCTGTTCCTGACGCTGCTGCTGCTCCTGCTGAACATCCGGTGCCTCATTCAACTGGAGTTGGGCCTCGTCGGGGAACTCGGCGCAGGATGACCAGCGTGCGCATCTCGGGACCAGAATGGGAATGGCCCATGTAAAGTGGCGTGTTTATGTTGTGTAGCAAGAGATATATAGATTAGCGTCTGAGGGAGAGGACAAGAAATTATGAACTAATCAGACCGAATTCTAATTGAATCTGCCGGTATTCCTTGCTGAACTCATCTCTGTTCTTTTTCTACCTCCCAGTACTCTTAATCTCACTCAAATTCTGGTACCAAATACTCGAGGATTACATTAGACTCGCCAAATTTAATTAGCGTTATTGTTAGTTCAGATTTTTTTTGTCTCGCTCATCGTTCATCATTCATGTCGATTTGAAATGCGTTTTATAAGTGGCGAGCATATACTTTTGACTCATTTCTAAATGATGTAAGCCTTTGCTTAGTTAATCTTGCCATTGAAATTTACTCTGCTTTCTTGCTTAAGGTTAAGGTTGCTTCTTCAAAATATCTCTTTTAAAGCCCCTATGAACTGTGTCCACTTGCATTTGCATGTTTTCTTTCACTTTTTCTTGTTGGAAGTGTTTCTATTTTTTAAAAAAGAAAAACAATGAAAGCTTCAAAATGGGCTTGGAAATTGCGTGCTCTTGGATTTTATTTTTATTTTTTTTTGGGGGGGGGATTTAACAAAGGTACATAATTTGAAAGACTAAACACCAGCTCCAATTCATTAATGTTTTTTTTCTTTCATCAGCTTATCCAGTATGTTGTGTTTTATATTGTGTTTCATTTTACAAATCGCCAAATGAAACGGCTTGAGAAGTAGTATATGTTTGCAATTTTTGGTCCCGGACCCTTGTATATTTTTCAAACATCGAATAAAAATATAAAAATGCAAAAAAAAAACCCGGTAATGTGAAGCCCCAGGCTGGCCTCCCAAGGCCCGGGTGTCTCCGGCCCCCATGAGAAGTATTCCAAACATGAATTGAGGCCCATAGATCCCGTCATTCGTAGACGTATATGTATACATAGTGATAAAAAAAATATCTCCGCGCACTACTCCTCCCCCATGGCCATGGCCCCATCCCGCCGCTCCCGCCGTCGACGGAGACGAGGGTTTTCGCCTTTCCGCAGCTTCTTCTTCCGGGCTCTGGCACTCCGGCAGGCTCAGGCTGCGGCGCTCGGTAAACCCCTTCCCCGACCGCCCTCTCGCCAACCCTTGTTTGATCAGCAACGCCTGCTCGCGGCCTCTTGAAACCTTGCTCCGCCTGATTGTTGTCGACTTGTCGTTTGTTCAGAAAAAAGAAAGAAAGAAATCTTGCGCCTGATCTAGCATCGCTTGTCGCCGTCTCGTACTCTCGTGTTGTAATCGAACCCCAGTCTGCGGTGTTCTTTTGTAGATAGAACTGGGGAGATTTTCATTATTATTATTATTTTTAATTACTGTGCGTCGTTTGATCATCCGAGCAGAGCACTCCATGGAGCTTCGGGCACCCAGAAGGAAGCGGCCCCGCGTTAGCATCGGCATCGTTGGCGGCAGAAGCTCAGCCGGCGGCGCCCCGGACCTGCGAGCGTGTTAGTTGATCTCTGGTACCAAACTGGGCCAACGGTCCATATGTGCCTCTGATCCGCGTCCCTAATCGGGGCGTCCAGCCCACTATGACTGTAGGGCTTCTACCACATCAAGCAATAAATAGAGGTGGGGCCGGTGGCTCAAGTCACGAGGTTCGCTTGAGCCGAGCTCCCCACCGACAAACCCTAAACCCGATATAGTGAGGGGCGCAGCCAGTGACGGAAAGCACCTCCACCACTGCACTGCGCCGCCATCGGTCTTCACCGTCGGTCGTCACCGCCCATCACCGTCACTGTCTTCACCGACCGTCGCTACCCTCGCGCAGATACCGGCACAACGACTATGGCCGACGCCGATGGATCGAAGCCCTACGATGGTCGGTAACCTAGCATTACTTCTCTCTCTAATCTCTGTCTAGTTCACGTACTAGGACATGTTATCCGTTTTATAAGATGTATCCGGCTAGATCTATGACTATGTGTTCATAAGAGAACTTAACAATGGTACCAGAGTCAGGTTCTAGGGTTTTTAGATATAGATCGGGTGAACGAAAAACACAGTGAGATGGTTCAACCGAACCCTAACCCTAACCGGGTAAAAAAAATTAAAGAGACCGGGGGTGGCGGGCGTCACTCAACTGCCGGTCACCACCGTCACCGCGCGGGGAAAGGTGCTGCACCGCCGTCTCGCCGACGCGCGGCAAGAAAAGAACAGAAAACCCTAACCCTAACTTGATTTAACCCTAACCCTAATCCCCAATCGGATGAAATCCGAGAAGAAAATCCAAAAGCAAATGAAGGAAAGGAGAAAGGGGAAAAGGGGAAGGGGCCTACCTCGTCGTTCACCGCGCTGCCGCCTCGCCGGCGCGCGGGAAGATGGCCGAGCCGTGCGAGCTCCGACAAAGGGCACCGCAGCGCAGCCCTTCGATGGCGGTGCGCTCACCCTCGGGTGGACGCACACATTGGCGAAGGGGCGCGCGGCGGTGCCGCCACTTCCTCCGGCCGCCATGGCTGCTGCCTGCGCTCTCTGCTCTCCGTCGCGGCGGTCAGAGAGGAAAGGGAGGGAGCGAGGCTGGAGTTAGGGTTTCGGGGGAGGGCGCCCCGTCGCCGTTTTGATCGACCGATTTCACCGCGCAGCCGTCGGATTGGAACGGACGGCGCCGGTTGATCGGGCCGACTTGCGGCCCAGGCGGGCAAGCGTGCCGCGTGGCTTTGCCAGCCCAGGCCTAGGTTGCGGCCTGGGTGCGGGCAGCGCGCGCAGAGCAGTGGACCGAGCTGTTGTTTGTTGCTGGGCCAAGGAACAGTATTGATTTTATTTTTTCAGAAATTTTTTGATACATATTTGATGAATTTCAATTGAATTTTGATGTCCAACTCTGCACAATTTTGATTCAACGACAATTTTGTTCATAGAAAAGTAAATTACTATAAAGTTTCTAGAAAAATAATAATGAGAATATTTACGATTTCCGCTGCGTATTTAAAGTTGTTATTTTCATTATTAAATTCGAACCAACGGAAGAATTTAATTTTGAAAAATGGATATGTTTTTAGTTTATTATAATATTATTATTATTCTGACCAACGTTGATTAATGGCAATATTATGATGTTATTTATGAGTTTTGTCATACATTAATTCTATTTCTGTCCAACGGTGATGTAGAATTAGTGTAGAGGACAATTGTATGTTTTAATTTTGACCAACGTTGGAACTAAGGCATGCAATTATTATTATTATGTTTATGTTCTCACTCTAATATGAATTGTGTTTTCAGGCGGATACAACTTGATGGGTTGTATCAAAGAGATCCCCACTCTCAAAGGTGACAACTACACGGAGTAAAAGAAAAAGATTGACCTGGCCTTCATCTTGGCTGAGGTCGACTGGGTAGTCACCTCACCATGTCCTACTGAGCCTGTGGCACTGGTGAGGTAGACAAACGAGGCTGATGCCGCTTAGCCAACTAGAGAGAGGGATTTTGTATCCTAAAAGATGTCATATGACTTTGAGCATAGGAAGTGGGTCATTGCCAACAAAAAATATATGGTTGTGATAAAGAATACGATTGAGCCTGCAATTATGGGCTTAATCCCAGAGTGTGACACCATCACCGAGTACCTCGATAGAATAAAGAGTCAGTTCACTGGCTCTTCAAAAATATATACTACACAGCTGATAATGCAGCTGATGACAGAGAGGTACTCTAAAAATGGTGGCATAAGTTAGCACATACTAAGGATGAGCAATTTGGCATCCAAGCTAAAACCAATGGATCTGTCTCTCAAGGAAGAGTTCCTTATCCATCTGATTTTTGCTTCCTTGCCAAAAAAATTTGACACTTTTGTTGTCAACTACAACATACAGCACGAGAAGTGAGACTTAGAAAGGCTCATGACTATGTGTGTGCAAGAGGAGGAGAGAATGAAAGCTGTCAATGGTGACACTATCAATTATGTGAAAGACAACAAGAAAAATAATAATAATGCTAACTCCTTCTCAAAGTCAAAGGGAAAGGGTCCCATGCTGCATCAGCCTTAGCAGAACAAGTTCACAGTAGAGAAAGATCAGTGTCTCTATTGCAAGAAGACGGGACATTATAAGAAAGATTGTCCCGATTACTTAAAGATGATCATGACAAAGAAAGGTGAGAACATTATTACGTTCATAAATGAATCCCTGTATATACAGTATTCGAAATCTACTTGGTGGATTGACTCAGGTGCAACTGTTCATGTTGCTAATTCTTTACAGGGATTCCGTTCGACGAGGACTACACAAAGAAGAGAGACATGTTAAAGTTGCAAATGGAGTCCGAGCAGATGTCGAAGCCATTGACGATCTTTCTCTAGAGCTGATGGCTTCACAGTTTTACTTAGAGATGTACTTTATTTTCCCTCTTTACAGAGAAACTTGATTAGTGTTTCATGCTTGGACAAAGATGGATATGATTGCCATTTTGGAAATGACAAATGTAAGATAACATTTAATAATGCATGTGTTGGTCATGCTATCTTACAAAATGAGCTTTATTTGTTATCACTACGTGATGATGTGAATGTTGTATGCGATGATGGGAACGTTGCGTGCGACAATGAGAATATATCCTCGTCTACGAATGTAAATAGAAAACGAAAGAGAGCTCACAATGCGTTGTCGAAATTATGACACTGTCATTTAGGTCATATTTCGAGAGAAAGAATAGAAAGACTAGTTAAGAATGATATTCTTCCTCCATTAGAGTTCTCAGATTTAGATCAATGCAAAGAATGCATAAAAGGAAAGTATGTAAAGAAAATTAGGAAAGATGCCAAACGAAGCGCAGTAATTTTACAGATTATTCACACAGACATCTGTGGTCCGTTTTCTGTAAAGAGTGTGGATAGTTATGATTCGTTCATAACATTCACAGATGATTACTCCCGTTGTGGCTACATTTATCCAATCAAAAAAAGAACAAAAGCATTGGATAAATTTAAGATATTTAAGGCAGAAGTTGAAAACCAACACAATTTAAAGATTAAGATAGTCAGGTCCGACCGTGGGGGGAGTACTACAGTCGGCATACCCTATATGGCCAAGTTTCTGGATCTTTTGCAAGGTTCTTACAGGAGAATGGTATAGTAGCCCAGTATTCTACACCGTGCGAACCTCAGCAGAATGGAGTAGCTGAAAGACGCAATCGTACCCTGATGGATATGGTGCGCAGTATGATAAGTTACTCCACCTTACCATTGAGCCTGTGGACGGAGGCGTTAAAAACCGCCATTCATATTCTCAATAGAGTATCAAGTAAGTCGGTGTCCAAAACACCGTATGAGTTGTGGACAAGAAGAGTACCCTCACTAAACCACTTACGTGTGTGGGGGAGTCTTGCTAAGGCTAAAGTATTTAACCCAAACATTGGGAAGCTAGATTCCAAAATAGTAAGTTGCTATTTCATTGGCTATCCAAAAAAGTCAAAGGTTTTCGTTTCTACTGTCCAAACAGACATACAAAGTTTGTGAAAACAAGACACGCTGTCTTCCTAGAGGATGAAATGATGAGGGGGAGCAACAACAGCCTCAAAAAAAAGATGTGCCAAATGTGGAGGCCCCTAGAAGGTCTCAAAGAATTAGAAAATCAACTATTCCTGCTGACTATGAAGTATACAGCACTGAGGAATTTCAAATGGAGGATGATCCCATCTCATTTGAAGAAGCCATGAGAAATGATCATTCATCAAAGTGGCTTGAGACCATAGAAGATGACATGAAATTTATGAATGCCAATAAAGTTTGGGATTTGGAAATAATTCCTAAAGGAACCAAAGCAGTAGGTTGTAAATGAGTCTACAAAACAAAACTTGACTCTCAAGGGAATATATAGAGATATAAAGCGTGACTTATGGCAAAAGGTTTTACGCAAAGAGAAGGGATTGATTACAATGAGACCTTTTCTCCAGTCTCATGTAAGGATTCTTTTAGAATCATAATGGCATTAGTGGCACATTATGATTTAGAATTACATCAGATGGATGTAAAGACGACATTTCTCAACGGGGACTTGGAGGAAAATGTTTACATGGCACAACCGAAAGGTTTTATCGTGGAATGAAAAGAACAAATGGGATGCCGCCTAAAGAAATCCATTTATGGATTAAAACAAGCTTTAAGACAGTGGTACTTGAAGTTTGATTAGACAATAAGGAATTTTGGGTTTAAAGAGAATGTTGAGGACATTTGTGTCTATGCAAAGTTTAAGAATGGGAAGTTTATCTTCCTTGTCCTGTATGTGGATGATATCTTACTTGCTAGTAGTGATGTCAGTCTACTGCTGGAGACAAAGAAGTTTTTGTCCTCAAAATTTGATATGAAAGATCTTGGTGAAGCTTCGTTCGTTCTAGGGATCGAGATTCACCGAGATAGAAGTAAAGTGGTATTAGGACTGTCACAAAAGGCATACATAGAAAGGATCTTAAAGAAATTCAGTATGCACAAATGTAGTCCCTCACCTGCTCCTATAGTCAAGTGCGACAGATATGTGGATTTTCAATACCCTAGGAACCAATATGAGATCGATCAAATGAAAGTGGTTCCATATGCTTCAGCTATCGGAAACTTGCAATATGCTCAAGTATGTACGCGCCCTGACTTGACATTTGTTACCGGGTTGCTTGGTAGATTCCAGAGCAATCCTGGAACAGAACACTAGAAATTGGTAAAGAAAGTCTTGCGTTATTTGCAAGGAACGAAAAGCCTCATGACGACGTATAGAAGATCAGATTCACTCTATATAGTGGGATATTCTGATTCTGATTATGCGGAAGATAATAAAAAATCCATGTCTGGATATGTATTTACTCTCGTAGGGGGAGCTATTTCATGAAAAAGCTCAAAGCAAACCGTCACTACATCGTCCACAATGTATGCCGAGTTTGTAGCGTGTTATGAGGCAACGGGGCAGGTGAACTGGCTAAAGAAGTTCATGTCCGGTTTGAAGGTGGTTGACGACATCAATAGATCACTTAAGTTATACTGCGATAATAATCCGGCAGTACAGTATGCTCATAACAATAAGTCAAGTGGTGCTGCCAAACACATTGACATAAAGTATTATGTTGGGAAAGATAAAGTCCGGGATTATGTTATAAGTCTTGAGCATATAAGTACCGAAAAGATGCTCGCGGATCCGCTTACAAAAGGTTTACCACCCAACGCGTTTAGAGAACATGTAGCCGGCATGGGTTTAAGGAAAAACCTATAATTCCTAGACAAAAGAAGGGCCAAAGTTAAGTATCTATTTCAGAACAGAGTGGTGTGTTGTAGCTGTTAAATCTATCGGCAATTGACCGTGACGATGAAACATGCTCTACGCACTAATCTGTAATGGAATGAATAAAAGTAAATGATATGAAATTGAAAGATGGTAGGAGATTAAGGGAGAGATTGATAGGTTGATCTCTAATCCTAAACTGGGCCCAACGGCCCAGTTGGGTCTTTGATCCGCGCCCTGATCGGAGACGCCCAGCCCACTATGGCTGGAGGGCCTCTGTCACACTGCGCAATAAATAGAGGTGGGGGCTGGCGGCTTAAGTCACGAGGTTCGCCTGAGCCGAGCTCCCCACCGACAAACCCTAAACCCAATCTAGTGAGGGGCGCAGCCAGTGACGGGAAGCACCAACACCACTGTACCGCGCCGCCATCGGTCTTCACCTCCAGTCGCCACCGCCCATCACCGTCACTGTTTTCACCGACCGTCGCTGCCCTCGCGCAGATACCGGCACAACGACTATGGCCGACGCCGCTGGATCGAAGCCCTACGATGGTTGGTAACCTAGCATTACTTCTCTCTCTAATCTTTGTCTAGTTCACGTACTAGGACGTGTTATCCGTTTTACAAGATGTATCCGGCTAGATCTGTGACTATGTGTTCGTAAGAGAACTTAACAGAGCGATCTACCGGACTGCCTCCTCCACACCATCATGTCCTTCATGAAGGCCCGGCAGGTGGTGCAGACGTGCGTGCTGTCCAAGCGCCGTGCCTCAACGTCGACGTGGCCGAGTTCAAAACCAAGACGGCGGCGGCGCCTTGTTGTTCCTACGACAAGGCCATGAACTGGAACGTGGACGAGTTCAAAACCACGACGGCGGTTGTTCCTGCGACAAGGCCATGAACTGGAAGGAGCGGGGAAAATTCGTGGATGGTGCAACGCTGCAACATTGCGCTGCTGGATTCGTTGAGGCTGCATGGCCATGGTGACAGGACACCTCTGTTGTTTCTGCGGTACGCCGCCAGATCCTCCAGCCAGATGGAGAGATTGATGAGCTCGGCCGCATCTTTGGCGGCGCCTCAGAAGGCTGCAGCTCACCCATGTACCTCTAGATCATTGTTTCGCGAGGCATGTTGGTTTAGGGTGCCACCCTTTAGAAGATTTGGAGCTGGACGGTTGCACTTTTGAGATCCATCGCATCTTCTTCGACTCGCTGAAAACCCTGCTTCTGAAACATTGCAGATTGGGCAATCTTTCTGAGATTGCAGCATCCCCCACGTTGAAGACCTTGGTTATTTACGGCGGCTTGAATGATCCGCTGGTGACCTTTGCCCCCGCTGTTGCTTACCTGCACCTGGCTGTCAAACTTGGTGGGTTTGCTGCTGGTATTTCAATAAAAGAGATGCCATCCCTGGACAAGGCTATGATTCAGTTGTTCCGTCACAGATATTATGTACCCAACAGTAGTGAACTTAGCGGCGATCGGTTCAAGTTTCTTCATAGTGTATCTAATGTGACAAGTTTAGAGTCGCCAGGACGCGGGCTGCGAGAACAACGAGGCAGCCCTTGGCTGCCAGGGCCTAGTGCGGCCTCCAAACGCACAGTCGTAATCACCAATGGATAACACAACTATCTTGTCATGGAACGCGAGGGCCCGGCGCACGGGGGCATGAAGTGTTGGCTCGCCTGTAGCTGGGATGGTCACCCTTGAATGTTGTTGGTTTCAGAATGTAGCGCTTGCAAAACACTAACGCGGCCGTGGAACGGCACTTGTATTGCTCAAACTCTTTCTACCTAATACAATGATACGCATCGCTTGTGCGTATTCGAGAAAAAAAAGAGTTGTGCAATGTCGGGGGATGGTATGCCTTCACTGCCTCTGCCAATGTTCCATTTTATTTTATTCACTCCAATAATGTTGCAGTGCTTTATATATCTAATGTACTCCAGGTGCTTTGAAAGGAACCCACATCCAAAGAATTCCAGAACCTGAAGAACTTACTGCTGACTCACTGTGATCTTAGCGACGACTGCATCTTAGATTTTTTTCTTCGGCGTTCGCCTAATCTGGAGAGGCTCACTTTGCGGCACTGCAAGGTTTACTTTAGTTTGGTTTTTAGTTTCTTATTACGTAACCAGCATAGTTCATCATCTTACATCTTTTTGTGTTGTCCACAGTTGTTAGATGATACAGAGGTTAAGCCAGTGCTCAAACTGACGACGACCGATTTCCTGCGTGAAAACCTCAAAATTGAAATCTTATATAAAGAGCGCTACAGCCGCAAAGTCATCGAGTTTATGAAGCGTGTTTCAGGGTATCGGCTGGAGAATTTCATTAAGCTCCTCATTCATGTTGATTTGAAGTGCATATCATAGGCTTCCTTCAGATGCATTATTAAACTGCGAGCATACATTTTTTACTCGTTTCTGAATGATGCAATCTTTTGCTCCATTTAACCTTACTTTTGATATATAATGTTTTCTTGCTAAGGATACGATTGCTTCTAAAAAATATCTCCTTTTAAGCCCTATGAATGAACTGTGTCCACTTGCATGTTTGCTTTATTGGAACCTTTTCAAATTAAAATACAATGCAAGCTTCAAAAATAAGACTAAAAATAGCGTACTCCCTTCTCGGTTTTTCTTTTGGGAACTTTTTTGGACTTAACAGAGGCACATACTTTGTACTTTCAATACCTAACCAAGCTTCAAGTTCGTTAATGTTTTTTTATATAAGTGTGCAGATTTCTCCTGTCTGGTTCTGATTTGGCATGCACACCTTCTCAACTTAACTAGAGAGATCATATTGCATATCTACATATTTCATCTCGATTCCAGTTGAGGTTCTCAACTCAAAACTTGACTTCTCAGGTAAAATTTTTAGTTACCAAATGGTGTGGTTCAAATTGTGGAACACAGTAATATCTGTTGGCTTATGGTGTGAGTTGCTTGTGAGTAGATCTTATTGCAGGAGAAACTTCTGCCAATCTGATCTGTTGCTTAATTGTGCTATATATTAAGGTGTGCGCGGAAACATGGCTTGAGGTGTTTGGAAGTCGAGTAATAAATCCGTTATTTCTTTTAACAAATAAGTAGTCTAAAAGTATGTTTACAGAAATCTGAATGCACACTGTTTTTTTTCCTTCTTCTTGTTGTGGATTGACGCTGAAGTTTCAAAAAAAAAATTGAGCGCTCATGGCTCATGTGCGATGGTTATTTCCCCTGACTAAATAAGAACTGAAAACGACCTGCTGACTCAGTGGCTCACCACCATCTTTTTGTCTCAGCACTCAGCAAGTCAGCAATGCCAAAGTTCTGTCACTGTCAAGTGTCACCGCAGCAGACCAGCAGTTGAGAGCTTCAGATGGAGCCTCTGCATTTTTTGTCCCTTGTTCCTTGATGGAGCACTCAGCAAGTCACCACCATCTTTTTGCTCATGGCTCATGAATGAAGCGCCTGCCTGGCTGCCTCGTACGGCCGCCGGCCGGCCACGAGCAGAGCTGGCCGGCCGGCCGGCAACCGGGACATGCATGCAGCAGGCGTCAGGCGTGCAACCGCTAGAGCGAGAGCCATGCTCCCCGGCGAAAGCTCTTCGAACTTATGCATGGGCCCTGGTTTGGCCATTTCACGGGCCTCCAATGGGCCCGTACCTCTACGCTGTGTTTGTATGTATTCCGTACCTTTGCAGACGTATACGTACTTACTACTGGCACTGGTTCAGTGTGCCATGCACTTTGGAGGATTTTGAGTTTGAGCTCAAAGGTTGCACAAGTGAAATCCTTTCAATCACCTCCCCCACTTGTTGAAGAAATTGGTTCAAAAGAATTGTGGTTGGCAGGGACATCGTGAGATTACATCATCCACACTGCAGACCGTACCTTGGTTGTTGATTGCAGTTCCAATGAATGTGCTGTTTGGTTCCTTCGATGGTTGTTTCCATTTAAGTTACTGTTGATGAACCAAACAGCACTCTGCTGGTTACTATGGCCCCTGCTCCTACTTATCTATAGGTAATCCTGGGAATAGGGTGTCTGTCGGACGATGTCGATAGTGGGCTATGACGTAGCCCAACGATCACTCATCCACTTCGCCCCCAACCGTTCTAAAAAAAACCTTTTTATCCCCTCCGCTCCCTCCTCTCCACCACAACGCCTTGCGGCTGCCACTCTACCTCGCTGCCGCCGCGCCCCCCATCCGGCGCCACTCACTCGCCCCCGTCGCGAGCGCTTCTCGCCCCCTCCCATCGCGAGTGCTGGTGCTTGCTCGCTCCGCCCGTTGCGTGCGCCGCCTGCCCTGCCGAGCCAAGCCGGTGCTGGTGGTAGTGGTGCACGCGCCGTTGGTGCTAGTGCGCCCGCCCGGTCGAGCCAACCCCGCTATTGGTGGCGATGGTGCTCGCACGCCACCGCTTGCTGCCGGCTCCGACCCCGTCGGCTAGAATTGACAGGCCCCGTATTTTCCCTCCCTTATGTTGCATATGTATGTTTCAATTGTTTTAGACGTTTCAGATATATGTTATAATTATTCCATTTTTTATGTTGCAAAATTAGATCGGGGATGATGCACATGTTGCATATGTTGCAAGTGTTTTAGATGCATGTTGCAAGAGTTTGTTCAAAATGTTCCATCTGTTTCTAGACGTACTGTCGGCCCCTCAATTTGAGAGTCCTCAGTGCATACGTATTTGCACCACGATCACGCACAAATACGCACTAATCACAGGGATGGTACATATATATATTTAAAAGGTTCCGAGCTTTATTAATATCTAGAAATAGTCTTACAACAGTAGCCCAAGAGGCATGGTCATAGACTACATATCTAGCGAAAGGCTACGGCCGTGAAACGGCATTATTGGTGGTTTCTAAAGCGGAATTATTATACAGCGAAGCGGCATCCTATTCCACAGGCAATTTGAGCGTGGGCAAAACCCTAGCCTCGATGTCACATTCCTACGATCGTATCTCCTTACGGAAAACCTAATCCTCGTGGTATGCTTCATCTTCGAAGTCATAGTTTTCTTCTGTGCCGAGGTCTGTGAGTCAACAATGGGTGAGTACATATGTACTCAGCAAGCCCTAACTATAGAGTGGAAATAGAAGTGCAGTGGTGATTATAATTAAGGGTTGGGTCCTAATGGAGTATTACCAGTTTCATTACACATAAAAGTAAAGCTAATCATAGTATCCCATCCTAGCATTTGCCTATTTTAAGGATGTGGCTATTCGAATAGATTTAATAAACTCTGCAGAGGTGTATAAATTTCCCCACATGATAGGTACAAGCTCATCCATGATCAGTGGACGAAATAGACCTAACGAGACCTCGTACCCGAATGTACCCGACATTAGATGTCCATATAACTATACTACGGCTTCTCAGGGGTTGGAACACAAAACCGGGAAGATACCTAATCCCCCCAAACGTGACGATACCAAATCACCACAAAAGATAAACATGGCTCGAACACGACCAAGAAAAACAGTGGCTCGAACGCGGCCTAAAAACCAAAAGCTTAACGTGGAAGATCACATAGCATCCACGCCAACCGAACACAGAAGAAAACCTATCCCCCGTATCAGCTCCTGACAATCCGCTGTCTACACCGGCCTCCTAGTAGATATTATATCTCTATCTAACGGGGTGTGAGATCAAGCCTACCCATATAGACATGTGGCTGTACGAAATAACTCACTAGGCGAGAGGGACTACGAACCGGTCCTTATGTGACCGAGGCGAGTATCTCCCACAGGAATCCTCTCCAGCCATCCCTGCCATGATAAACTACCTATGTAGTTTACCACTACTCGCCCCATGTCGGGGTTTAGTTTCAGGTTTAACAAGTTTTAGGTTCCATTATTATCCCTAAATTAAGTGTTTGTGTGGAGCTCATAAAATAACAAGATAACTATTTATCTTAATCATATCGCATTAACCGAGCTCATTCTCTAAGGTAATAATCTCATAGTCATGTTTTAGCATTTCAGTGGTTTAAAGTAAGATGGTAGGGAGGGGAGCTAGGACTTGCCTTCGTTGTTGTCACCTTCCGGCACGTCTATGAAATTCGGGTCTTCGTTCTCCTAACGATTACCGTCGTCTATCGCACGTATCGGTCGAATAAGACTACTGTTATACGCAAAAGAAAAGGCAAAAGCAAACATAGAACTATATGGTGGCACTAGGTGCAAATGGTAGGGTTTGATTTTAGATGGATTTTAGAAGTGGTTTCATGCAAAAGGGGTTAGGGTTTAAAAGTTATGTATTTTAGAAGTTTATTCTATAGCTAATTAACTAGGGGGAATTTTATATGCATTTTTTGCGCATAAAAATAGGTGCAAACTACATGGTTAATTTTCTTAATGCAACTAGTTTATTTACAAATTTTCTAGGAATTTTTCTAAGCTAGAAAAATGCATTTCCAACTCTCTGTTTACACTAGCTGGGTGTACCCAGCGTTTTCTAAAGCGTACCCGTGCTGTGTGTGTGATGTGTGTGTGTGTGATAGGTGGGCCACCTGCATGAGTAAGCAATGATGGCGGTGCCGGCATTTAAGGCTATGGGCCCATGTGTCAGTGAGGGAGAGAGAGACGGATGGGGACTGAGGGTGACGACAGCGCCGTTTCCTCCCGGTCCCACCTGGCGGAGACAGGGGAGGGGGAAGAGCGGAACGATGGCGGACGGAGGTGCCCGCGCCAGTGATAGAGCAGGGAAGGGGGAGCAGAGCTCGCTGGAGCGGCTTATGCCGATGGCGTCAGCCTTCGGGGGTGGTAGATGGAGGGTGGACGGGGTTCGCGGGGTCACACTGCAGCCAGTGGCGGGGTCGCCGTTGGCAGCGGGTGACTGTGGCGGCAGTGGCGGCTCGCCAGAGTGGTCGTGGCGGCGCTATGCACTAGACTCGGCCCTAGAGGCCCTATTCTACTCAACTAACTACGCGTGCGTGCGTGCGGGTGGAAGAGGAGTGCAGTGGTGATGGTGGTGTGCCCTAGGGTGGCCTTGCCGGTGATGACCGACGGTCATGGCGGCTCGGCGGAGCGAGGCTCACATGGGCAGCGCAACACAGAGGCCTTAGCTACCTACTAGCTATAGCAAAAGGAAGAGGAGAAGCTTGGGGACTCACTTATCACTCCAATCGGCTAGAGACGCGGCGAAGGAGGAGAGAGGGGGCGACGATGATGGCGCCGGCGGACTCCCGAATGGGAAAAAGTGGAAGAAAAGGAGAAAGGGGAGGGGAAAGGGGAAGAGGAGGGGGAGATGGGGTGTTCCTGCCCTCGATAGAGCTGGTGGTGGAGAGAGCGAGGCGAGTGTGCCGCCGGCTGGGCCTATTTATAGGCCGGCTAGACCGGTGTCCCGGTGGTGAGATATTTCTCGTGGCCATCCTTATCCATCACGTGGGCGTGCTGCTGACCTCGTCTAGTCACATCGCCATGGTTGTCGCTCGTCCATGTGCTCGCCGGAGTGCCTTGGTGGCTACTCTGGTGGCTTGGCATGGCGGCGACCATGGCGCCGACCGTTGACGCGTTCATAGTGAGGAAGGAGAGGGAGAAGAGAGGAAAAAGGAGGGCACCGTGGGGTCCCGTTGTCGACGTGCCTCCATTGACCTCTGCTGGCACCGGGGTGGCGCTGACGGGCGTTGACGCCGTGGCTGTGCCGCGTGCGGCGGCCGGCCACGAGGAGGACGATGAAGCCAACAGGCAGGGCCCAGGTGTCAGTGGGAGAGAGGGAGGAGAAGGGGGAGCGAGCGAGGTGGGGCCAAGCTGGGCCGCGGCGTTGCTGGGCCGGCTCACGCGGGAGGAAGGGAGGGAGGAGGAGAAGGGCTGGGCTGCTCTTGTGGGCCGAGAGGAGGGAGGGGAGAGAATGAACCCATGGGGCTTTTCCTAATTTCCAATTCCTTTTTCTATTTCCTAACTCAATTATGCATATGTTTAAATGATTTCAAATTTAAATTTGAATGCATGAGTGTGTAAAAAGGGTGCCACCATAAGTTCAACAAGTCACGCAATCATTCACACAAAGTTTCACACATATATTTTTATGTTCCTATGTTATTTTATTCAAAAAAAATTATTTAGGTTAGCTATATATGTTATCTCCTATGCAAAAATTAAAAAGTTCAAATTTTTAGTGATTTTTAACACTAGGTCAAATTTTTAGGGTGTTACACGTACGTTGCAATCGTTTTTTATCTGGATATTGCATATGTTTCGCACATATGTTGGAACAGTATGTTCCATAATGTTTCAGTTGTTTTAGTCTTATGTTGCAGCAAGTGGTTACATGTTGCAAGTTGAAAGTGTTATTTTTTTTGGATGTTTCATGTGTTCCACACACATGTTGCAAATGCATATTCCGAGTGTTTCATTGTTTTCAGACATATGTTGCATTCAACTTTTTCATGTTGCAAGTGTTTTATGTTGTTCGGCTAGGGGCGAGTTGGGGGGCAGGCAGACAGGGGGGGCTGCAGATGGGGGCGCTGGGGTTTGGTGGACGGGTGCTCCGGTCAGGGGCACGCCGGGTCCCGGCTCTCAAGTGCCGTCCGCACGGAGAGAGAGGAGTGGGTTTGGGAAATGACCGACGGACGCAGATACGGGGCGAAGTGTGCGCGTGGGGCCAGATGAAGCCGAACAAGGGTGGGGCGATTGCGGATTGGGGCGCGTCCAGACGTCCGGGCACTAGCCATGCTCCTTATCTATTCCTACAATTGTTTCTTACCTTACCTATTCCTATGGCACTTGACTAGAGGTTAGACCATTTTTGCAGGATGAACAAAGGTAATAAAAGAAGGATGAACAAGGATGAAAACTTTGTGCTGACTAAAGATGAACCGGTACCGACTAGCTTGACTCACCCTCTTTTGCTTTTGTAATACAAAGATTGGTAATCAAATATTATGCATTTCGAGTGCGTGTGTTCTTAAACAATTCCATTTGTTTTTCTCATGGAATCAAACCTTGACACTTGTTAAAGTCCCCAAGTAAAATGACAAATGCAGCGCACCGATCAACATCGCCTTGTCGAAGGCCCTCTTTGGTACCCAGGAATTGAGAGGAATTGGAACGTAATTTAATAATGAAATGGGAAGCACATTCTAGACATTGGTTTCAATTTATGGGATTCAAATAGACCCTTGGACTTTTGAACTATAGAGTTTAAAGAGTACGGGGCATTCTTTTACAACAATTTTTCGACGCGTGTGATGGCATTTGGCAAAGCAGACATCTCAATCACTCGGCCAAAATGCAGCAAGGCCACCCCCTCTAAAAAGGGAAAGAGATTACTGATCTGAACTCCTTTGGTTGCCAGTACACAATGCAAGGATTATTGTTTTGTGTATTCTTCTAGCACAGTGTTAAAAAAATGCGAACATAGAATATAAAATCAGTTCATTGGCATATATGGATTTACAAAAAGAAAAGAAAAATAAATCTGAAAGCAGGTTGTTGGAAAATCATTGGATCAAGATTATTGTAGCAGCATGTTTTTCTTGATATGCCATATAAGAGATATATGATACTAAAAAAAACAAAAAAAAGAGATAGAATCTACTTCTTTAATATTTTAACATGTAGCACAAAACTAATACATTTCTGTATTTTTATATAGGAAAAAATCCACATTGCCTCCCTCACCTTTTGCGAAAGTCTATTTTTTTCTCCCTGAACTCTAAAACCGGATAAACCACCTCCCTGAACTTTTAAAACTGTTCGTTTTACCTCCCTGACCGGTTATAAGCAGTTTTCAAAGGCGGTTTTGTCTTTTTTTTTATTTATTTTGGCTAAATTTTTAAAAAATCATAGTAAACCACAGAAAAATCATAAAATGAAAAGTCCAATTTTGTTGGACTCCACATGAGTAGATCTATACCGTGAACATATAATATGGTATGCTTTAGCAAAAGTTTTTTGTTGTAGCTTTAGATCTATGCTTTTCTATTATTAATTCATAGCTGCAGTTGCTATGGTCCAATTGTTGTGCAATTTTTATGGTGAACTAATTATTGTATGCTTGAATTATAGTAAAAATTTTATATTCATTAGATCATGTATAACTTAGTTATAGATTTATAAATACTTTTTTAACAAGCATACACCTAAATAAATCTACAACAAAAAATTTGTACTAAAGTATACCATATTATATGTTCACTACGTATATCTACTCATGTGGAGTCCAAAAGAATTAGATTTTCCATTTTATGATTTCTGTGTGATTTATTATGATTTTTCAAAGATTCAGCCGAAATAAATAAAAAAGATAAAGGCAAAACTGCCTTTGAAAATCGCTTATAACCGGTCAGGGAGGTAAAACGAACGGTTTTAAAAATTCAGGGAGGTGGTTTATCTGGTTTTGAAGTTAAGGGAGGAAAAACAGACTTTCAAAAAAGTTGAGTGAGGTAGTGTAGACTTTTTTCTTTTTATATACAGTATGATGACTTAGCCCATGTAGCACCTACTACCCCTCTTTAATTCTGGCCCAATAACATCTCAAAAATTGGAAGTTTAGAAGGCCTAGCCCTGGTTTGTGACTTAGCCCAGCAAACAGGCCTGCCCCCTTCGACGCCAAGGCTCGCATCTCGCGAGTCGCGAGTCACGGTCTCGCCCTTTTTTTCGCACGAGGCCATTGCGCTGCTTTCTTCTTCGGCATCCGGCCGGGCGGCGGCGCCGTGGCGGCTCCTCCACCTCGCTGCTCGGTGCTCACGCTCTCTCTCTGCGGCTCTGCGTCGTCTGGATCGGCCTCCAGCTGCCACGCGGCGGCTCCCTACCTGCCCATGCAGCGGTGAACCTCTCCCCTGCGCTTGCCGCTCGGCATCCCGGCGAGGCGGCGACGGTCCCGATCTCCCGATCCGGACCAAGCTCAGACCCTCGGCTCCTGGCTGGCTGCTGCCGCCCCTTCACCCTCTTTGTTAGGTTTGCAACTCTGAACTCTCTGAAGTTTGATGTCTGAATACTGAATTTGTGGACCATATTTACATTTAGTCTGTGATAATAATTCAATTTGCATTATTGCACACTAGAATGGACAAATTTCTTATTAAGAAAGATGCTTCCAAGATTACTGCTGAAACTAGAGAGTCGTGTTGAACCAAAAAGAGCATGCATTGAGCTTAATATAAGTGACATAGTTGCTGATCCAGGACTAAGAAATATTAGTTGATCTCCACCAATACCCCCAACGACCTATTGGGCCCTTATCTCTGCTCCCTGATCGGGGGAGTCCAACCCTAATCCGGTTGGTGGGCCCCTGTCGCACAGCACACATAAAAGGAAGGTGGGGGTGAGGGCTCGGACTACGAGGTTGAACGGAGCCGCCACTCCCACCTACAGGAACCCTAATCCGATCCTAAAGAGATGCTGCCAGCGACGGGATGAGCCCCCCACCACCACCGTCGACTCACTGCAGGGTCACCACCGTCCCCTCTGGATCTCCACGGCATCGCTACCTCGCCGTCTCGCCACCGACCCGGAGCTGCCCCTACACCGGCGTCCAAGCTGCTGTGGCGTCATGGACAGAGCGGTGAATCCTCGCAAAGGGTGAGAAGGCTCACACCGGATCTACGGGTTACACAGAGGTACACATCATCGATCCTAACAATGGTATCAGAGACAGTTGCCTCTGTGTAATCCTAACCCTAACCGGGTAAAAGAAGAAAGGAAAAGGGACCGGGGGTGGCGGAGGTCACTAGAACCCGATCACCACACCGCCATCACAAGGAAAAGTGTCATGACCGACACGGCAAGAAAAGAAAAAAAGAAACACTCCCTAACCCTAACCCTAATTGGGTTAAAGAAAGGGGAAAAAGAAAGGTTTCGACCTTAAGACAAACAGAGCCGAACCCTAAATCCAAAAGAAAAAGAAATAAAATAAAAGAAAGGAAATTCAAAAGAAGAGAAAAGAACAGGGCTTCGCACACAAACCCTAACCCCAATCGGTCAAACAAAGAAAAGAAAACAAGATCCATTCGGATCGAGAAAACGAGAGAGGGTTTCTCGGCACTTGAGCGAACCCTAACCCAAGAAATGACCGTGGGAAGGGGCCTATCTCAAGATCTTGAATCAAAACCGAATCGGTTCAACGGAACCCTAACCCTAACTCGCAACGAGGAAGGGGAAAAGGGGGATTCGGCACAAATAAGAAAAGAAAAGAAACAAAAAGAAAACACGAATCGGGTTCAACCGAACCCTAACCCTAGATCCTCTTTTCGGATGAACAAGCGAAAAGAAAACAGAGAAAAATAACTCAAATCCGAAAGGGGAAGAAGAAAGGGAAAGAGATCTCGCCGTGCACTGGGCGAACTGTTTCGCCGGCGAGGGAGAAGAAGACCGAGCCGGGAAGGTTTTCGCCGAGCTCGGCCAAGGGGACACCGCGGCCAGGCCACTCGACGGCGGCGCGCTCACCCGCTGGGGAACGCGCACGCCGGCGAGGGTCCGGCGACGGCGCCGTGCTCGCTGCTCCACCGCCTGCGCTCACCTCGATGTTGTGTGAGGAGAGAAGAGGGAGAGCGGCGAAGAGAGAAACGAAGAGAGAGAGAGAGAGAGCAGAGGCGCAAATGAATTAGGGTTTTCGGGGGAGGGCGCCCGTCGCCCTTTTTGATCGGCCCGATCTCACCGCGCAGCCGTCGGATGAGATCTGAAGGTGATGAAAGAATGGACCGGCTTTCAGCCGGTGGTCTGCGCGCCGGGCCGAATTCCGGCCCAGGCCAGTTGCGGCTTTGGCTGAGAGAGCGAGCTGAAAGCGCCCATGCGGGCATGGGCCGTGGGCCGCCTTGCCGTATTGGGCCGAAAGAACAGTGAAACAATTGAGTCATATTTTTCGTTTTTTCATTTTCCAGTAAAGGTTTTATTTCCTGGAAAATGGATAAAAGGCTTAAAGAAAATATGAAAAGGTATTTTAAACTGGAGAAAAGAAAAGTTTTTCCAGTAAATGTTCATTTCCTGGAAATTGATTAAAGGAAATAGAAAATACAATTTTCCCTGTGGGTAAAATTCAAGAAAAGGAGAAGTTTTTCCACAGCTAGAGAAATGATTTATTCTCCAGTTAATTTGTATCAATGTGGTATTTAATTGGAGAAAAGAAAAGTTTTTCCGCTGCTAAAGAAAATGTTGATTCTCCAATTATTTTGAACCAATGTGATATTTAATTGGAGAAAAAGAGCTTTGACATGATTATGATGTTGTTATTTTCTGACCAACGTTGTTAATAACAATATCGTAATGCTAATGATTTATGCATTAATTCTACTTCTGCCCAACGGTGATGTAGAATTAGTGTATAAGAAAAGTTGATAATTTTAATGATTTATGCATTAATTCTACTTCTGTCCAACGGTGATGTAGAATTAGTGTATAAGAACATATGTTAATTTTAATGATTTATGCATTAATTCTATTTCTGCTCAACAGTGATGTAGAATTAGTGTGTAAGAACAGTTATGAAAGTTAAAGATTTATGCATTAATTCTATTTCTGCCCAACGGTGATGTAGAATTAGTGTATAAGAATAGTTGTATGTTTTAATTTTGACCAACGTTGGAATCAAGGCATTGCCTACCGATGAGTTCCATCATGATAATTAGTAAGCACCCTGACACTTTTTTCGTTGTTTGTCTTTGTAGCCGTGGATAGAAAACTAACAGTGAACGAAATCAAGGAATGAATGGTCATTTTGGCCTTTTGGTTATCAATTATTAGAGCTCTATTCGGTATGCTTTCCTACCACAAACTTGTACTTTATGATATTTGAGCATTCCAAATGAATACTGCTAATTGTCCTTCTGGTTATATCTATTACATAATTTAGTATAGCGCAATAGTGTTAGTAAGATTTTTAGCCCTTTACTATTCAGGCCCCCTCTTGTCGCGTTTCTGGGTCTGCCACTAACAAGGATTATTGTTTTGCGTATTCTTCTACCACAGTGTTAAAAAAATTGCGAACATAGAATATGAAGTTAGTTCATTGGCGTATACGGATTTGCAAAAAGAAAAAAAAATCTGAAAGCAGGTTGTTGGAAAATTCATTGAATCAAGATTATTGTAGCAATGCTTCGCCATCTCTTGAAATCTTGTGCTGTCTCTGATCTAGCAGCGCGGCTCATCTAGTAATCGAACAGGTTTTTCTGGTGTTCTTACCTAGATTGATTTGTTCATTTCTTTATTTTTCCGAGCAGGACGCACCATGGAGATTGAGGACACAGCAACAAAGCGTGCCCGTGAAAGAGGCGGCAGCGGACGCTCAGCTAGCGACGCAGACCAGCTGAGTGCTCTGCCGGACAGCCTGCTCCACACCATCATATCATTCCTGAAGGCACGGCAGGCAGTGCAGACCTGCGTGCTGGCCACGCGCTGGCGGCACCTCTGGCGCTCCATGCCGTGCCTCGACGTCGACCATGACGAGTTCTGCAGGACTGGGGCGGCTTCTTCCAAAGACCGTGCCAACCAGGAGTGGGAGGATTTCGAGGATTTCACCAGTAACCTGATGCATCGCTGCAACGTGGCTCTGCTGGAGTCCTTGAGCCTGCGTGTTACTCACAGCAGGGCACCTGGTTTTCGTCCCAAAAACAAGCAGGTGGATGGCTCCGACGTGCCATGAAGTACTGCACCCCCGACCTTCCCCGTCAGCACGCTGACGGACTGAGCTCCAGTTCATGGCGCCTCGAGAGGCTGCATCTCTGCAATGTGGCTCTGGATGCTCCTTTCGGGAACCATGTCCGTTCGGCGTGCAGATCATTGGAGGATTTGGAGCTGGAGGACTGCACGTGTGCGTTTCAAGCAATCACCTCTGGCTCACTGAAGAGCTTGGTTCTGAAGAACTGCTGGTGGAACTATCTCACTGAGATCACATCACCCACACTGAAGCGCTTAGTTGTCGCTGGTGGCTCGAATAATGCTCCCTGTGTTGTCGTGGCCCCCGCGATTGCTCATCTGTGCCTCGATGTGCCTCTTTACTTTGCTAGAAGTATTTCAGTGAATCGGATGCCATCACTGCCAAGGCTTTGACTTGTCTATCGATGAGGTCATAGAGACAGTGTATTGGCAAGTAAACTTTATTGTCATAAATCCTTAGTCTAGGCCTTGTATGTGTCTTGCCATTTCCTTGTTTATCTGAAATTTGAGTACATGTTCTACCATACTTTCAGATGTATTTAGAATGCAAAGCATATTAGCATATACCATCGACTCGTTTCTAGATGAAGGTTTTGCTCTGTATGCTGTAGTCCCAATGCTCTGTTTTCTTATCTTGTGACTACTCAAGAAAATATCTTCCGAGTCCTGTGAACATATATCTTACTAGAAAGTTTGATGTGGACCTGAAATTTGTATATTTGTCTCTGTTCTTATTTTTACAGTAACATGAGTTACGTTCTTCCAAGAGTGAAATGTTGACGTCATCACTACAGGTGCTCAACATTTTCTAAGTGAATTGCTTGAACACACTTTGGATCATATGTCAACATTTCACTCGTACAAAAAGGGTTTTTACTGACGATAGCTTTTTTTTTTATCTTTACTAGCAGTTGTTTGAATCTTTGGTGTGAAAGGCAAGTGAGAATTTTCAGTTTTTCACTAACGTCGGCTGAAGAACTGCCACTACAAACGCATCTTCATTGGTGGTAGCCTTGTACCAACCGCCAGTGTAAATGTATTTATACTGGCCAGTCGGTTACATCAACGGCCAGTGCAAATTTTACGGCAACATGTGCCCTCCATGCTCGCCCATGTCGCGCCGTCGCCGCATGTGCCCTCCATGCTCACCGGTGGTCGCCCGGAGCACCTGCAAGTGGTGCTAACAGGAGAGGAGCCACACTGCAAGTAAAATGGAGGTAATCAACAACCGGACGACAACAGGGACCGTCCCCATCAGATTTTTTTCCCGATCGAAGCATGCACATTGTAAACAAAATATGTGGGTTTGGAGAGAGAAGTAAGATAAAATGGATAGTAGGTATCCAAGACCCTGTATCAGTCGTGACTCTTTATATTTCTATAGGATGGAGAGGTCTTGCCCAATTTACAGTTAAATCATAAGCCAACACAATATACTGGATACGTTGATGAAAGAAAAAAAACATTAATGAATTGGAGCTGGTGTTTAGTCTTTGAAACTATGTATATCTTTGTTAAGGGAGCACGCAATTTCCATGCCCATTTTGAAGCTTTCAGTGTTTTTTAATAAAAAAGATTAGAAACACTTCCAATAAGAAAAAAAAAATGAAAGAAAACAAGCAAATGCAAGTGGACACAGTTCATATAGGGCATTAAAAGAGAAATTCTCCAGAAGCAATCTTATCCTTAAGCAAGAAAACAGAGTAAATTTCAATGGCAAGATTAACAAAGCAAAGGCTTACATCATTTAGAAATGAGTCAAAATCGACATGAACGACGAACCTTGAGTGAGACACCAAAAGGTCTGGAGTAACAATAACGCTAACTAAATTCGGTGAGTCTAATGTAACCTTGAGTGTTTGGTACCAGAATTAGAGTGAGGTTAAGAGTACCGGGAGGTAGAAGAAGAATAGAGATGGGTTCAGCCAGACGAGGAATACTGGCAGATTCAACTGGAATTCGGCCTGATTAGTTCATACATTTCTTGTCCTCTCCCTCAGACACACTCATCTATATATCTCTGTAGCTGCACAACATAAACAAGCCACTTTACATGGGCCGTTCCCATTCCGGTCCCGAGATGCGCACGCTGGTCATCCTGTGCCGAGCTCCCCGACGAGGCCCAACTCCAGTTGAATGAGGCATCGAATCTTCAGTAGCAGCAGCAGTAGCAGCCTCAGGAACAGCATCAGTGGTACCTTTGGGATCTGGTAGGTCGTGCAAAAGATCATCAGCAGATCGACAGGCATCACCATCTTTATGTATGATTTCAAGCTCGACGTTCTCATCACGTAGAAAGTCCAGGCCACAGCAGCAACCAGAAGATGAGGTTTTGTCCAGTTTGCGCGTTCCTTCCTTGTGCTCAGAATCACCTGGGAACTGTAGGGAACACAAAAGATGTGAGATCAATGATGAACTCTGTTGCATTGGTTGGTTACATAAGGAGCTAGAAAACCAAGCTACAGTGTAGTACCTTGCAGTGCCGCAGAGTGACCTTCTCTAGATTAGGCGAACCCCGAAGAAAGAGCCGCAATATGCGGAAGTCATCACTGAGATCACAGTCGCTCAGCAGCAAGTTCCTCAGATTCTGGAATTCTTGGAATGCAGGTTCCTTACTGAGCACCTGGACCACATTGGAAGCACGTCGATAGCCACTAACACATTATCAGTGAAAAATTAACAAAATGGAACACTTGCAGAGAAAGCAAAGAGCGAGCATGCATACCGTCTTCCCGACACCTAACAACTCCAAACTCATCGCATTAGACACACTACAAAGTTTACTTCCAGACATAGTTTTGGATAAACTGTATTTGTGGCCACGTAGACGAATCGAAGCCCTGTCAAGGGATGGCATCTCATTCATCGAAATACCTCCACGGAAGCAGCCACCATGGACGTCTAGGTGTAGATCGACAACCATGGGGGCCGAGATAGCCAGCAGGTTGCGATTTTCATTGAAGCCGCCATTGATAACCAAGGTTTTCAATGTCGGGGATACAATGTCAGAGAGGAATCTGCCCCACAAGCAACGTTTCAGAACCAGGTTCTCGAGGGAGTCGGAGGCGATCGAACGGATCTCACACAGATGCAATGGCCCAGCTCCAAATCCTCCAAAGAGCGGCACACTGAACTAAGATGTTCCGCGAAACAGTCGTCCAGAGGTACATGGCAGAGATGCAGCCTTTTGAGGCGCCAAGAACTGGGGCTCAGATGCAGTCCCTGACGCTGACTGATGGCATGACCTGATCCAGGCGTGCAGTATTTCATCGCACGACGGAGCCACGCTGCTGCTTGTCGGCCGCTGTATGCCCAGCTGCCTAGAGCTGCACGGCTGGACGAACAACCATAGAACAGAGGTTCGCTGCCCCTATCAATGTCAAGCCTGAATGAATCTAGCAGAGCGATGTTACAACGGAGCATGAGGTTGACAGTGAAATCCTCGAATTCGTCCCACCCTTCACCCTTGTCCTGGTTGTTGCCCGAGTCAGAGTCGGAATCATCAGAGTCAGAGCTGCTGTCGCTGCCGCCACTGCTGGAGACAGGCGTCGCCGCCTTGGTCCTGAACTCAACGATGTCGACGTCGAGGCACGGCTCTGACCGCCACAGGTGCCTCCAGCGTGTTGACAGCACGCACGTCAGCACGACTGCACCGCCTGTCGGGCCTTGAGGGAGGACATGATGATGTGGAGGAGGCAGTCTGGTAGAGCGCTCAGCCGGTCTGGGCCGCCCGCCGAGCTTCCGCCACCGCCTTGGAGCATGTGTCCTGCAAGCTTCATGTGTGTGTACGTGTGTGTATATATATATATATATATACACTATTCGTCATAAAATAACTTATTCTATGACCACTTTGAGTTACGATAATTACCATACTAATTTACGAGATTACAGTAACTCCTTGTTAAGTGATTTACTATAACATTATCGTAAATATCACCGTGAGTTGTAGCAACACGAGTATCGTAAATGCATATTCGTGTTATCGTAAATTGGTATAAATATTATCGTAAATCAAGGTGGTTATATAATAAGTTATTCTATAGCCAGTTGCAGAATAGCCTTACCCTCTATATATATATATATATATATATATATATATATATATATATATATATATATATATATATATATAATCTCTACTTCCACGTATTACCAAAGGACACCTCTGAATCCTGTTTGATTACAACTTAGAACACTGACTCAGACTCCGGTTCGATTACACCTAAGAATCCCGCTGTAACTCACGCAGAAATTGTCTGAATGAACAATAAGAAGTGTGAAAAAAAAACTTGAAGATAACTTGTTTTCTAATAAAAAGTTTGGTTGGGAGATAGTGGAATCCCCATTTATTTCCAGTTTACACAAGAACGCACAAAATCCGATCCGATGACGGGGGTGTGCAGCTAAATCGGGATCCAACGCAAGATCTGGAGGTACGGCCATGCCCCGGCGAGATCAGCTAGCAAATATATCCGTGCGTCGTAACGGGACATACATCTTGCATGACAAATTAAAAGCGATTCATAGTTCAGAGATTTAACGACAACATCATACATTCTAGTTAGTTGTGTAGTTTTGTTCCATATCGTAGTTGAACACGTGCTAATCGTGTGTTTAGTTCTACACCTTTCCTATGTGTATCAGCCGTTGTGCAGGCGACATGTGGTTCCATGATCCTTCTCCAAGATCTGTGCGCTATGAGAGATGTTTATCAAATCTGATGGTGGAATCCGTCGACTGAACGACTGCTATATTTCAGACATCTAAAATATAGCAGATCCCTTAATTCTATATTAGCGATCTCGTGGCTATGATCTGTCTATGGCTATATGCCGCTGATATTGGCTTGAAGCAAATAAATAAATTCTTGTAGACGTCTTCGAAATTAATGGCTATATCTTATAATTAAATAAATTGCCAAATTTAATTGAAATAAATAGTTGCCGGTTTATGGAAGTAGAGAGAAGCTCAAGAATCTTTGCGATTTAGATGTAAAAAATCTTAGTACGACGTTAATATGCTATCATCTATTTGTTTCTTTGTCTTATTTATTTATTATATTATATTATATTTATATAAAGTTTCCGTGCCTTGAAAGTTGGAACGTTGTTGTCGAGCTGGTTGGACCGACCGAGCAGCTGATTACACGCGCCCGCTCCTGTCCCACGCGTCGTCGTCTGCAGACAGCACAGCACAGCACCACCAGCGCCGCGTGCTCACACCCCACGCGCAGCCGCACAGGCAGTGCGGGTCCGCTCAGGTTATCCCACACGTCTACTCCGCGGCAGCACTGCTCCAACAAGCAGTGGCCATTCCTTCTCGAGCATTCTGCCTGCCATAAAAGATGGTCCTACGAGCTACTAAAAAATTTAAACACATTCTGGTGATATGACGTTAAACTTTCTTATCTTCCATGCCATTCCGTTCACTTTCGCTGGTAATGGTATCAATCTGCGGTGCAAAAAGTTTAAAATACCCTCATGGATTTATTTTTTCCTTTTCTTTTAATCCTCAATTATTTTATTTTTTCTCTCTCCTCTATCCGATCGGGGATAGCTTGCATGTGTCGCGACTCTGCGTGCCTCCGTGCCCGTGTGTACGCCGCCGCCCTGCACGCCGGATTGGAGGCCGCGCGGCACCCCGTCAACTGGGCTGCCATGGCAAGCACGGCGAGCTCACGGCGGTGGCCAGCTGGTGTGCGGCGGCGTGCAACCGCGTGCGGCGGCTAGCAGGCCGCGGCGGCGCGGCATGGTCGGCCCTAGGCGCGGCACAGTCGGCCCCAGGAGCACGAGGGGTGCGCTAGGCGGAACCGGCGGCGCGGGCTTCTTGAGGCGGTGCGCCGACCTCTGCTCGCCCTCCCTCTGGCACACTCTGACCTCACTCGTTCCCTGCTCGCAAACGTGGGCGTCGCCATTGACGCCGACGCGCATTTGCAACCCGCAACAAACCGTGACGGCTGTCGCGAGCTCGACCCCCTGCAACAGCAGCGCTTCGAGCAACCGGCAGCGAGCTCCGCCCCGGCAACCGCCACCAGCACGCGCACGGGCTCCCCCCGGCCACCGCGGGCGCGCACGGGAGCTCCGTCCCGGCCACCGCCTTGGCGCGGCAAGCTCCCCCGGCCACCGTGCCGGCGCGCGCACAAGCTCCCCCCCCCAGGCACCACGAGCGGTGTGGCAGAAACGCCCGAAATAACACGCTTTCGGAGGTGTCCGTCTTCCACTAGACACTAAAGATCTCGAAAGGGAGCTACATCGGACAGTTTCGTCGAGCACACCCCAAGGGAGAAATCAAAACAATCCACGTTTTACATCCAGAATCCAATAATAAGTATGAGCTTACAATACTTAGTCCATTTCATACAACAATAGTTCTTAGAAATTATTTATTATAATACCAGAGTTCAGAGTGCGATAATTAAACAGTGGAATGAAAATAAACATCTCGCGGAATCAATACAAGGATCTGTCTGTGTCCATCAAAAGAATCCTCCACACAAGAGCTACTCCTCAAGCTGTACCTGCAACAGGAGTAAAATAAACCCTGAGTACACAATGTACTCGAAAGACTTAACCGACTAGTGGGAATAGTTTTCTGACTCCAAGGAATATGTTAGGCAATATGAGTTTCACTGGCTGGGCAAAAATCAGACGGAAGGTGGACGGAATGACGTGAAGAGCAAGAAAGTTTAGCGTCATAGCACCAAGATGTGTTCGAATTTTTTAATGGCCTCTAGATCAGAAATATCTTTCATAGTGGCACAGGTAAAAGACTCTTTCTTCTTCCTCCCACACATCTTTCCCCCTCTTTCCTGTCTCACGAACCAGAGAGTTTAGACTCTACACCTCCATCCTAGATCTTGTTTAGATTGCCTCAAAATTCCAAGTTTTTTCACTCTTTCTCTATCACATCAATTTTTGGATGCATGCATAGAGCATTAAATGTAGGTAAAAAAAACTAATTACACAGTTTGGTTGTAAATCACGAGACGAATCTTTTGAGTCTAGTTAGTCCATGATCGGACAAAGTTTGTTAAATACAAACGAAACATGCTACAATGTCCAGATTACAAAAATTTACAATCTAAACAGGGCCTGCTATCTTTTTTTTCCCCCTTCCCCAGCCGTCATGCACTCGCAATCGCTAGACCTCAGCACCTCGCAGTCGCCCTCGTGCGCACACGCAGCAATGCTTCGTCGCTAGCACAACAAAGCACGGGGCAAGAAAGTGCCATCCGCCCAGATCCGGTCGCCGCCGCTCCTCCTGCTCCTTCCAGCTGCTGATCCAGGCGGGCGGCAAGCAGCGGCCAGGGAGCAGGTGCGCCGTCGAGCAGCAGCCAGGGGCACAAGGACCATGTCGTTTGTGGGGGAGTGCGACTATTTTTTTACCCCACAAAGGGTAGGGACCGTTCTTGTTGATCTATATTCTCTTTGAATTTTTTTGTTGCTTTGTTTGCTCTTCTTGAATTTATTGGAGATCTATGTTCTTATTGAATCTATTTTCTTTTCTGATGGCAGGGTGAGTGAGGTCTCGGGAGACAACAACCGTCCCACGATAAGATTTTAGAAAACAAATGAAACATTTGAACTTTATTTTCAAATCACTTTGAATGAACTCTTTTGGGACTTCCGAAATCAACCCAAATCAATTTCAAAGCTTCTTTAGAAATGAAAAGAGTAAGTTTTCAATTTTCATTCTCTTTTTGAAGTCAAATAAAAGATTTACACCACATTTTCAAATTCTTTTTGGAATAAGCCTTTTGGGAGATCAAATCAAATAATTTTCAAATCGTTCAAACCCTTTTCGAAAGACTTGTTTTAGAAATACACTTTTGAAATCAATCAAACCTTTTCTTTTCAAATTTTGTTTTGAAATCAAACTTAATTCAAATTTAAAACCAAAAGCGCTCATTTTCCAAATGCAAAAGGTACCTTTGAACCAAACTTTACAAACTTTTGTAAAATATCTTCAGAGCATTTTGAACACCTTTCCAATAAAATTTGAAATAAGACAACTCAAATTGATTTTTTTAATCGACCTTTTCCAAACAACCCATTTAAAAACATTTTTGAATCAAAAGGTTGTTAATTCATTTTTCAACATCTTTTGAAGATTTTATTTCAAGGAAAGGGCTTTAAATAGAAATCAAAACCAAACCAATTTTCTTAAGAGTTAATCTTAGTTTTGAGCATTCTTGCAACTCATTGTATATGTCTATATCTTAGGTACGTGAAGATCGAACTCCCAACCATAGCTAGCTCCAAGATCAATCTTGACGTAGATCCAACCTCCTTGTAGCTCACCAACTCGCAATACTCTTAGCTTGGCTAGCCCCCTTAAGAAAAACCAAAACACTCAAAGTGTGATGCCCTTGAGCCAACTAGTGGCTGGATGTTCACGGAGAGCACAGCGGGATGCCACAACAACCAAAGAGCAAACACAAGACCAAGAACCGAAACGGTGCTCTCCACTTCAACCACAACGAAGGAAGAGCCCGACTCAAAATCCCCTAAGTCAACTATTGACTTGAGGAAATGTTTCTTGACACAACCGGAAGCTTACGGAACAAACCAAACACAAAATGGACAACCGGAGCTCATGAACTCGCGAAAACGGACAACACACCAAAAACAGGTGCTGGCAAACCAGCCTGCCTGGTTGGGTGACCAGCCTAGCCGGTTGTGCCTGCTGGTTAGCTGGGAGACAGACAGCTTGGCCAGCTCGATGCTCTTACTGCCTGGCAGTTGGCCCTGTCTGGCCGGGTGGTAGCCTGCGGAGGTGGCTTGGTCGGCTCGGGGGCAGCCTGGCCGGCCCTGAGAGTAGTCTGGCCGGCTAGAGCACATGGGAGGCTGGGTGGACAGTGAAGAACCGGCCTGGCCGGTTGGACTAGGCGGTCTGGCCAGATTGCTCATCTCAGGTCTTCGAAATTCTTCCCAAAAATTCGAAGTCGATCAAATGGCCTCCAAACATTCCCAAACACTGCAAAGATTATTCTTAGGTGTATTAGATGTTATCCCCAGACAATGAAACCCCACTAACTCTGGAAACGAAGCATATTTGAATATCCATCAAAGGGAAGTGGGGTTTTCTCAAGAAATCCTCCCAAGGGTGAAAAATCATGCTTATGATGAATCTGCCCGATTCATTTGACATGCATGTTTATCTGAGGACCTTGCACGAATTCAACCCAACACAACAACCCCAAAACCTCGGGAACTCAACATCGAGCAAAACAGTGAAGAGGGGGGGAGAGAGAACGGAAAATCCAAATTCAAATTATCTTAGATCAAAGACCCAGATCTCAGAGAACATGATTGCTTTATTTCCAAGATGTACCAGGTCTAGTTCTTATAGAGGACAACTTATAGAAAACTCAAACACAGACAGAGTATTAACCTCCCACACTGTGGATCTCAGCAATAGTAGAAGTAGGCAACTAACATAATGTGAAAACATAAAGAATGACAACCAGAGAGATGAGCTGGTTAGGAGCCGTCATTCTCTTATTTATAGAGCTATTACACAACTCCTAAATTTAAAGGACAATCTGCTAAATCATTTTTGTATTAATGGAAATCAAACAACTATTTGCTTTTTTGGAACTTATTAGCTTATTTAAAATATTATTTTTTTAAATACGAAGGGAGTAAACCTCCTAGTAGGTCACACAAAGAATCATACTAAGCACATGGTTGGTCGAAGTTGCAGCCATTATCATTGTTCCTAGAGACTAGAGTACGCACTAAAGGTAGCCAGTACTAAACTCCCAAGGTCACACCAATCCGACTGCTGAGGAGCATTTGTTACGACCAACTTGCAGCCCTTCCATTGTCCTCTATATAGTACAAAATGAAACAACAATTAATGTACAAACCTAATCTACTTAAAAATTCTACCGGTTTCCTAATCACCAGTACAACAGATATATACTAGTAGTGCTAAACTCCAAAGAGGTCACACCAATCCGACTCAGCGTTTAGTTTGTGACTTTTAGAAGAGCATTATGTTCGGTCATCTCATCCAGTTTAAGACTAGGTATATATAGGTCAATTATAAGGCAAGCCAATAGAAGAAGACGTTTGTTATTGTATCGGTGAAGCTAGCTCTTGCCCTATTGTTTGGGTGTAGCAGGTGGAGAAATTTGTCTTGTCGTTGAAAGCAAAGCTGGTGATATATAAATAACTCTAAACAAGAGTTGGTGGCGGTGCACCATCGTTGTGCATATACCCATTGACCGCATGGTGCAATCAGATGATCAGTGACAAAAAAAAAAATGTTGCCAAGAAATTTAATTGTGCCTGACGCTGACTCTTGCTGATAGGCGCTTTTGCATATATATCACCACAACTGGCCAAGTTGATGATGGATTAGTAAGACTAGTTTGCAGGCGGAGTGCGTGGCAAAATTGATTGGGCTTGCTTATCCATACCGTAATGCCAAGAGGTATACATTGCGCATGAGATTTCTTTTTTCCTGTGTCAGCCTGAGTCCAGGGCCACCGAGAGCCCAAGCTACAGGGTGCCTTGGCACTGCATCTGCTCTGCTTTGTTTCTGCTCTGATCTACATCCTCTTTGCTCATTTCACATGATTCGAAGTATTATTAAGCATACATATACATAGATAGGCAGGTCGTGTTCGGTTCCATTCCATTCCATGCATACATACAAGAAGGCACAGGATACGCTGCTGCTGCAGAGATAGGGAAAGCAGAGGACAGCCCCATGATAATCGACATAAAGGAAGCCGAGTCAGGTCGAGCAAGAATGATTTGCTTGGTTTCATGAACGTCTATCAGGATCAGCCTACCAAATTCGTGCTCCATGTCCGCTCGCTTTCTGCTATTATTGCACTACAAAAGATTTCATCATCACAGATATTCCGTTCAGCACCTGATGTCCATTACTTTAACAAATGTACATAGGCCCATTACTTCAAAACAATAATTATGCAGTGAAGAAATATAGATGCACAAGACTACAAGATCACCAGCAGGGTTTCCAACATCTTCGCTTCTTGTTTCAATGTTTTGTACACAGTCTGGGTATGACCAGTCCCTTCCCCATTGGTAGTAGGCAGAGCAATTCAGAAAACAGAGTATGTGTATTGTTTGGTGCAGATGACGAGCTTCTACCGATCGGGTCTCACTCCCGCGGGCCACTGCAAGCTAGCACCATGGGTCTCTCTCTTCCCTGCATACATTAGTTACACGATCAATGAATAAAGATACTTAAAAATAGAGTGTGTACTAAGCGGTACTGCATAAAGTAGTACGACTAGGTACACTGCCTTGTGAGCAAAAAGTAATACTAGTTCCCTGATTATCTACGAGATTTATTTCTGATATGGCCGTGCAGCAATTAATCTTCATCTTCTGCGAAAGTAGTCGACAGTGCATGACTTGATATGGCTGATCTTGTGGTACTCACATGAGCTGGTGCCTGTTAACAAGGACTTGTACAACTTCCCGCTGCATGTCAACTTGAAATACCTTGGGGTTACTGTTGTCAGATATTCGGGAATCGTCTCCATGGTGCCGTCCATCATCTCTATGCTGTCAAGTGACGGGACTCCTAGCACCTCCACATTTGGGCAGTATAAGATCTCGATTTTTTGCAACTTAGAGAGATCGCTGATCCTTTTCAGCTTGGGGCAGTCGAATACTTGAAGTTGCACGACTGAAGGGAAAATCTCTATATATGTCAGGTTGCTCAGCTTGTACAGGCGCACTTCTCTTAGAGCATGCCTCCTGCTACTGGCGAGCACTGGTGGAAGACAAGCTAGCTTGCAGCTAAGAATTATGAGCTCCTTGAGAGCAGGCATGGCCATAGCTTCTGTAGTCTCACTCTCGCTCTCCTCCTAGTCCCACTCCTCCCATCACTCAAGCCATCCAGACGAATAAATGACAGATTAGGAAATGTTACTACTGATCTAGGAGTGGCGTCTATACCTCGACTCATTGCCAGGGAGGAGGGTGACTGGAACTCAGGCCCAACACTCTTGATGGCAGGTGCGTCAATAATGGCCAGAGTCTCCAAACTAGGGAGCTGGCACAGACCGTCAGGGAGTTGGGTGCAACAACAAAGTTTGTCCATCCTTAAAATCCTCAGGCTCTTAAAGACCCATGTAGCTGGAACCATCATCCAATTTGGTAGCCGGCTACCAAAGTATCCTTCAATGTGTAGATGTCGTATGCTGGATGGAGGGCTGAGCTTCTCAATTACCTCCTCCAAGGCTCGCTGCTGCTGCTGCTGCTGCTTCTTGTTGGTTTCATCCCTCAATCCCATGAATCCAGTGCTACTCCAATGTAGTTCCAAGTAATCAAGGTGCTCCTTGCTACTAATCATGGCCATTTTCAACCAAGCTCCACAACAATGGCTGACTCAACAAACTCAGATTGATGACGAAGTTGAACTTGTGAGCCTCTGTCTCAATCTTCTCACCAACAATGGCTGACTCAACTAACTCAGATGTCATCTTCTTGCTAGTGGACATCCTCTGCTCAGGGTGGGAGCCTAGATTGATGACGAAATTGAACTTGTGAGCCTCTTTGTATATGTTGTCCAGCCTCTGGTTGAGCTCCTTGATGCGGCTGCTTATCTTGTGTGCGAACACAAGATTTCGTAGGCAAGAGAGCAATGGCTGGCAGCAACCCGGAGCCTTTTCAACCAAAGCTGCTACCTTTCGATTTGCTCTGCTTGTCGGCTTCGATTTGGCATAGGTCTAGGATGTCAGTGGCATCATACATGGCATTCTTGAGCTTCTGCACCCATCTTTGCACACTCAATTCAGTGATGCGCTTCCTCTCAGCATCAGCAAGGAAGCATTTGATACTTTTCATGTTGTTCTCTAGCTTCTCAATATCGCCGGATATACCCAGCAACATTTTCACCTCTTCTGTTGCCATGTTGGCTATCAGCTCCATCACGTAGGGTCCCATAGCATCCAAGATGGCGGCCATGGCTCGAGCAAACGTCCGTCCTGTACATATACATGTACATCAAAATCACACTTGTTTCGTCGAAACAACCATAGGATCATTTATTCTTTTGTGCCACTCGCACTAAATCACCTTATACTGGATCCTCGTAATTTGGATTGCGATCATTCTATTTTCAAACTAGATCTATGGGTTGTTTTAAAGACAATAAGGATCAGCAATGTAGCTTAAAGATCAAGACGTTTAGTATGCTTACTTACACCAAAAGGCGTGCAGCAGGGAGTTTAAAGATCAAGACGTTTATTATACTTACATCAAACGGCGATCAGCGGGGAGTTTAAAAACTAACACAGGAATAGAGATAGCCTCGCTCTAGTTACCTATTTCACTCCTTCTTTTTCCTTTTTAGGAAGGATCCATATAGAAATTGCTGTTAACACGTAGATTCGCTACAGATACATTATACAGTCATGATCCTGCATTAATCTGAATACAACAAGCATGCATGTATAGGTAGCTAGCGAAATAAACTTAAAGAATCTCCAAGAGGATCTCTACAAACCTCTTTATCATAAAATTTAGAAGAAAAGAAAAAGAAAAACCCAGGCTCCTATAGACTCTCTAAACCACCCTCCATCGCTTTTGCAATCTCAAACCACCCTTCTCGATGTCCATCAATAGAGAGGCTACACTGTTCTCTAAATTCAATATACGGTACTTCTCTCACGAAATTTTCACACAAGAAAAATCATGATAAAGAATCGAGGGCCTTGTCACTTAGAATGGAAGCAGGCATTACTAGTAGAGTAGTATATAGTTGTGTAGAGGCAAGTACAGCTCGAGTTCCCAATAATAATAATGGAACCAGCTTGCTGCTGCTATATATATGGCGCACTACAATATATTACTCATAGATCTACCTTGCTTGATGATTGATAACTGCACTGTTAATTAAATATAATAATAACCTAATTGTGCTTGTTCTAGAAAGCAGAGACATTGCTGGAACTGGAATACCCTATCCTATGCACTACTCGTAGTTGTTCTTTCCCAATGTCCATCGGCAACGCAACGCAGGAATTCCTTGCTTCTGGAACTTGATACTGGGTTTTTGATCTAGATGGAGACAATTCCTTCCTTCCTTCCTTCCTTCCTTCTCGAATGAATTCTGGAATCTCACCGCATGGGTTTTTGTACACAGACAGCATATGCATGCCGGACGCAGGTCATAGTTGCGCACATCGCAAATTATGCCTTACATGGTGACTGATAATTTGTGGTAATCTGTGGTAACTGCATCTACATCTATGCTTTCTCAATCGCACCCATGCATGCATACATGGCGTCGCAAGGAGGCTGGTGCCGGCCGGCCATTTGGGTTGTGATCTGCTCTGACCCGTTATGTTTTCCTTCCTTGCAAAGCAGAGTATCCGTGTATATGATATACTGATGCAAAGCAGAGCATCTGCAGAGATGATAAGGAGGTGTAGGCAGGGATCGGAAAAGCAGAGGACAAACATGCTTTGACCGTGCATGTCTGTTTGCTTGCGGCGTGGGGTTTGTTACACAACGTTTGGTTCATCAACACACCTTCATTCAAGAACGCTGTTGTCGCTGTTCCCGCCTGGCCTACTTCAATGACTCCCAGAGACAGGCCACCAAGGGTGCTAGGGTAATCGCTGGTCCAAATGTTAGGCGGATCCATCATCTGTGAGCCGACGGCTGCTGCTGTTGCTTAATTATGGCCTTGACAAGAACGTTTTTATATTTGACCTTTTGCATTGGAGGCAGAACTTTTGATATCTATCTTGTCGGGGAAAAATTGAACTATGGCCACCCGCAATGAGTTTGGTACACGTGTCCATCTAACAAACGAAACTATTGCTTAAATTTAGGAGGAATAATGGAAAAAAAACTACATCTCTCTTATACATTGGATGCATGTGCATGGACGCGTGCCACAAATCCACGACGGGTGCCCAAGGTTGCTTCATGAGGACCGTCCCCACCCAATTTTTCTTGTTCCCAATGAGGAACGTACCTTTGAGATCTAGGCCACAGCTGGTGACACTCACCTTGGTGGTGAGGATTTTCACAACCGCGGATGTAGGGGCGAAGCTGGAGCAAATTTAAGGGGGTGGTGTGCTTGCCTTGTGGGTGTATAGTTTTTTGCCATATGGGTGGGTATAATATACCTGTTCTCAATCAATAGACTACATTAATTAACAAGGGAGGGATGGGAACATACATGTTCTATAGTAAAACCTGTCAATAAGTCGAAATCATGCACACAACACTAGTATGTACTGTACATGCGCAAGTCCTCACATCTCCATTAGTTGTACAACTCAGAGAAACCAAATTGGTAATGCTCCAATTAAGACATCCGGAATGGACCGACGCTTCACTATGCTTGCTCCCACACCCAGTCCCTCGCTTCCTCCTCCCTTCCGCGCTCGCGCCCCACGCCTACTCCGACGCGCGGGCATGGCCGCCGACGGTGCACTCCCCCACCCTGGCGTCCTCTTCGCCGGCCTCCTCCCCTACCGCAGTGGCACCTTCCCCACCCCGGCATCTGCACCCACCGGGAGCGCCCAACGCCCGCGGATCCGGTGGCCCTCTTCTCCACCCAGGCGAGATCCATGGAGCACGAGCGGTGTTGCAGGAGATTGGGCGGCTCTGCCCACCCCGGCCCAGCGTCCTCCCCACCCCTGGCGGCGCCCTCTCTCACCCTGGTGACCGAACTCCCCCCATCCCAGCGGCTAGAATCGACCGGCCAGCCTTCCCCTCCCCTATGTTGCATATGTATGTTTTAAGTGTTTCAGGCGTTTCAGATGTATATTGCATTTGTTTCATATGGATGTTACAAACGTAGATCGGAGGATGTTGCACATGTTGCATATATTGCAATTGCATTAGAGGCATGTTGGAACCGTATGTTTTGAGTGTTTCAGATGTTCCAGATGTATGATTCATCGGTGTTTTCCGGATGCAAGTTGTAAGTGTATTTATCTGGATGTTGCACATGTTTCACACATACGTTGCATGTGTTTTATTTGGATGTTTACGTATGGTTGCAATGGTTTTCAAGTGTTTTTCATGTGTTTTTTTCAAGTGCTTCAAAAGCATGTTTCAAGTGTTTCAACTGCCTTCAGACTTATGTTGCAACTATTGTATTTGGATGTTTTAAAAGTAGATCAAGTGTTGCATCTCCCCTCCCTAACTTCTGCTACATCGTCTCTCCCGACGATGGCAAGGCATCCATATGACGCAGTGGCTGGGTCCTACCGAATCGTACGCGTCATGCGTCCTTCCCCTCTTGTTGCTCGGGCGGGGCAGGTCCCGTGTGGAGCGCGAAATGGAGTGTAGCGTTCGGACGTCCGAACACGAGCGTCTGTCCAGACGTCCAGACGCTAGCACTTCTAATACCAAATATATACGTGTGCAAGCAAGGATACAGCTAGAGCTGCAGTCTCACATCTCCAGCTCGTTATATCAACACTCTGCTAATTCACCATGTAATATCATATAGTAATAGTATAACACTGCTAATTCACCATGTAATATCATATAGTAATATTATATCTGGCACCCGCTGCGTCCCTGCATGGCCAAGAAAAATAAAGAACCTTTTACTTGTGTGCCATTATAAAAGATAGTCCTGATCTATAGGCCACTAAAAAGTTCGAATATACCCTGGTGCCACTGGCCTTAACTCTTTTGTCCCACATGCCATTCCGTCCATATTTGTCTCTATCGGTGTCAAACCGCAGCGGAAAAAGTCTAAAATATCCTCAGGAATTTATTTTCTCCTTTTCTTTTAGTCCTTTTCTTTTTTTCCTCATTTTACTTTTTCTCTCATTGGAGAGCGCAGCGGAGAGGTCGTCGGCACCTTGCGGCTCCTCTCCTCACCCTGCATCGCCATCCGGAGCTCACTGCGCAGGACCCTGATCTCCTCGTCTACGCCACCGAACATGAGGTCCTTGACGCTCCTCTGCTTCATGCCGCCGCGCCGGACGGACGTAGCAGCGGCCGCGGCCTCGAGGCTCTTATTAGCCTGCTACCGTGCGCGAGCACCAGGGCACCCGTGCGCACCCGTGGAAGCTCGCGGCCGAGTGGGAGATGGCGCGGGGCGCACTGCCCATGCGCAGCAGCTGACGGCTACGGTGGCTCCTGGCGGCAGTGGCCCATGGCGGTGACCATGACCCGGGGAAGGGAGCGGCGCATGCGCGTTAAGGCGGGCTAGGTGGTCGGTGCGGACGGCAAGCCGGAGACGGCGCAGAGCAGGCTCGCCACAGGATTCCTCGTGTGGCGGCCGGAGCTCTGCTCGATCACGGCCATGGCTGGCATGTGCACGCAGCAGCGAACGATGGAGGATGCCTTCGTCGAGCAAGCTCTTGGCACGAAGGAGAAGTAGGCGGAGCCGGCAGTGGTTTTGGTTTAGGCCAAGGATGGTTGTAGACAGTGAACATGGCGGCGCTGCGAGCTCTGCTCGCCGGCTATGGTGACCTGCGCGCTCTGCGGTGAGGAGTGGGGAAAGGGAGAGGGGCAGCGCAGCGAGGCGAGGGCGAGGACGCGCCAGCGGCCGACGCGACCACCGGGGAGCACTCGGCCTTCGTCTTCCGCGCCTCTCCCCGGCGGCGAAGCCCAGGGCCCGCAGGCGGAAGCGGCGCATGGCCAATGCCCGCGGGTACAATCAGGAGGGGCACATGCTCAGCCAGGGAGAATGCGGTGTCGTCGTCAAGATGTGCAACTTGGTCGTCCACCGAGGCATGAAGCCCGATAACACCCTCGTGGGCGACAGCGGCGCCGTCAAGATCTGCAACTACACGGTGGCCAAGTCTGTGAACGAGAAGGACCTGCCGCAGACCTTCGCCGGAACCCTTGTGTACATGGCGCTGAAGGTGATGGTGAAGAACCCCGACCGTGACACGCTCACTGACGTGTGGTCGCTCGCCTACGTGATGGTTGAGATCCTCAGCGGCAGGGGACGCGCGGGGGGCGTGTTGACTTGGGTCACTGACAGGTTGAGGAGGAATGTGCCCTGATCACTTACAGCTTGGTTCCACCGGACAGAGAGAGAAAGGAAGTAGAGGATAGGGTTACGAGAGAAGGGTATTTTAGACATTTTTATAGGGGAGACCCACATGTCAGGTCTGACAAATGGCAAAAATCAGATAGAAGATGGACGAAATGGCGTGTGGGACAAAAGAGTTAAGGCTAGTGGCATCAGGATGTATTCGAACTTTTTAGTGGCACGTAGGTTACGACCATCTTTTATAATAGCACGTAGGTAAAAAGCTAAAAAATAAAACGTTTTGCTCCCTCCTGATCTGGACACGAAATTTGGAGTCGTCCAGCCAAAATCTGCAGAGGCCGGCACCCTTTCCTTTCCAGCGCCTCGACCACGCACCGGCTTCTTTGGCTTCTCATGATTTGGCACTAGGTGGTCGATCGTGTCTTTGCATCTGTCCTCTGTGTGACAGTGTAGAAAACTGAAATTAAATCTGCCAGCTAGAGATGATGATCCCTGCCCCCACACGCTCCCAAGGCAGAAAGGAATAGGATCCCAGCATAAATAAAGTTGGTTGCATCAAAAATCCATACTAAGACGAGCAATGTGTTGCGAGAGAAAAATTATTAACTACCTGGCCCTGGCTAAATATACACTTGCTTCATTTCTGATCTGGCGGTACAACAATTAGTCTTCATCTTCACGAAAAGTAGTCGACTGATCTTGTCCTTCTCAGATGAGGTGGCTCTTAACAAGGACTTCATCGACCTGAGATACCTCAGGCTTACTGATGTTCGGTATTCTGAAAGTGTCTCCATGGTGGCATCAATAGTCTCATCTCATGCTGTCTAGTGATGGGACTCCTTTTAGCACCTGCTCGTTTGGGCAACCGATGATCCTGATTTTCTGTAACCAAGAGAGGTTGTTGATCCTTTTGAGCATGGGACAATCGATTGCATATGTCGAGTGCGGGGACACATTGAAGCACCTGCAGATTTGGACAGCGGAGGATACTAATCTTGTGCGATCTGCTGAGGCCAGTGGGCCTCTTGGGCTTGGGGCAGAGGGACACGTCAAGCTCAACAACTGATGGGAACTTCTGCACATATATATCAGGTTGGTATAAGCTCCTCGTACAGGCTGAGAGCCCAAGCGACAGAGGTGTTCTGATGCAAGACCCATAAACCAAGTGACGAGAGGGTGGCTGTGCTCTGCTCTGCTTTGTTTCTGCTCTGTTATACTTCGTCCTTACTCTGTTGACTGAACTGCATGCTGTCCCGTGCTTCCAAAGAAGTATGAATGAACCATTATATTCCTCAGTCACAGCTTTGCAGACACAGTGAAGGCTCGTCCTGCCTATTTGCTCTGCCTCCCTCACAAAGCAGAGGGCCTTCATATATTGGTGCGGTGCAGGCGACAGAAGCAGAGGACACATATGGTGTTGCCACGAGATTAGAGGAGAGGAAAACTCCATAATCGCCATTACATTGAGGAGGCTGAGTAAGATCGACCAACAATAATGATTGGGATGCCTGATTTCATTATCATCAATCAGGTCAGAATACAATGTTCTTACTGCATGTCTGCTTTCATCACCACACATTCAGTCCGTTACAAGATCCACGACTTCAGGCCCATTACTTGTGCAAATATATATAGGTCCATTACTTCAAAAAATATATATGGAGTGTACAATTATACATGGTCAAGACTACAAGAGTGCAGGAGACGGTATCCGTAACCATGATTTGGCAGTATGTCGACAGTCTGCATGTGAACAGAGTATGTGTACTGCATGCTGGAGATGAGCTTCTACCAAGCAGATCTCAGTCCCACTTGCCAGTGCAAGCTAACATCATGTGTCTGCCATAAGGATCCTGGATGCCTGCATACATTAGTTACACGGTCAGTGCATAATGACACTTGAAAATACGTAATAATTTGAGAGAAAAAATATAATTACAAATATAAGAGATGATAATACACATACTTTGGCCAGACTTGAACAGGGAAAAGGTGAACACAAGCACTGTGTTTTTCTTTTGTTCCAAGACAATTGATTGTTAACAATTGTAGATGTCCTCTCGTCGGACGGGCAGGCTGTAGCAACACTTTGTTTAATCACCATATATTTTGATGCCCTGCTGTTCTATGTGTGGTCCAATGAAAGCTTTTCCTGCAACGAATCAGAGTACAAGCAATAATTAATAAATATGAAAACTCACTTCCGGCCTAGTGAAAGAATGCAATTTACCTGAACACAAGCGCCATCTTCGATGCAGCTACGCAGTTACCAGTCTTGGTCTGCATCTCAATCTTCGAGGCAGACAATCTTGTGCTTTCCAATGTGGCTGATCTTGTCCCATTCGGAGCTACCTGAAGATGAGGAGGATTCGTATAGCTTCTTGTTGCAATCCAACTTGAGATACCTTGGGTTTACAGCTCGCAGGTATCCTGGAAGCGTGTCCATGGTGGCGTCCGCCAGTACGAGGCTGTCGAGTGCTGGTACACCTTCTAGAACCTCCAGCTTTGTGCAACGAATGATCCTAATCTTCTGCAACCTGCTGTCAAGTGTTGTGATCTTCTTCAGCTCAGGGCAATCAAACACGTCAAGTTCCACAACTGAAGGGATGTTCTCCACATGTGTCAGGTTGGAGAGCTCGTACAGGTGTAGTTGTCTAAGAGTATGCCTCTTGGTGCTAGCGAGGCCTGGTGGAAGACAGCCCAGCTTGCAGTTTTCGATTCAGAGTGCCTCCAGACAAGGCATGGCTATGGCAGTTTTCACTTCATTATGCTCCTCGCAGTCATTCCATTCCCACTCCTCCCACTCACGTAGCCCAACCAGATATAGCTCTCTCAGTTTCGGAAACGGTGCAGATGTACAAGCAGCGGAACCTCCAGCTGCCATGGACGATAACGCTTGGAATTGGGGGCCAATACGATTGATGGCTGGCGCGTCTATGATGATCAGCAATTCCAAACTTGGGAGGCAGCACAGACCATCAGGGAGCTGGGTGCAGCAAGGCAGGTTCTCCAGCCTCAAATACCTTAGGCTCTTAAACTCTGCCGATGCTGGAGCACACATCCAGTCTTGTAGCCGGCGACCAATGTATCCTCCTATCACACTTAGATTCTCTAGGCAGGTTGGAGGGCAGAGCTTTTCCAAGACTTCCTCGGTCACACTCTGTTGTTGCTGCTGCTCTGCCTCATCTATAGTATGTCTACTTGCACTGTAATTCATCTGTAGATACCCAAGGTGCCATTTGCTGCTAATCATGGCCCTTTCAGCCATCCGGCTGTCCTGCACCTTCTCTAGGCCATCTAGTGTAAGATACCTAAGTTGAGAGAGAGGCTCTAGCTCTTGCAAACTGCACCAGCTATTGCTTGCATCCATGTCCACGTGTACTGGGAAGCCATAAAGTGATCTCAGATTTGTTAACTCACTGAACCCCTTAGGCATGACACTAACATTTGATCCATCGATGTCAAGAGACCTTAGATGCACAAGTCTTATGATGCTGCCAGGAAGATAGCATAGCCTCTTACAGTGACCAAGTGAAATGTATAGTAGGAATTTCATCTTGTGGATGTCATCTAGGAGCCTAGATATATCAGTATCCTCTAAGTGAAGGTATCTCAAGTGCTTCAACATAGACAGAGAGGGAACTAGTGTATCAGAATCGGCAGATAGTATGTACAGCACACGTAGACCGGAGAAACTACCCACCGAATCACCAGGATGAAAGTTTACCCTAGAGTTTACAATTAATGTTCTAAGTGACTCGTGCCTTTGCAAAACAGCCCATTCCACCACTGATACGGTTTGTCCTATAGATAGGCGACGTACAAGCATCCCACCACCACTGGTAGTAGCCTGCTCTTGGCCAACCATCACAACTGATTCTTCTCTTACCATATATTCAGCAAAGGATCGGACCACATCATGCATGGTGCACTTGTATCCAGTGAGAGAATATCCTTCCATAGGTTCCATAAGATTCCTCTTTATTAACTCTAGGTAATACTCAGTTGCTATGTCTTCCAACCCATACTCATGTGAACTGGTACTTCTTCTTTTATCTGGTGGTTGAATAAGTCCTTCACTTATCCACATTTCAGTAACTTCGACTTGTAAGATTGCTACACCTTTAGGGAACATCGAGCAATACAAAAAGCACTGCTTTAATTGGGGAGACAAATCCTCGTAGCTCAAGTACAGCCAGTTGTCTAGTTCTAGAGGCAGTCCAGTCAGTGACCATGCAGGCATGTTCAGAACAGCTTTCCACTCATGCTCACTTGTGTATCTTGTGCTCAAGAGTCCTCCAATCACTTTAATTGCAAGTGGTAAGCCATCACAATTTTCAAGAATTTCCATCCCAATAGTTTTCAGTTGATCAATTCCATCTACCTGCCAACATTTAATTTAAAGCTTCTTAATTATTTCTAACAACTATCAGGTTGCTTATGTACTTCTCTAAGCAAATAAGCTTCTATAAAACAATGAAGCGTAGGTTGGCCAACGTATTGGAAGTGTACCGACCTTTATTCGAAAATAAGCACAAGACTATGCTTGGAAAGGGCCGATTTCAAATGGAATCCGCATGAATGGGCGCAAAATCCCATAAGACTAATATATGGAATCCGTGCATTGCAATTGGGCTTCAAATGTTCTCATTCGGGAAACAGGACTATACTACAGAAAGTTTTGTAGTGGCTTTCCTAGCAAAAAAAAAAGTTTTCTTGTGGCTACAGGAATCGGACTTTAAATGGTCTCTTTGCGTTTTAAATTTGTTGTGTGGCAGCTACGTGGTATTATTAGCTATAGGACGACTAGGATAGTCGAAAGTTGAAATCTGGGCATTATCTACTAGGACGCACTTGATGCATTAAAATATTCATTTATATGCAAACTTAGGGTCTTCGTTTTGGTTTATAAGAAATGGTAGACTGAGTAATTTAGTTGTAAATTTTAGAGTACTTTACATTATTGTTTATAATGGCATAGGTGGATAATTTAGACAAACGTTATATTTAGAGGTTGCTTATTGACGAAATCCAAATATAGAGATATGTTAAGCCTCAGGATCAAGGGTTCTCGACTAAGAGATCCCACGACCGACCCCTCCCGGATCGCTCGGGGGCTACACCCATCCGGTGCGCACGCGCGCACCCTCCGGCTAAGGCATTGGGCCGAGCCTGAGCACACCCCAGGCTCCGGATCGAAGGGAGCATGGACCCGATCCTTAGCTCCTTCCCGGCACTGCCCCGCAGGCGTGGCGCTGTCAATTGCTCCTCTGAAAGGGTCACGCACTGGGCGTGACGCAAGAAGCCAAACTCCTCCGCTAGCCTTAGGGGCTCCAGGGCTTCCGGGCTTGCGCGTCAGCCCCCCAAGCCGGATGTCTTCGCCACCAAGAAGCCTCTAGAAGACGCACCTGGTGAAGACCGGTCCAAGCCAACACAGCCTGACATTCAGCGTGTCAGAACAGAGTAGCCAGACGATGCCCAGGGCTTCTTCGGCTCTACGACATCGCCACAGTCCACATGATGGCACGACAAGACCCTCCTGGACTCCGGCGCATGTAGACCATAGGCTAAACTCTCACAACCCGTCATGTACCCGACCTACCTTGATATGTAAGGGGAGGTCGGATCCTAAGATGGGAGAGGACGATTCCAGTGGACGATTCCAGACGATCCAAAGACGGATCGTTGGACTCCTCAGCAAACCAGTTCGTGCTATGCACCAAGAGCAAATCCACCCAGAGACGGGCACCGAGAGCTCCTTCCCCTTCCTCCGATCGTCCTCCTCTTCGGCGAGGGGAAGGCGGCGAGGCTTCCCTAGGATCAGCACCGAGCGATCCCCTACAAATCTCTCTCTCTCTTACACTCTGTTGTAACCCAAAGATTTTGGGTGCTCTTGAGTATAAGGATCATCAGCTGCTGGACGTAGGGACCCGAGAGCCTGAACTAGGATAAACCGTTGCGTTCCCTCTGTTGATTCTCTTGTTCTTGAGTCCACCAAGACACTGGAGACATGTACTCTGACACTAATACGAACAACAATGCTTGCCGCGATTCTGATCCCGTGACAGCTGGCGCTCTAGGTAGGGGAGCACGTCAAGTGTGATTCCTGCTCTATAGTGGCCGGAGCCACCCGCCTCGTCGCCGGAGCAAGCGGCGCCGCCCCAGACGGTGGCGTCCGCTTCCCTGGCGAGTTCTTCGTCACGGTCAGCACCTTCGCTCCGGGCCAGATCCTCATCTTTGGGAGCCTGGCCTATGTCGCCGACCGCTATAGCGAGCTCCGCCCACTCAAGGAGGCTCCGCCCGCTCAAATGTAATTTGACCATGGTTCTTCTATATGACCAGGACACTTAGATTGACCAACATATTAAAAGTGTGCCATATTGTAAAGATTTGCGGTAGGGCACTCTTCAATGGTGGTCTTTGCTAAGGGACACTGCTCACTGTTGTCTTGGCTACAAAGTACTTTTCAATGCTGGTAATTGGTTCTTAGACAATGTAGCTATTAAAATAATATTTCTAAGGACTACTTTGGAGAGAGAAGTTAAAAGTGACCAAAATGCACCTGACTATTATAATACAAACCTTTAATAGTTATCCGAAAATTCATAATTGCATATAAAGTTGGATGAAGACGAACTTTATATCAAAATTGTAGTGGTTTGTGAGATCTATAATTTTGTTGTTGACAAGTTTTGGATTGAAAATTATTTATAGTATGAAATCAAATTCCCAAATATTAAATTCAAAGTTAGAATATCTTAAGTCATTTAGAATGCTGAATATTCATTTTATTATTTTATATTTTTAAATTTGAAATTTAACATTTTTAAAATGTTTGTTCCAATGTTCGAAGTAATTTGAAATTCCTAAATTTTGGATTTCAAAATTTAAGAAGAGACTCTATATTACTTCAGATAAAAAATTATCATCTACAAAGTTTAGATCCTACTGATAACTACAAATTTTGTATATACCATGTCAATATATGAGATCATTTATATTTATAGATTTTGTCAAAATTTGATAATTTCAAAGGAAGTTTTGGCAACCTAAATAGTTTGGAACAAAGAATTTGTCAATTACAAAGCTATAGATATTATTAAGCTCTACAATTTTGATTATATTTAAAGTTTATGTTCATACAACTTCATATGCAAAAGTTTTGAATATTTTAGATAACTTTTAATTGTTGCACTATAATAGTCAGGTGTATTTTGGTCACTATTAACTTCCACTATAATTGATGTTACATTTCAAATACCATCAAATTTCAAATAGCTAGATTTCATACGGAGCTAGCCATACACTAAATCTTTCATTGGAGTGAATAATAGCTAACTTGATCCAAGTGTTTTGTTGTTACATTTGATTATTTCTTCTAGATCATAGTTTTACTGGTCTCCTTTTGCTACTCTCATAAGCTGGTGTTCCTAGCACGAATGCTTAGATTTAGCGGAACTCCGATCCATATGCTTTCTATCAAAAGCAAGTATATAGCCTAGTTGTATAAAGTATGGATAGACAACTAACCTGATCAGGCTGCAGCTGCTTCTTAAGCAAAGACCAAGCATCATCATTCTCTAGGGGCTTGCATCTGTTGGGGTAGGTGCGCAGATCTTGTGGTGACAAGGACCCTGCTTCCAGGTTGTTTCTTGCTAGCATTTCTGACCGGGACACTAAGCACGTCGTTCCACACTTTCTGGCTCCACACGTCATCCATCACCAGCAGAAACCTTCCACTGGACAGGGTGTGGAATAGGGTCTCCGTCAGAGTGTTTTTGTCCTTCTCAGCACCATGGTCGCCTCCAGCATGCTTGATTGCTGTCCTCAGTAGCTCAACCTCGTCAAACTTTTGAGTGATGCTTAGCCATATCGTCTTCGTCTTGAAGTGCTCTTGGATGGTTGCATCATTGAAGATCTTCTGAGCAAGAGTAGTCTTTCCCATGCCACCAACACCAATTATAGACACGACTTTGATGTTGTGATTATCATCACTTGAGGTTAGCACCTGAGCGAGCCCCCTTGTATCCCTCTCTATCTGTTCCCCAACTATGGCTGACTCGTCGACTTGTGAACTTGTCCTATAGCTGGATAACTCAGCAGCAGTTAACTTCCTTGGCTCCGGGCTAGAACCGAGGCCTATATTGAACTTGTACTTGTCCGCCTCCTTGTGGATGCTTTCCAGCCTCTGGTTGAGCTCCTTGATGCGGCTGCCTATCTTGTGTGCGAACACGGGATTCCGCAGGCAGTAGAGCAATGGCTGGAAGCAGCCGGGCGACTTATGCTCCACATTGACACCGCCTCTAGACTCCCTCCGCTTGTCAGCCTTGAGCTGGCACAGGTCGAGGATGTCAGTAGCATTATACATGGCGTTCTTGAGCTTTGTCGACCATCTTTGCACGTTCGTGTTGGTGATGCGCCTACTCTCGTCATCTTTGAGGAAGGCTTTGAGGCCTTCCGTGTTGTCCTCCAGCTTGGTGATCTCGCTGGAGACGCCAAGCAGCACGGACACCTCTTCTTGTGCCATGTCCGCGATAAGCTTCTTCACGTAGGGTGCTAAAGCATCCAGGGCGGCCACCATGGCTCAAGCCTATCTACCTGCTAGTAGTAGATCATAGATATATAAGCACAGATTTGCATCAATTATCCCTAAAGAGCACAACATAGCATGGTATAAAAATTAACTATATAATGCTACGTACTCGGTCGTGCATGGAATGGAGGTGGACAAAACTTCGGCGAAGGAAAGTGCTCACCTCAACTTCTTATTGCAGGGCTCTTTGCGGAATGAAAGTGTGGAAAAGAGAATGCGTGAACGGATGATCCAAGTCCAGCAGGAAGCGATTCTCCATGTATAGGAGTAGAGCTGGGAGAATGGAGTCAAGCTTGAATGGAGTAGAGGAGTACCAAGCTGACTGAGACAGGTCCTTTGTATATTTCTCGTTCATCAATGTAATATAACAACGCCGTTAAAAGATTTGGAATCACATGCATGCCCGCTTAATTAAGTCTTCACTAATCTATTCACAAAAGAAAAAAAATCAGTAATCTACACAGGCCGAGCGCCGGAACTACCACAAAGTAATGAAGCTGGCCTGCTGGGGTCACATCCACGGAGGGAGTACATACATAGGCTGGCATGTTTTGTTCGAATCCATTCCTTGTGGATGGCGCCACCAACTTGCCACCATGCATGCATAAATACTACATACGAACAGTGCTGCTCCGTCAGAAAGCAGAGGACCTGTATGTATATATATAGGTGCAGCGCATGCGGCAAAGCAGAGGATATGGTGTTTGCCGCAGAGATTGAAAAAGCAGAGGACAACCCCGCCATGATATGTTGTTTCGGTCTTTGAATTTGAATATGATCAAGTGTAGTCATTTCTTGTTTTGCTAGGGTGGGACGAGCCTTCACTATAATCCTTTACCCCCTAGTGCGCCTTTCATGGGGCGCATCGTTGTATCACAACAAACTTTCTCTCGAGATACACCGACACCGGCCGGAGTGCAGATCGAATCTGCAGTTTAGCTCGTTTGCTTTCTGAGAAAGAATCAGCTGATCAGAAAGGAGGACGTGCCAATAAAGAGGAAGGCAAATTAATAAAGGAAAAAATGCTGACTTGTGTACGTAGTCACTATACACTACGCAGGCATACATGCGTATAGAGGACGAGTTGTGGCTTTGAGAATATATACAGCGAGATGGATAGAGCTCAGCATCATCACTGATTGAGCAAAGAAATATAGATAGACGGACGGATCGGAGCAGATGCAACGAAGATGTATGTACACGCACCTTGCTACTCTCTGTAGATCTCAGTTGTATACCACCACCAGGTTGTAGTCTCCTCTCCTCTCCTCTCCCTCGGGTACATGGAAATAAAAGGATTATTGGATGGCCGGGCTGCCCTTGGTGAAACCGAAGCAGCTTTGTAGTGAATGATGAGAGTCTGATGAGTACAGGGGTTGTCTGTATAGTTCGTGATGGTGGTACCTAGCGCGCTACCTAGCAGCCATCGTGTGTGTGAACTGTGAACCCGGGCGCTTGCATAGATATAGATCTCGACCGCCGCTGGTGGACGATAGCAGATAGCTAGACCGGGGCCGGCCAATAGAGAAATTAATAAATGACGCTGGTGGAGGTACATGAAAGGACTGTGTGAAATTAATAATCGAAGAAAATCTAGCAAGTAGTAGGTTTCCTAGAATATGTTTTTGTGTCCTGTCATCTATCTTCTCTATCCTATCATATGCCTATCACACTTAGTCCTCGTGTAGACATAGGTTTTTTATAACATATTGGTCCTCATGTAGGCATAAATTTTTTTATAACATATATAACCTCAAAAACAGAAAATCTAGCAAGTACACTCTTAATCACCATTTATAATAATAAGTGTTGGATCAGTATTGTTTTCTAAATAATTACTGACCTCTGCTGTTATGAACTGGGTTTGAACTTAACTTGATGATAAAAAAACTCTATAAATTACCAGAAGCATACTTTTTAAACTGGGTTTGAACTGGGTTTAGAAATAATTTGTATACATATTAAATTACCTTAAAAAAATTTCTAACATTTTTAATCATTGCCAGAAGCATACTTTTTTGATAACATGGTTATGTTAAAATTTAAAGAAACAATTATTAACTACAATTTCATAAAATAGGGTAACTGCAATTATTAATCAGTACGTACACAATTAGGGATCATAGGATTATAGGAATAGCCATATTAGCAATGATACAATGTTTTTCTCTTACAACAAAACAACATCAGTCAGTTTATAAGCTACAGAAACTATCAAACGAACGGGTGCTGATTGCTGCCGCCTTCCTGAAGCCTGATGGTGATGGAATTGGAAGCCGGTTCGCCCAGACGCCCAGTGCAGATCACGTCACGGACAGGGCTCGTAAACGATCGTAAATTTCCAGTCAAGAACAGTGTTTTTCTCTCACACCAAACCAGCCAGCAGTAAATAATCCACGATCGTTTACGGCCTCCCGAACAGGCTGAGGAGTGCCGCGTGTGGTCGCGGATGTGCCCGGCCGGCCGGCGACTCGCTGCCTCGCGGCTCGCGCAGCGGTGCAGAAGGAAAGGAAGTCCAGCACCGGTATCAAAAGAAAGGAAGCGGAGAAGTCGCGTTGCGTGATCACCGGTGTCGCCGTCGATACATCTGGCGTATTTGGGCAGTACTGTATGCATACCTGGGGAGGGGCCCATCTGCTTTCTGGGCCTTGGGGCCGGGCCTGGTCTTCGTCAGTATATAACTGTTCGTTTAACGTCTTAGACAAGCTTTATTTTGCTGACCAACGGTGCCAAATTGTTTGTTTGTATATGTTTTTTTCTCTCTTTTCTTGATTCCAATGCATATATATTTGTTTGTATGTCTTTTCTCATTTCTTGGTTCCGATGTATGGAGGTACGTGAGGCGAGCGACACGCGACCGAAGTTCTACGCTGGCACATAAATTTCCAGGACCAGCAAAATGATGGCCAACTCTCTAGTGGGGGTCACGCTGGTGTACTCCAATTTTACTTTTACACACATCCTGATCCTATATTTCAATGGCTGAACAAAAATCGATTTTTTTTCAGATGAGTGTTCAATATTGTAGCCGTCGTTGTTTTGTTATGGTGACATGTTGTATTTTTTGCTATGTTATAGCCACTATTATAGAAAAGGTTTCTATTAGCTGCACTTTTTTTATTTTCACTGGCATTTCCTGGAACCGCCTTTGTGAAAGGTCAGTGAAAATGGAGACGGTCCACTAGTATCAGTTTGAGAACCACCTGTGTAAATTCATTTACATTGACGGTAGTCTTAAGACAACCGTTTGTGTAAATGGATGTACATTGGCGGCAATCCTATGTCGCTTAAGCTAACCGCCTGTGTAAACATTTTTACACAGGCAGTTTATGTAACAGAACTGCTTATATTAACTAATTTTTAGAGGCAGGTTAGTAACATAAACTGCCAATACAAATTTTTTTAAAGAATTCAAATGCTCCCCGCCATATTACTATTCACTACTACAAAAAAAACTTTTACAAGGCGTTTCCAAAATGGGCTCCGAGGCGGTTGGGCCGGTTGCCCGCCTCGGTTAATCGTGGCAGGGCAGCCGGCCCAGAACCGCCTCGGTTAATGCTTAACCGAGGCGGGCAACGTAACCAAACCGCCTCGGTTAATGCCTATTAGCCGAGGCGGTTGCCCTATATTAACCGAGTCGGTTAGTTCAAAGCAACCGCCTATTAACCGAGGCGGTTGCCTTAGGTGGCCTGCCTCGGTTAATCGATTAACCGAGGCGTTTGGTGCAATGTAACCGCCTCGGTTAACATGCGATTAACCGAGGCGGTTGCCTTATAGTGCCCGCATCGGTTAAGTCTGGGGCTATAAATCTCGGATGAAAATAAATTAAATACTAAAATTTGAAATTTTCAAAAGACCTTGGATGGAGAAATGATCAAAATAAAAATTATAGATCTCGAAAAGTTATAGAATTTTGTAGTTGACAACTTTTTTCTCATTCGAAATCATTTTGTCAAGAAAAACTACGTTTGAATTTGTCACATTTGAAATTTGAATTTTTCAAATGACCTTAAATGGAGAAACAGCCTAAACGAAAGTTATAGATCTCAAAAAGTTAAACAACTTTGTAGTTGACAAATTTTTCATTTTTCATTTGAAATCATCTAACTAAGGATAATTACGTGTAAAGTTGGTACATTTGAAATTCAAATTTTGCAAATGACCTCGGATGGAGAAATGACCAAAATAAAAGTTGTAGATCTCGAAAAGTTAAAAAACTTTGTAGTTGACTACTTTTTCATTTGAATTCGTTAAGGGTCTCAAACACTTATTTAAAATTTGGTTCAGTATATATGAGGAGAAAAAATATCTATAGTTGACATAAGTGCCAATGGGGTGGAGTGGTAGAGGAGGTTACGCGCGAGGACGAGGTCAGGGGTTCGAACCCCTGCAGCCGCATAGCGCGCGATTTTTGCGTGAAAAAATGCGTGACTTGCAGCTGACCGGTGGGGGCCTCCTGGGATTAAAAAAATTGCTATTTTTTTGGCCTGGAATCGGGATTTTTGGAAAATAATTAACCTAGGCGGGCGTTAATGGTGCCCGCCTCGGTTAATATGGATTAACCAAGGCGGACAATCCAACCGCCTCCGTTGAGGCCGTATTAACCGTGACCTTTTGATAGAGGCGGACAGCTTGCCTGCCTCGGTTAAGCGATTGCCCGCCTTGGATAAGTTTCCTGTAGCAGTGATTAAACTTGATCATATTCAAATTCAAAGAGACATCACAACCAATTATAATGGCACAAGAAATATACATCACAGACAATTATATTTCCATGTATCCACAAACACAAGTACTCATCTATCAAGTATACAACAAACAGATATACATCAATGCTTTGAACTCATATGTTGTATGAAGTCTTGAAATTCACTAAAAATAATCTTTATTCAGATCTAGCCTAGCAAAATCAACAAGGTCTCTGTATTATGGCTGTGCTAACTCAGAGGTATCATCAAAACAATTCCTTTCAAAGCGAATAATCTTGCGCGTGATGACCCAGCACATATCAACCCATATGTTTCTAATCTCTTTCTCTTGGAGAGACCTTCTACCTTCAAACCGGCGGTGAAACTTTTTATCACCGCCCATTCGTAAGTGCATGCGTAGTGGGTGAAAAAACTGGCGGTGAAAAATGCTTTCACCTCCAGTTCGGTGTATGATTTGGCGATGATAACCACAATATTTGTCACCGCTGTTTTTTCACCCCACTGGACTCTAGTGGCCTTTGAACCGGGGGTGAAACAAATTTTCTGTAGTAGTGAATACAACTCCCCATGAATAATGTGGAGAGAGTATTCCGAGCACAAACAGTGATTCCACTATTTGACTCTCATCACATCTCGACAACATGTCATCCAATACTTCAGTGATGGATAGCATACATCATGGGCATGGAACATCACATTGACGCTATACTTGAACAACCAAAAATACACTATGGAACATCTCACATGTACTACACAAACATTGCCTAATACAATATTTATAAAACAAGAATACTCTAAAAAATAGACAATGGAATATCTCAAAAATACTGTGCAACAATACATAGTACATGTTTGAAAATCTAATGAATACATGATGGAATGTCTAATGAATAAAAATACCATGGAACAGTATCACAACATTAAATAAACCAGAAAATTTTTGATTAAAAAGCACCAAAATATCTCAAGATCACGGCCACAAGAAAAAAATCTATTACATATGTAGCAAAAATATAAAATAAAAAAATAAATAACAATAAAACACAAAGGAAATAAAAACAAAATGAGAAAGATCATAAAAAGAAAAGGAAAAAATACACGTAACATAGGAAATGAAATAAAAACTTGGACATAGTCTCCATCGACGTGCCATCAATCAATTTTCTACTCCAGTATCTAGTACCATCAGGAACAGTAGGTGGATTGCAGAGCTGCAAACCACCATTATTATTCATAATAATGAAATAACTAGAGTGACCATCTGGTGCATCGCAGTAGTAGATCCCAGAGCTGCGTAGAACTATCTTACGAAATAGGGCATAAATGTTTGAATCTTTTATAATAACACACAAGTATCAGAGTTCACGTTGTACATATAACTAAAAGAATACATTTATTAAGTTGCAAGCTTTTTCTCATTGTTCATTTCTAGCGCAATACACATATTGATTCTCTGTAATTTTTATTCACTTGCGATAAACGTTCAATTATTGATCTGTAAGTTTTTCATTCATATATATAGTCCCCCCACCCCCAACATGGCATCTCCATATATCTTTAATAACCATTTAGCAGAAATTTTACTTTAATTTTTGGGGGCACTTGTTGTAGCCGTGTCACCATTAATCTAGATTTTAATTTTAAAACTTTAAACTTATTTTTTATTACAACTTTTTATTGTGGCCATAATTTAAACCTATAGTTCTGGAGTCTAGCTATTATTATCAAGAGAGGATTCCTTATTTGGCATCAGATGTCATCGAAGTAATTAAGAGTTCTAAGATCTGAATCCTTATTTTTCATTCGGCCTGTTCGCTGGTTGGTTTCTGGGCTGGTTTGGACTGGCTGGTGCTGGTTTATTGTGAAAGAAAAATACTGTTGGCGGGCTGGTTTGGGCTGGCTGAAACCAACAAGCGAACAGGGCGATTAAGTAAAAGAGACAGTTGAGAAGAAGGTACAATAAGAACAAGTCTCAACTTACCACGGATATATATTTGTAGTATGTATAATCTATCCGTAATATTAAAGAGCGAAAGATTTCTTCATCCATTATCACTCAACACCATCCAATGGGGATCCGACAGACTCAAACTCTTACATGCATGAAGAAGTCAAGTTGCATGACCGAGTACGGTTTCAGAGTCCAATCTTACTATTACTAGTTAGAGGCCCAACTTGGGTGTGCCGAGATATATACATGCTGTTGCTTCTCTGTGTCATTGTCAGTACCTATGGCTACTAGCTAGTCACTCCTGGCTGCTGGCGCTGAGCCCAATGGTGGGCATGGAACTCACCAAGTTAGAAAACCCATATATATATTTAGGGCACGTATAATACACAGGACTAATGTTTACCTGCTAAATTTAGTCCCTTGTGATCCCAATTGTTAGCCAACCACCTGGCTAGTTGTCATAATTAATAATGGTAGAAATGGGCTAATGGATTGAGAAAAGACTAAAAATATCCTCATCTAGATAGTCCTATGCGCTCGGTGCAACCCATGATCTTCTACAACATCAGTGGTGGCAATGAGGATCATCATAAGGCGGATGGAGCACGACAAACAGCAGCTCACTGGAGTGGGCGGCTGTCCAAAATACCAAGGACATGGTCATCAAATTGGAAGAGGGCCAAAGAGGGGGACTTGAGCACTCGGCGATGTGCGAGGAGATTTGGGAAGGCAGCCCACTCTAGTGCGAACTTGGCATGAGAGGGTTGCGGGCTGGGCTCCGGTCCTCATACAGGTCCAGATGGATCAGCAGCTCATGGAGAAGAGGAAGGGGCTAGCATGTGGGATCCATTTTCCACAAGCAGATTAACACTAGCTAACCAGATTAGGATCTCATGTGATACAGTTAGCATATTTAGGGCTCTAAGTGTATTTTTCCCAAAAAAAAAAGGGATCTGAATGTATATTTTGGAAGTTTAGGTGGTACCTCAAGCCAAATGCTAGGATTGAAAATGCATTTTACTCCTGAATATATATTTAGAGTCCTAATAATACATCGAGCATTCATACTTTGGCTCTCGCTGTCAATTTTGCATCTCTTAAAATGTGAAATTCATTTATAATCTTGAAATATGATAATAATAGTAATAAAGCAGAACAAATGCCGTGAGGCACACTATTTTTGAAATATGGACGGCAAAAAATAAATTTGATACTGTGCAAAATGTCTTTATGATGAGAGGCAAAACGGTCGTTTTACCCCTCACTTAATGTTGAATATAGAAGGAAAGATAAAGATGGTGTAAAATAAGGAAGTTTGAGATTTTTGGGCCGAAAAAACTTTATTTTAGTAGTGTCAAATAAGAAATTGTGAAACCAAGTTGATAAGAATCTTGGTTTAATTGTTTGTGATGATCGATTGACAATTGATGAAATGGCTTTGAGTGCTTTTGGGATTGCATGAAACTCTTGTCTCTTACTTGACTCTTTGGTTGTGTTTAACCTTTGCCCTTTCTTTGGGGACCGAGACTTTTTTACTTGGATGTTTCATGATCCTTTCTCATATCAAGTGACTTTGTATTTGCTCTTACTTGACTTTTGGGTATTTGAATGAGAGTTCTCTGTTTTGCTTTCAAACCTTCTTTGATGTGTTTCAGTATAGTTCAATGCATTCATCAAGGGAGAGTTTTTGAGAGACCAACTTGAGAAATGCCTTGGTCTCATCCATGTGTGATGAATGATTGAGACAAGAGTTGAGAGATTTGAGTCTTTCCCGGTTGAGTTCATATGTCATTTGTGCTTGATTATGTTAATGGCTAACCAGAGGTGTCATGTTTTTTTTGTTATTTTGAGTGTGTTTTGCAACATGTCACTTGGTTTGTGAATGTGTAGGTGTTGGGTGCGCTGAGGTGGGCGACAAGCGATGGAGAAGGTCAAGCGAGAAGTCCGTGCGTGGTGATGGATCAGAAGCGGTGAAGGGCGGACATATAGGCTTGTATCGAATGACCAAGAGGCCAAGGTCAGACCATGGGTAGCTCGCATCGGACACATTAAAGAGAAATAGTATATGGGTGATGAAGATGGCGTCGACCGGAGTCAAGGATGGGGTTGGGCAAAGTCACGGCGAGGCGTTGCGAGCGCTTGGTGGACTGCTGGGCCAAGGACATGAAGGTTGGGCACGCATCGACATCGGTGAGTCCCTCCTAGCGAGGTGTGCATAAGGGTTCACCAGATTAGTCCTCAAAACCCGGGATGGATGGTTTGGGCCTCAAAACCATCGGCTACAGGTTTGACCAGTTTGGGCCTCAAAACCTAGAATGGCGGACCGACAGACACATGGTGGCATCTTGAAGCTTGCATTGAAGTGAAGCAAAGTCGAGAAGGCACAAAGTCGGTTGGATCAACGATGAAAAACATAGATAGTTTTGCTATATAAAAAATTGATCTGCTAAGAAATGGCTTGTGATCGCACATCATGAAGTAATCCAAAGTTCAAATTTGTGCAAGATTTGTTCTTCTCCCCCAAATCGGATATTTTTCTTTTTCTGTGTTTTTCGGAGCTATTTTTAGGGATTTTTTTCTTTTTCTCTTTTGGCTGCGATTTTGGTTTTGATTTTTGGAGGAAATCGGTGCTAGGATATGTAACGAGATAGCCTTGTCATCAATTTGCTGAATCCATCCCCTCACGTGCACCTTGAGTCGATGGGTTTTCCCAAAAATTTCCTCTCTCTAGAGTTTCCTGTGTGATATGAAATTAGCACTTAATTTTCAATCTTTGGAAGGGGCTTTCGCTTGAGATGGATGCTACATAAACTTGTGAAGCCCCTCTGAAATTTGTGTTCTATAGGTTCAGATTTGATCGAGTTTCGAATCAATTTATGAAGTTGCACTTGTTCTAAATTTTTTTTTTGCTTGGGATCCAGTTTTTGCAAACACCGGACAACCCACGATTGTCTCGTGCATGGAATTTTTCTTGCAATGACTGTCCGATGCTTTCTTCTGTGATTCTCCTGTCCTTTTCGACTGACCGGACTATCCGTTGTGCGAAATACCTTTACCTGCAAACCGTCCGATGTGTGGACTATAGTCTCACGTTTTTCTTGGCTTTAGAGGATTGTCTGGCACTTGTGATTTTTTACTGATCGGACCATCCGGTGCATCACTTTTCTTTTGACCACTGTGCAGTTACACAGAAGCATTTGTCTAGTGCGCATTATTTCCTCCTGAGTGAGTGCACCGCTAGTGCTTGGGTTTCTTGTTTGCCTTCTTGTCTCTGTTTTGTGTTTTCTCGTGTCGCTTTCACATTGCTTTGAGGTGCTTCGGGTTGATATTGAGATATAGGCGGCCTAGTTCCCGATAAAAAAAATTATTGGCTCCCATCTATGAATCTACCCCTAGTCGTCATTTTAGTCCTTCAAACATTTTTCTACATGTTAGACTTGGGCCCCGTTGTGGAGCTCCGGCAGACTCCAGCAACTCTATTCACTGTAGCAAAGAACTGTTTTTTTCAAAAAATGAACTAGAACACTATTTTTAAGTTCACCACGCAATTAGCCTTTTAGGAAGGACACTGGACAATCTGGATCCGATGTCCGTGGAAACTTAGCAGCCCGGTGGGCTAGGCCTAGCCCTAGTGCCATCAGCGGTGGCGCGGACGACGCATGGTGCTGTCTGCAATGTGGACTGCCAGGTGGGATGGCCCACTTGTCGGTTTCCTTCACTGCGTTCGAAAAGTGTTCACCTCCTTTCGACCTTCCCCCACAACCACAAGCCACCTCCTTTCAACAAGCATAAACGCTGAAGATCGCAACCCGATGCAGCCGCCCATGGTGACGTGGGGTGTGTTTGGTTCTGACAGCAGCCTTGCCTTGCCTATCTTGCACGGACTCCAAAAAACTTGCCACGCTAGGGTCTGCTTGGTTCCTCTGCCGAGAACTGTTATGCTTTGCTCAGCGAGGATAGCAAGTGATGGTGCTTGTTTGGTGCCAGCCTAGCCGGGTTTGCTGTCCCTGCCGGGACATTTTTGTGTGTCAACACCAGGACCTCAGGTCCATTACTTGAACAAATATACATAGGCCCATTACTGAAAAAAAATATGTATGCAGTGAAGAAATATATATTCCTTGTGGATCTCGTCACCAACCAACTTGCCACCATGCATACTATACATAGCGTTAGAACAAGCGACAAGGCAAAAAGAAACACGGACAAACAGTGTTGCTCCGTCATAAAGCAAAGGACCCTTATATATTGGTGCAGTGCAGGCGCAAGGCAGAGGACAACCCCATAATAATCCAGGACGTCAGGTCCATTACTTGAACAAATATACATGCCCAAGATTACAAGAGCATCAGGCTTTTCAGCACCTTCACTTCTGGTTCCAATGATTTGGCAGTATGCCGTGCGTAGGCCTCGGTAGACAGTATGGGTATTGACCACTCCCGTTGGCGGTAAGCTGAGTATTGTGTGGTGCAGACGAGCTTCTAACGATCGGGTCTCACTCCCACTGGCCACTGCAAGCTAGCACCATGGGGCTCTTCCCTGCATACATTAGTTACATGATCAATGCATAAAGATACATGAAAATAGAGTACATACTAAGCGGTACTATGTAACAGCAGATGTGGGTGCAGTGGCACACTGCCTTGTGAGCCAAAACCAAAAGTAATACTAGTTACCTGAATATCTAGTGATTTATTTTTGATATGGCCGTGCAGCAATTAATCTTCATCTTCAGCGAATGTAGTCGATTGTGCGCGACTTGATATGGCTGATCTTGTCGTACTCAGATGAGCTACCTGTTGACAAGGACTTGTACAGCTTCTTGCTGCAAGTCAACTTGAGATACCTTGGGGTCACTGCTGTCAGATATTCCGGAATTGTCTCCATGGTGGCGTCCTTCATCTCCATGCTGTTGAGTGACCGGACTCCTTTTAGCACCTCCACGTTTGAGCAGTATACGATCTTGATTTCCTGCAACTTAGAGAGATCGCAGATCCTTTTCAGCTCGGGGCAGTTGAATACTTCAAGTTCCACAAGTGAAGGGAAGTTCTCTATATATGTCAGGTTGCTCAGCTCGTGCAGCTCCAGTTCTCTTAGATAATGCCTCTTGCTACTGGCGAGTCCTGGTGGAAGACATCTCAGCTTGCAGTTACGAATCATGACAAGTTCGAGAGCTGGCATGGCCACGGCATCTACAGACTCATCCTCGCCCTGCACCTCCCAGTCCCATTCCTCCCATTCACACAAGCCAGCTAGGAAAAGAGTTTTCATATGAGGAAAAGCCATTACTGATCTAGCAGTAACAATACTTCCACCCACTGCCAGGGAGGAGGGTGACTGGAACTCAGGACCAACACTCTTGATGGTAGGTGCGTCGTCAATGACCAGGGCCTCCAAAATAGGGAGTTGGGTGCAGTAGTGAAGTTTGTCTATCCTTAAATGCCTCAGGCTGTTAAAGACCCATGTAGCTGGAAATATCATCCAATTTGGTAGCCGGCTACCAAAGTATCCTTCAATGTTTAGATGTCGTATACTGGATGGAGGGCTGGGCTTCTCAGTTACCTCCTCCACAGCTCGTTGCTGCTGCGGCTTGTTGATTTCTTCCCTCAATCCCATGGATCTGCTGCTACTCCAATTTAGTTCCAAATAATCAAGGTGCTCCTTTCTACTAATCATGGACATTCCAGCCGACGAGCCAACAGGCACATTTTCTAGACCATGAAAAATAAGCTTCCTAAGCTGGAACATAGGCCCTATCTCTTCCAAGCTGCACCAGCACTCATCCCCATCCATGTCCAAATGTAATTTGAACCCGTAAAGTGTTAGAACATTGTCATTGGAACCATACATGCTAAGAGTTCTTAGATGCAGAAGCTGTGTAATGCAGCTAGGAAAATGGTCTATCTGTGGACATCTATCAACCACAATGTGCTGCTTATTGTGGAGGGTAGGGTAGCCTATGAATGTCTGCAGGTAGCCTAGATATATTTGTATATTCTAAGTGGAGGTATCTCAGGTGCCTTAGCTGACATAGAGAGCCAACTAATCTGTCACAGTCAGTACCGCTTAAGAAGTACAAACTCCCTAATGAGTCACTAGGCTTAACAATAATTTTGTGATTTATAATTAATGTTGTTACTGATTTTTGCTTTGGTAGAATATCCCATGCTTGTGCTGCTGATTTGGTTGATCCTATAGACAATCGACGTACATGGTTGTGGCTGCTACCACCTTCATCTTGCTCATCCTGGACCACCAACGATTCTTCTTTAGACATAAACTCAGGAAAAGATCATCATATGAACTGCTTCGGTCAGGTGGATGGTAAATCCCTCACTGATCCACATCGGAACAACTTCATTGTGCCAAATCCATGTACCTTTTGGGAAAAGTGAGCAGTAGAGGAAGCACCGCTTCAGCCGGGGAGACAAATCCTCATAGCTCAAGTAGATCACGCTGTCCAGTTCCTTAGGCAATCCAACTACTGACCATGCATGATCATTCAAAACAGCCTCCCAATCACCTTCGCTTCGGGACCTCGTACTTAGGAGTCCTCCCATCACTTTGATAGCAAGTCGTAAACCTGCCGAGTGTTTTTTTCGGCACTCGGTAAAGATGGCTTTGTCGAGTGTTTTTTTTTCGGCACTCGGCAAAGATGTATTTTGCCGAGTGCCATTTTTCGGCACTCGGCAAAATGCCTCTTTGCCGAGTGCCTTTTTTCTGGCACTCGGTAAATATGTATTTTGCCGAGTGCCTTTTTTTGGCACTCGGCAAAGAGGCATTTTGCCGAGTGCCATTTTTTGGCACTCGGCAAAATGCGTCTTTGCCGAGTGCCTTTTTTTTGGCACTCGGCAAAGACGCATTTTGCCGTGTGCATTTTTTTTTGACCCTCGGCAAATCATTTTTTCAAAGCAATTTTTGAGGCCCTAAATGAATTCAAATGAAAAACTTTTCAACTACAAAGTCGTATAACTTCTTAAGATCTACAAAATTTATTTTGATCATTTCTTCATTTGACAAAGCGTCAATAACGTTGTTTATAAAATCTACATCTCTCTCATATCTCTCGTATTAGTTTCATGAAAGTAGAAGAGATATATATAAGATTTGTGAATAATGTTACTACCACTATGTCGGATGAACAAATGACCAAAATAAACTTTGTAGATCTTGAGAAGTTATGAAATTTTGTAGTGGGCAACATTTTGATTTGAAATCATCTTGTCATGCAAAACCGACGTTTGAATTTGAAAATTTTAAAATTTGAATTTTTCGAAAGACCTCGGATGGAAAAACTTCATAAATGAAAATTGTAGATCTCCAAAAGTTATGAAACTATGTAGTTGACAACTTTTTGATTTGAAATCATCTTATCATGCAAAACTACGTTTGAATCTCTCAAATTTGAAATTCGAATTTTTCAAACGACCTCGGATGGAAAAACTTTCTAAATGAAAATTGTAGATCTCGAAAAGTTATGAAACTTTATAGTTGACCACTTTTTTATTTGAATTCGTTTAGGGCCTCCAACAAGCAATTTATTCTCGGTTTAGTATAATATACGAGGATAGATAACGGAATCTAGACACAAGTTACAGTGTAGTGCAGTGGTGGAGCAGCAGACACACGAGGGAGAGGTCGTGAGTTCGAATCCTGCCGGCCGCGTTAGCCGCGAATTTTGCGCAAAAAATACAGCGACTTTGATGGCCAGTGGCGCTGGACGGACGGGCGCTGGCCGGTGGCGGCCTCCCCCGAAAAAAAAAATTTTGCTATTATTTTTTAGTTTTTTTCGCATTTTCATTTTGCCGAGTGTAAATCTTTGCCGAGTGCTTTTCCGGCACTCGGCAAAGGTGCCCGACAAAAAACACTCGGCAAAGGCTTCTTTGCCGATTAATTCTTTGCCGAGTGCCCTTTGCCGAGTGCGGCACTCGGCAAAGCCTTTGCCGAGTGTATTTCGGGCTTTGCCGAGTGCCGCAGGAACTCGGCAAAGCGCCGGTTTCCAGTAGTGATCCATGCAACCATTTCCAGTATTAAAACATTGAATTTACAATATTTATTTGTAAAACAATGATAAGTCTTTAGCTGATTAAAATTTATATTCCTTTGTATCCTGCCCACCGGAATAATCTAGAATGCTAGTTGAAGGACCGAAAACGACGACCAGAGGGGGTGGTCAATGGGAGCCGTAAAATTTCTTTCGAAATATTTAGCCGCTGTCCTAAAATCACCGCCAAACACGTAAAGCAAACACTGTGATGTCCACGACCCAAATGAGTGGGTGGATGTTCCCTAGGAATACAGCGGGGCACCACAAACGCAAGAACCTTCGACACCCAACGCCGCGGGTGGATGTTCCCTAGTAACACAGTGTGGCCAAGAACAACCGCATCATCCCCATGCCGTCGTCGTCGCCTTCGCCACCCAACGCCGCGGCCGCCGCCAGCGGCGGCCATCAGTGAGCGCACGACTGATGAGCACAGCTGTTCAGATGGACAGGAGGTTTTGATGGATTAACGACTTTCTTCATACTCCCTCCCTGTGCATTCTTCAGTGTTCTGCTAGTGTAGTAGCTCTTTTGATGTAGTAAAACTTTTTTTTTCTTTTCTTTTTGTTTGGTTTATGGTCTTGTGACCACGCCAAATTTGAATCAGTGATTGGATGTATATAACATCAAACCGTAAGTACTACTATCCTACATGCCAATTTGCGACCTTGTGAGGTGTTCATTTTTTTTGGTACAAATGTTTGAAGCCAATTTGATGTAGTGCTTCAGTGGAGCTTGTTTGGTATATCTTTTTCCTTGGTGTTTGATTGTACTTGTAGAAACGTATGGAAGGATGTATACAGCTGTTCGTGCACATGATATGAGGATGACTAGTGGATTATGATGTCTGAAAGCCCACACTGACTTGTCTGAAAGTGCAACTTTACACTTTCTGGTAATCAATTTGTCAGACATACATGTCCTAATACATTTCCCTTGCAATTCGTATCAACTTTGCTGATTCAGTCATTGCTTACAATTCCGGTAGCTTCGCATATCTGAAGCCAAAAACCTTTTAGACTTGAGTTTGTTCAGAGTGCAAATTTTTTCCAAGTCTTCTTCTCAAGTCCCTTTGGGCACACCTTTGTTCAGACCGCCTCTAGAACAAAGAGGGCGAACATGTGTCAAGAAATAAGCAATGCCATCTTTTCAGACCATTGTTTATCACTTTATGTGATGGTAGCAGGCATTTTTTTCAGGCTTGCCTTTCCACTGAAGTCCAAAGCATAGACCCTTTTTTTATTAATTTCTGCAGTGAAAGCATTCAGAAAAGTTCTTGCCGGGAAAAAAGCTTCAGGAAAAAGGCTCCATATTCCCATTGCTGTCGATGATGCCTTCATGTGCAGTGCAGTTGCACCTCCACGCTTGTGTCCTTTATCCACTTTAGAATTTACCTTAGTATTATTCCCTTCCAACTCTTTAAGTTTCGCCAGTGCAGAGAGCTCAAAAAAAAAAGAATAAACCTCAATAAACAAATAAGCTCTCTTTGAGTTTTGTGACCAGAGTGCACACGCCTGCCATCTTTGTTTGTTCCCATGTATTCTTCTCTGATTACATTGCTGTGCACAGTCAAAGTTTATTTGGAGGATTCAGAGAAAAGATTCCTTGACCAATATCAGACACATGCAGTATTCTTTAACCTCACCCAATAGGGTTGTACAAGCTATTTCCATGGAAATATGATTGCATAGTGGACTAATCAACTAGCAGTGCACATTACAAGGTAACATCAGTGCCTGTCTTCCTGATGGTAGTGATTGGGGCTATATTCACAATGATCCACAAGTCTTGCCGTCACTTCAGAATGCTTATCTGGAATTAGGCACTTGTAACAACCTTTTCCATTTTTACAAGCTGAGTAATGACTTCACTCTATCAGTCACGCTGAGCCAGTAGTATTTCAGTCCAGTGAGTGAAGACTAGGAACACACCGGAACTAACACCGTGTCAATGACACAATGATGCATACTACTACTACATGCTACTCCTCCGTTCCAAATTATAAGTCGTTTTGACTTTTTTGGTTCATCCATTTTGCTATGTATCTAAACATATTATTTATCTATATGCATAGAAAAATGAATGTACCAAAAAAAAGTCAAAGTGACTTATAATTTGGAATAGAGGGAGTAGTTTTTTTTAGAGTAGACGAGTGGTGAGGAAGGCAACAAGAACATGGTGGCGCTGCAAGAAACGTCAACTGTGTTCCTTTCCTCTACAGTAACTGAATATTAGCAACACTTTAGCTCTTCATTACCTACGCAGCTTAGGCTGCTGTAGGTAGTGCTTCTCGCGCATATAAACCAAGCTGTATTTCTACTCTGTTCTTATTATCAATGAAATGCCGGGTAATCGGATCTTTAAAAAAAACTGAATATTAGCAACAAAGCAGCAAGTCAATCATTGTTCGTAATCTTAGCAGCACGCAGTTTGGTGCCAATTAGTGTGTAGATAGATAGATACCTTGGATTGGATGTGTAGTGTGTTCTGCATTCTGCAACAACATGTAGATAGATACCAATCGGGGGTGCGTGAAATGGACTGATTGCCCTTTCTGTAGGCTTTAAGCCAACGTAAGATTCGTCTGGTAGCCTAGCAGGGGAAGGGGATGGCAAATGCCAAATGGCAATGCTATGCTACTCCAGGAGCTGCCAATCCAAAGCAGATGAACATGACGACGTGTCTACATCCAAGCCAAAGCTTCTTCTCTTCTCACCCGACACAGATTGCGATCTGCAAATCATGCATGCATGCAAGTGATCATGTGAAGCCGGCCGGCCCCTTGTTTATTCTGAAACTAGCAGGCAGCAAAAATCTGCAGCAGGTTAAATTAAACTATACTAAATGTCTTTGTACTATCCACAAATCTGAGCCTTTTTTTTTTCTTATAGTAGCAGTGTGCAGAGAAGCAGAGTTGTTCTTGGAGCAAGTGGAATGAGTTGTGCTTATGTGTCTGCTGCCACTGTCTTTCTTATCCACCATGGGAAATTGATGTGTCTTAACTTTCAGGAAAAGGAGTCGTCAGGGATTTGTAGGTGATGTACGTTAACAGATACCTACAACTGCACCATCCATCCAAGAATCCACGCATTCGGCATTCTGAAAACCAGTTTTGTGCAGAAAAGCACTAGAGCGATCATTCAGAAGCCTCACACTGTATGTCATCACTGAATGACCTGACCTGACCTGAGAGACATGGCTTTTGAGATACTACTAATCTCTGAATTATATATATCTCCAACTCCAAGCCACATCTCATCAGTCATGGCCTAATGACGTGTGTGATTTGAAATGGGTGTCCTGTCAAATTAATTAAGCATGTGCGTCCTACTCTGCTATCCTACTAACAGTAGTCCTTCATAAATATAAGCTGGATGATGATATATAGGTTACTGTTCCCTGACTCTAGAATAGGGGCGCCTCACCTCATCAGTGAAGACTGAAGACCGATGAATGAAGCAAGGGTCAATTCATTTCGTTTCATGGGCATCTGATTCTGGCAAGCGGAAAATGTGTGTGTGACAGCTGAACCATATCTTTGAAGAAAGCCGATTCGCCTTGCAGACACACTACACGTCACGTGTTGTGCGGAAAGTCAAATCTTTTATCTGCGAACACAGGGTTGATAAGATATGTGTCCTTGTGGTTCGGATTTGTGATGAGTAATTGTCAACGCGACTCGCGTCCTGGGTTGAGTTTGTGAACTAACCATAGCGTGAGTTGGGTTGTGCAACATGTCTCTTGGCTTGTGGTGCACAGGTGTGGAGCTCGGAGGCGGTGGTCGATGGCAAGGTGAAGGTCAAGTAGGGACGTACCGTGCCGATAGACTAGGAGCGGTGAAGGACGGACGTGAGGCTTGGACCGAGGGACCAGGAGGCCAGGTGACCAGCCACGGTGGCTGACATCTGGGGACATCGACAAGCGCAAGTGTACATGGAGGAGTGACCGTGTTGACTGAGTCAAGACAGCGGACGTGCAAATTGAGCGAGGCTCTGGAAGACTTGGAGCCCGAGCGGTCGAGGACGGAGGTGACACGCGTCGAGTGGCGGGGGACGCGTATGGAGTACACTACTCGCAGCGGTTTGATGGGTTGAGCCTCAAAACCACTAGGTGACGGTTTCGCGAGTTTGGCCTCAAAACCCGGGCGGTGGTTCCGAGGAGGAATGGACGGCACGTGGCGGCATCAAGGAGTTCGCGTCAAGGTGAAACTATCTTACAAAGGGCGCGGTGGCCGTCGGATGAAGACTATTTTGGGTTAGACCATAACGCCCCTGGGTTAAGTGGTTTGACTCAAAAATATTTACAGCAAAACTAGGATTGTGTAATAGCCCTGTTAAATAGGACGAAAGTGCCCCAATCACCCTTACCTCTCCCATTTCATTTTCTCCTTGCCCTACCCCTCCCTTTAGTGTTTTTGAGAGAGGTCCACAGATTATTCACTCATCTGTGTAATTCGAGTTTGGAACATGAGATTTGTTTTGAAGTGAGGCCCATACCTCACGTTCCCCTCCGGGGTTCATCTCTTTGAGCTGTGTATTTTTGTGTTTGTTGTTCTATGTTCGTCGTCCTTCTCCCTCCCCTTTCTTGTTTCATCTTTTTGGATTGAGATGTTTTGGAGAGTTTTTAGTTGATCCATGACGAGCTAGGACATGTGCTGAACTAATCCCTCCAGTGATTCAAATCAGTTTGGCACGAGCTCGTAGAACGATCCGGTTTTCGCTTTTGAGGAGAAAAACTCGCTCTTGTCTACAATCTGAATTTTTCCCGGAGTTTGGGTTAATCCTAGGCGATGATTTTTTGGGGATAGATTTGTAGCAAGTCGAATTTCTCTTGTTCAAATTCTGGGGACGAATCATGGAGGTTTGGGTAGGATTTGGTTGAATTTCTCGGTGCCGCCTTTCTTGTTCGTTCTTTATTGTTCTTCGTCAGGTTCTTGCTGTGGTTCCATGAGGGCACCTGTGAGCTGCCAGTGCTAGCATCCTGGTCATGTGCATCTCCTGGCCAAGTTGCTTTGGCAGCAGCGTGCATCAATCCTCCAGGCGAGCACCTGTTTTCCTCCGGTCCTTCTATTAGTTTCCCGTTCATTCTTTTGCTCGCCCCTTTCTGTTCCTTGCGCACGAGTGCTCTGTTGGATGCGTCGAGGTATCAGGGTTGGGCTCCAGTGAGCATCCGCTCAGCCCAGGCTGCTCCGGTCTCCTCGGCGCCTGCCGCTCTCGTTCCCAGTGCCGGCTGCGAGCAGACCCGCGGCTGCTCGGTCCCTGTCGTTCTCGTCTAGGAAGCGTCGCTCAGCTCAGGCGCAGACAGTCTGCCGTCAGGGTGCGGGCAATCTGCCGCTGCAGTGCACGTCGAGACCAGAACTATTTTCTCTCAGTCGTTTTTCGGAGTTTGAATGCGGGACAGTCCGGGGTTGGACTGCAGACAGTCCGGGAGTGGAACTGCAGATAGTCCGGGCCTAGACCGCAGACTGTCCGCCCCTGTCCAGTGTGTGCTGATTTTGCGCGTTCCATCGTGTGCTTGTTTCCGTTGGTTCTCGATTGTTTCGAAGTACTCTTTGGTCATCACAGGAGGTACCCAGCCCCCTGCTGGCTCATGAACAAGTCGATCTTGCGTGCGTTTGCTTTTAGGATTTGATTTTGGGACAGTGGCCAAATATTTCGAAAGAAATTTGAGGCTCCCATTCACCACCCTCTGGTCGCCGTTTCTGGTCCTTCATTATCTGAACTCATGCCATGTGTGCAGGATTTAGGTGGTACTTATGCAGACATGCCTAGCTATGTACTAACTCACCTCACCAGTTATTGATAATATCTGAATTCACAATTCAGTAGTCCAGGTCTATTACTGTTAATTGCAGAGGTTACTATTTGAAGGTTGGTACGATAATGTTGCAGATGTGTTGACTCCTTTCTCTGCCTGCATTGGAAATTGGAATGGATCTGGTCTGTGGCTCAACTCTGAGCTTTGAAGCCATGGAAGCAAGAAAGCCCAACGCTGAAGTTTGAAGCCATGGAAGGAAGCTAAGAAAGCAAGCACTGTATGTTGACCCAATTGTGGATCAGTTAAGATCAGAGCTGGTATGAGTATGTTCCTTGCAATGCCAAAAAGTGCAGGATATAGGCATATAGCAGCTGCATTTTGTCTTGGGAATGCAGAAAATTTGCCCTTAAGAGCATATGCCCCCGTTGGATGCAAATTCAATTATACCTTTATCTTAAGAATCTATGCAGAGCAAGCAGACATTTTACCGTGATCTACTACTTTCATGTGCTGGTACTATTGGCAAGGCTGAAACATGGCTTATATATGCCACACTCTCTGAATTATATCTCCAAGCCATATCTGATCAGTCATCACTTTTAATTATAATGACGTGTGTGTTGTGATATGGTCATTTTAATTTAAGCATGTGCGTCTTGATATATACTATGGTATCCTACTAACGGTCCTTCAAGCCAAGGTTCGACGACAATATACTCCTACCTCCGTTCCAAAATGGATTCAATTCTCAAATAGCATTAGACAAAAAATTTAACCAAATTTGTATAAAAATATATTACTGCTTATCATACTACTAAGTAAGCATTCATGAGATTTTTCATAATATACCTGCTTGGAGTGTTAAACGCTGATACTATTTTACATAAACTCGGTCAGATTAAGATTAGTTTGACTCTGACCAAATCTAGATTTACATCTTTTTAGGGCAGAGGTAGTACATCGGTACATCCATAACACATACTGTTTCCTGCATTAATTTTGATTAGGTGGTGGCTCATCAGGCAACGTTGACGAATGAAAGTGTCATGCTGTCTATGACTCTATGCATCTGACGTCGGCAAGAAAAAAAAGGTATCTGATGGCCTGCCAAGTGTGCAAAGATTCAGGTTCAGGTGCTACTGAACTACTGATAGACAGACAGGCCTAATATGATTCAGGCAAAGGAGTCAGCAATCTCAAGCAATTACAGTAGCATGTTACAGTAACATAGTAATCCAGTACTACTGAGTTTTAGAGGTTACTATTTGAAGGCTGTGACGAGCATGTTGCCAACTTGCCATGATGGAACGATGACTCTCCTTGCTCTCCTTTGGAATCTGTGGCTCAACTCTGATTCTCTGTGCTGTCAAGAGCTGGTAAGACTAGAGCATGTTACTTGCGATATCAAAAAGTGCAGTAGATAGCTGCGTCATTTTGTCTTGAGAATCTACTTTAATCTGGCCCGTTGGAGTCGAGCTTGTCAGATTCCACCTCCAGCTGCTACTGCTTTAGCTGTTGCAAGTAATCTATCCGCCTCCATTTCACTTTTGTCTGTTTTTTTTTCTTTTTTCTTTTTGTGCGAACCAGGTGTGCCAAAAAAAGGCATGCCAAATCCAGCGGTCATAGGAGACAACAGCTTCGAGCATGATAGTGGTTACCTTATAGTCACAACGGGTAAACCGTCCCTTCCATGCAACTGGGCAATTTCCCTATCGCCAATGAATGGAATCTAGACTTCCCAACATCCCTGGAAACTCTCGTGCATCTCCAACTTGAAGTAACCGTTGGATATCCTCACCATTAGGTCTTCTAAGATATTTCTCCCCATATATGTGTCTAATACCTTGAACAAACTTGATTACACACTCTAAAGCTGTGGTATCAGCAATTCCAAATGCTTCATCTATAAGGTCTACTGGTGATCCATATGCTAACATTCGGAGGGCAGCCGTGCATTTCTGCAGCGGTGAAAGACCAACCTTACCGAATGCATCTCTCCTTAACTAAAAATACGGGGACCAATTTTCTAACGCTTCCACAATTTGCAAAAATATGTGCTTTCTCATCCGAAATTTGCATGTACTTTTATATCTTTTCCATTCTAACCTTTTCCTTTGATGCTTCTACTGTTTTCTCTAGTGCACTTGCTCTCTTCAACATAACATCGTGAAACAAAACCATGTCTTCATCTGGCTGCGAGCCTAAGGGAGATTGCAGTATGGCCTTTCCCTTTTCCTTTTCCTCTCATCCTAGCTTTTGCTTTCTTCTGCCCCTTTGGGCGCACTTCTTTGAATGTCTCCCCCTTGTCTGTGTCTTGGTTGGAAGATGAAGTGTATGCTCCAGATTCATCTACTTTTGTCCTTTTGTTCTTCTCTGAACAATCCATACCAGATATATAATATACTTCTATACCATTTGGGTTCCTTCCTCAGAATCTTCTATACATATTCAAGCGTAAATGGCTTTTTCTTGTTTTCTCTTTTGAATGTAGCACGTGCTTTGTCCATCAGCATGTCATCAGATTCCTCACTACAAAAGGTCATTCGACCATAGACCCCATTGAACTTGGTAACAATTGCATTAATTCTTCCCCAATGGCTTTTGAGCTATCCCTTTGACCTTCTTCTTGCACCTTTAGCCAGGCCCGAATTGAACGCTACTGCTCTCTTGTTCTAGTAGGCCTCTCTGCTCTGATCTATGCCACAAATTGGATCTACTAAATGCTTAATCCAAAGACTTACAAGGTGTATGTTCTCGTCCTCAATGTAATTAATTCTCACAGCCCTCCTTCCTTCATTAGGGCCGCTGACGCTTGAATCTTCCTTTTCTTCATCTTGCTCCAGCTCTCTTATTTGCGATTACGGGGTTGCTGAATATAAGCCATGCGAAGATGCACCACCAGCAGCACCTACAAACATTCCACCTGGGAAGCTAAAGTTGGGTAGTGGTTGAAAACCTTGATAACTTGGTGAACACTGGGCATACTGTTGGAGGTTGCCTACACCACCAAAGGGATTCAAGTTGTGCATGGCATGAGTAGGTTGACTATGTTGGGGATAATGGGAGTGATTGAATGGTGGTGGTGGGGTGGGGAACTGAGTCTGGTTGAAAGTGTTGGGTGCGAAATTTGGCATGTGCTGGAAGCATGTGTTATTTGCTCTTGGATTTCTAGGATCAGTGGCGAGCAACCTACCAAAACTTCCCTCTGAGGGCTCCATATGAACTAAGAAATATGAGTATTGAGTTGTTTTGATTTTGCTTCTCTATTTTTGTGTAGGCTTATGGGAACGAGGCAGGGAAAGATTGATGGGAGCAAAGGAGGAGGCCGCTGGGAACGAGGAGGCAGGGGGGATTGTTGGGAGGAAGGAAGCAGGCTGCTGGGGCTCCTTTTGAAGAAGCGTTGTGCTGTAGCAAGCAACAAGGCACATTGTTTTTTTAAGGCAATGGTCAAGTGACGCTGCATTTCACTTGACGCTGCATTTCACTTGACCGTTGAAATCTGAATGCTCATCAGCTCATGGCAGTTGGAACCATTAGAGCTGTGTCATGTGTCAGAGTGATATATTTTTTTTTATTGCAAAGAGGGCGGGTTCTATATCTTGGACCTGCTCCTCCATCGAAACCACCCCACAGTGGAACGTACCGGGTCCTATACATGCATTAAATGCATAGAACCGGCTTCGACACACACACTGCCGATGCTCGAAGCTGGCATGTTTTGTTGGATTCCATTACATTCGTTGTGTACATACACACGTAGGGTGTGTGCGAGGTTTGCGCCGAGCCCCTCCCCGTGATGGAACTCCTGTCCAGAGATGAGTCGGGGCCCGCAGGGGGCATGGGCGTGGATCCTATGTTGCTGGAGGCGCTCATTCAGCCACCTGCGCCAACATCGGAGTTCCTGGGTAGCGTCAAGCAGATTATGGGCCCTGCAACACAACAATACACCCTATCTGCTCTTGGGCCCAGTAGGGGGTTCAATGGATCCAGCCTTGATCTGGATTTTCCTTCGGGCGGACCGGACTGTGCTTTAAGGCCCAGCTCACACACTTTGACATCTACGCAGTCCAACCAGGCGTGTTTGGATGGGCCACCAGGAGGGCAGTCTCTCGTTAACTGTGGCTGTTGTTAATCCGTTACACTATTTGGCCATAACTGAAGAACCATGCATAAAGATAATTGAAAAAAAATAAAGTGCGTACTAAGCGGTACTGCGTAAAGTAGTACGACTGCACACTGCCTTGTGGGACAAAAGTAATAAGTACTAGTTACCTGAATATCTACGTGATTTATTTTTGATATGGCCGTGCAGCAATTAATCTTCATCTTCAACGATTGTACTCCCTACATTCCAGAAAAAAAGACCGTTGTTTTAGGAATGAATCTGGATAGGTGCTTGTTCAGGTTCATTTTTAAAACAACGGTCTTTTTGGGACGGAGGGAGTAGTCAATAGTGGGCGACTTGATATGGCTCATCTTGTTGTACTCAGATGAGCTGCTGCGTATTAACAAGGATTAATACAAAAAATCCACTCAGTGTAGTTGTCATCTAAGTATCTGTTTGCTTTACAGAAATGGGCTGGGAAGAACAAGATCATTATGTACATGCTACTTTTTTCTTTTTTCACAAAGATTATGTACATGCTACTTGATGGATATCTTCTTCAACAAGTGGAATTGTGAATTGGTCTGTCGGGCAATACAGGGTGGCTTTTATTTTTTTTGGTCATTTTGCTTCACAAGTTTTTTTTAGACGATTTTGCTTCACAATGTTAGAACGACCGATTTAAGACAAAAAGAATGACGGACAAATAGTGTCGATTTGACCACCAAAGCCACCATGCTTGGTTCATCTGTTATCAACAACTCACAAGGAAGGCTCGTTCTGGACATTTGCCCTGTCTGCGTCAGAAAGCAGAGCACATCATAATCACCATGATGATCTGGCAGGGATCAGCGTATCATTATGGTGCTCCCATGTCTGCTCCCTGTTTATTACAAATCCTGCACCTCAGGTCCATTACTTGTACAAATATACATAGGTCCATTGCTTCAAAATTGAGTGCGTATTAAGCGGTACTACTACTACGTAGCAACTACTACGACTGCACATGTAGGTGCAGTGCACTGCCTTGTGAACCAAAACAAAAGTAATACGGAACACTTGTTACCTGAAAATATACGTGATTTATTTCTGGTATGGTCGTGCAGCAATTAGTCTTCATCTTCAGCACAAATGGTCCGTGACTTGATATGGCGGATCTTGTGGTACTCACATGAGCTGCTGCCTGTTAACAAGGACTTGTACAACTTCTCGCTGCATGTCAACTTGAAATACCTTGGGGTTACTGTTGTCAGATATTCGGGAATCGTCTCCATGGTGCCGTCCATCATCTCTATGCTGTCAAGTGACGGGACTCCTTCTAGCACCTCCACATTTGGGCAGTATAAGATCTCGATTTTCTGCAACTTAGAGAGATCGCTGATTCTTTTCAGCTTGGGGCAGTCGAATACTTTAAGTTGAACGACTGAAGGGAAGTTCTCTATATATGTCAGGTTGCTCAGCTTGTACAGGCGCACTTCTCTTAGAGCATGCCTCCTGCTACTGGCGAGCCCTGGTGGAAGACAAGCTAGCTTGCAGCTAAGAATTATGAGCTCCTTGAGAGAAGGCATGGCCATAGCTTCTGTAGTCTCACTCTCGCTCTCCTCCTCCCAGTCCCACTCCTCCCATTCACTCAAGCCATCGAGACGAAGAAATGACAGATTAGGAAATGTTACTACTGATCTAGGAGTGGAGGAGGGTGACTGGAACTCAGGCCCAACACTCCTGATGGTAGGTGCGTTGTGAATGGCCAGAGTCTCCAAACTAGGGAGCTGGCACAGACCGTCAGGGAGTTGGGTGCAATAATGAAGTTTGTCCATCCTTAAAATCCTCAGGCTCTTAAAGCCACATGTAGCTGGAACCATCATCCAATTTGGTAGCCGGCTACCAAAGTATCCTTTAATGCTTAGATGCCGTATGCTGGATGGAGGGCTGAGCTTCTCAATTACCCCCTCCACTACTCTCTGCTGCTGCTGCTTGTTGGTTTCATCCCTCAATCCCATGAATCCGGTGCTACTCCAATATAATCCCAAGTAATCAAGGTGCTCCTTGCTACTAATCATGGCCATTCCAGCGGACGAGCTAGCAGACACATTTTCTAGACCATGTAAAGAAAGCTTCCTAAGTTGGGACAGAGGCCCTATCTCTTCCAAGCTGCACCAGCCCGTGCCCCCATTCTTGTCCAAATGTACTCGGAACCCATAAAGTGTTCTTAGATTTTTTAACTGACCAAACCCCTTGGGTATTAAAACATTGTCATGGGAACCATACATGCTAAGAGTTCTTAGATGCACAAGCTGGGTAATGCAGCTAGGAAGATGGTCTAGCTGTGGACATCTGTCAACCACAATGTGCTGCAAGAACTTCATCCTATGAATGTCTCCAGGTAGCCTAGATATATTTGTATACCTTAAGTGGAGGTATCTCAGGTGCCTCAGCTGACATAGAGAGTCAACCAATCTATCACAATCAGTACCCCTTATAAAAAGCACTCTTAGGGTAGACAATCTCCCAAATGAGTCACTAGGCTGAACATTAATTCTTTTATTTATAATTAATGTTCTTACTGATTTATGCTTCTGTAGAATATCCCATTCTAGTGCTGACTTGGTTGATCCTATAGACAAGTGACGTACATGGCTGATCTTGCTACCACCATCATCTTGCTGATCCTGGACCACCAATGATTCTTCTTTAGACATAAACTCTGCAAAAGATCGCACCACGTCATGCATGGTGCATGAGTATCGAGTGAGAGCTGATTCTGTTGCTGGTTCAATAAGATTCCTCGTGATTAGCTCCTGGTAATACCCATCTGCTATTTCTTCTAGCCAATCATCATATGAACTACTGCTTCTGTCTGGTGGATGGATAAATCCCTCACTGATCCACATCGGAACAACTTCACGTTGCCAAATAGTTGTACCTTTAGGGAAAAGTGAGCAGTATAGGAAGCACTGCTTCAGCTGGGGAGACAAATCCTCATAGCTCAAGTAGATCGCGCTGTCCAGTTCCTTAGGCAATCCAGCTACTGACCATGCATGATGCTTCAAAACAGCCTCCCAATCACCCTCGCTTCGGGGCTTCGTACTTAGCAGTCCTCCCATCACTTTGATAGCAAGTGGTAAACCTCCACACTTACTGATAATTTTCATCCCGACAACTTTCAGGTGATCTGTTCCATGTACCTACCAGCACAAACAACCATTTCCACTCATAAAACATATTTACAATATTTAATTTGTAAAATAATGGTAAGCAGTTAGCCGATTTGTTATACTATATAATCTTTTGTATATGCTGCCCCACCTGCGCGGATGGAAGAAGCTAAAATGATAAATACTCCCTGTCACAAAAAGAGCAATTATGGGATTCGTGCTAGCCGAAATAGCTCCAGTGACAAAATTTTAATAAATAATATTAGCATTTATGTCTCCCTATAAATTTATTATGAAAATACATTTTGTAATAATTTAATGGCACTTACTTTGTATCATAAATGTTAGAAGTTTCTTATATAATTTTGATCAATATTTAAATTACTTGACTTATTGGGAAGTGAGAATTGCATTATTTATGGAACAGAGGGGGTAGAAAGGTTCAGTTTGGAATTTGTGGGCCCACCTCACATTGGGAGCATTGGCTGATTTGTTGATGGACGCTAAATTTTTGGTTTCCATTTAGTTTGCTACCTAAATTTGCCTGCATCGCACATTTAGGTTGACAAATCGATGACAAATATTTTTGTGCAACTTTTCACAACTGAATATTTGGCATGGAAAATTTCGAGAGCCAATCAAGCATACCTTAAATATGCATAAATTGCCAAAATCAAATTATGATTTAGTGGCCAATCTTACATGTAGATGGGAGAGATGAGTAATTTATTGGAGACTTATAAGTGACCTTAGATTATGTTTAATACTAAAAAAATAATAACATTGATGCAAATTTAGAGGTACATTTATTACCTTTTTATAGTCGTACAAGTCGATAATTCAGATGCAGATGTTTATGTTACCTAGATTATTTTTACTAATGAAAAATATGGGTAATTTAGATGCATATTTAGGTGTTACTTTTGTTATTTTCATGATGATAGAGATGGATAATTTGGATGCACATTAGGGTTTTTCTTTAGGTTATTACTAGCAAACATACCTATGCGTTGCAATGGAAACTTTGTCATGTAGTTAGATTACTCATGTAGTGCTGGATATCTATTTAGTAATCACTTCACGTGTTTCAATTCATCTAAAATCAAACTCTATATTGTGCCTTGACACATGCTATATTTTTACTCATATGTGTACGGGAGGAAACTCTCAACAATCATGTTATTTGTTCCATTTCATTTTGGAATCAGGCTATGCACCACGCCTAAACACTTAACTTGTAAGGACATAGGTAAATGTGGTGGACCATGGTAACACTTTTGTATTCCAATTTGTTTTGGAAATAGACTCTGCATCATGCTTAGACATCCTACTCTAACTTGTACACAAATGAAATAGATTGAGTCTGTTGGATCCCATCGGGCTATTGTGATTGATGAAAGATAAAGAAACCTTTTGGTCTTTAATATATGAAAGAAGGCCCGTGCGTTGCTATGAAAGAATGCCTAAGAGTTTTGAAAAAAGATGTGTCATTTGTCCGGACAAGTTTTTAAATAAAACAAAAAATGAGAATTATTTTTGAATGACGGAAGCAATAATTAATACAGTTTCAAGGGCATCACTAGGAAGTTTTTGGTGCCATTATCCAATGACAGTGTGTAATACTCTGCGTCCAGAATTTGCTTATTTGACCCAGTTCCTCAAGTGCAATGGACCTGCATACACATAGCACCTCTCTTGCACTTCAGTCCTCAATTTGTGTAAAAGGATTAACCCAAAGATGCTATTTTTCCAATGACAAGCCCTCAACCTAAGAAATATATAAGGTGGTAATAAACCCACCAATTGTAACTGCTCATGTGCCACATGGGCCAACAACAGGCATCTAATAGGCTGAGGTGTTACATTCATCCCATGAAGGGTTGATGTCCTCGGCAGCTCACCACACACAGCAGATGCCTAGAACCACCCCTTGGTACACCCCTCCCTGGTCACATGGGCCAACAACACAACTACATGCTTCTAACGGGCTGCTGTGTTACACAATGTTCACCATGTTTCCAATGAGCCATTATCAAAACTTTCTGGCACTTTTGTGGGATTTAACTTGGAAATCATTCTCAAAATATGTGTTGTTTAGGTTATCACTGTGGATGTTGTCTTTAGGATCTCTTAAACTTTTATGTCTTGTTGCAAGGTGGCTCCTTCCATGTAATGGGGATCATTCCCTAATATCTGCTATTTTTTTCTTAATAGGTGAATATACAACTAGAGTTTCAACTTAAGATATATGCATAGAAAATTACAATGACTAATAATAGGATAAAAGATGCAGTCCATGACATCGTAGCTCATCATGGACTATAACCATTGCGGACACACAGTTTTGTGATACAAAAAGGAAGAAATAGTGAATATTGATGAAAAACATATAGATTACTTGGTCAAATTATCAAACTTCGGTAGAGGTAACAGAGTATCTATATGGTTATTATGTATAAAGAATAAAAGAGAGACAAAGGGCACAAAGACAAGCAATTTGATTATATATAGGTACTAAACATTTCCACAAACTTCTAAGACTTATATCTCAAAGGTTCAAACCTGTATAGGTGGACACGTAATGGATTAGTGTGGATAATTTAGATGCATATTCTTGAGTCACTTTAGATTCAACAACAAAGCTCGATAATTTGGATGTGTACATATGGCTTTACTAGGAGTTGTATATTGTAACTAGTTTGTAATACCATAGTTTTCTAAACCTACGATGTCAAAATAGGCTCCGAATAGATAGAGTTAATGGAATAATGTGCATTAAACTGCAAAATAAATGGTATATGTGTTCACTAACTTGACCAGGTGTTGGCGGCAACTGTTTGTTGAGCAAGGACCAAGCATCATCTTCGTTGAGTGGGCTGACATGATGTTGGTAGAAGGAGGCTCCGGTCCGTAGAGCTAGGTCTTCTAATCTTGTAGTGATTAGCACCCAATTGCCCTGTTGATTTTTACTTGCATTTCTGACTGGAACACTAAGCACATTGCTCCATGCTACATTACTCCACACATCATCCAGGACCAGGAGAAACCTACCCATGGACAAGGTGTTGGTGAGCCTCCGTGAGAGGAGGGTCTTGTCTTGCACCCCACCATGGACTCCCCCAGCATGCTCAATTGCTGTCCTGAGAAGCTCCACCTCATCAAAGTGTTGGGTGATGCTTAGCCATATCTTCACTTTGAAGTGTCCTTGGACGGTGGTCTCATTGAAGATCTTCTGGGCCAAGGTAGTTTTGCCCATGCCACCTGTTCCCACAATGGCCACCACTTTGATGTCGTGGTGTCCATTGATAGTTAGCATTTGAGCAAGTTCCCTTGTCTCCCTCTCAATTTTCTCACCAACAATAGCTGACTCAACAAACTCAGATGTCACCTTCTCTCCAGTGGACATCCTCTGTTCTGGGTGGGATCCTAGATTGATGAAGTTGAACCTGTGAGCCTCTTCATATATGTTGTCCAGCCTCTGGTTGAGCTCCTTGATGCGGCTGCCTATCTTATGTGCGAACACGGGATTCCGCAGGCAGAAGAGCAATGGCTGGAAGCAGCTGGGCAACTTCTGTTCCACGCTGTCGCCACCTCTGGACTCCCTGCGCTTGTCAGCCTCGAGCTGGCACAGGTCGAGGATGTCAGTGGCGTCATACACGGCGTTGTTCAGCTTTGTCGACCATCTTTGCACGCTCGTGTCGGTGATGCGCCTCCTCTCGGCATCTTTGAGGAAGGCTTTGAGGCCTTCCATGTTGTCCTCCAGCTTGGTGATCTCGGCGGATACGCCAAGCAGCATGGACACCTCTTCTTGTGCCATGTCCGCGATAAGCTTCTTCACGTAGGGTGCTAAAGCATCCAGGGCAGCCGCCATGGCTCAAGCCTATCTACCTGCTAGTAGTAAATCATACATATATAAGCACAGATTTGTCTCATAATCCCCAGAGAGCGTAACTTGATATCAAAATTAACTATATAATGCTACTCGGTCGTTCATGGAGAAAACATCGCGGAAGGAAATCAACTATATAATGCTCACCTCAACTTATTGCAGGGCAGAATGCGGACCGAAAGAGAGTGCGGCAGAATGCGTGAGGCGATGATCCCAGCAGGAAGCGACTCCCCTTGTATAGGAAATGGAGTAGATCGAGGAGTAGCAACTTGACTTATTAGTATATTTCTCGTTCATCGCCGTTAAAGAATTGGAATCACATGCATGCCCACTTAACTTTTGACTAATCTATTCACAAAAGAAAAAACTTTTCAGTAATCGCACAGGCCGAGCCCCGGCCGGAACAACCGCAAAATAATAAAGCTGGCCAGCTGGGGTCACATGCATGCACGCGCAAGTAGTATTTGTCTTCATCCAGCGCTTAGCGTGTCGTGTCTCGTGTGGACAGTGATCTGCTGCTATTGTTTCTACTTAGTGGCATGGCATCTCTCGATTTGCTACATGCATGCATGTGAGCATATGGAATAAAAATAAATTTTACTTGCAGCATGAATTTTTTTATTCAATCTCCCACTCTCTCCTTCACTGTCGTTTCATTAGGTACTTACTCCTCTTTCATCACTCGCCACTATTTATCTCGCCTGTTCATCTCTCACTCGATAGATCTAGTATTTCAGTCTCATCCTTCTCACTTCGAGTCTGGAGTTGCAAAACATTTGTTAATGCCACACCACTCGTATCTTGGCTTGGCCTCCGAGCGAATTTACGTTACGGCAAAGCCCATTTTTGGTACAAGCTCTGTGCAACAAATTATACAAACCATGGTATGTACACCGTTGCCAGCACGTCAGACTTGTATATATATAACTAGAAACAAACAACAAATAATGAGATTAGAATGATAAACTTGTTCCATGCGTACGCGGATGTACTACACTGTATAATAATAATATAAGTTGCCAGTGCTTTTTGTGCATGGCGAACGGCTGTCCTACAGTCTTTCCACATGGTTATAGATCTCGAGCTAGTAGCGAGTATGGTTGCATGCTTAGAAAAAAAAATATTAGCTACTAGTGCTTGGAAACAGGAGTCACATCATCATAATACATCTAGTTGCACGAAACAATGTTTGGTACACAGTCAACATCAGTCGTCGAGTCGACGACTCAACTTTTCATACGTACTGACTGTGTAACTTTTCGTACGTCTAAGCGGCACGTTAGATGAAGATTATGATGTTACACAGTTGTCGTAGTACTCTCACAAGGCAGTGTACCTACATACATACACAGTCGGCTCAACTGCTGCCGTTGCTTCTAAAAACGCTTTTAATTTGTAAATTATACTACCAAAACCAGATTTAGAATGGGTAGTGCGTCCTCGGCTGCCAATGTTAGAGGCTATCACTATCGCACAACCAAAATAATTGTCGACCTTCAACCCAGGCAGCAGATGCCAAATTAGCTAGTCACGTCGCATGAAACCACCCCTCCGTCCAATAATGCCCAGAGCTACTAATACTTGTTGGCCCCCGAAATGGGTAGTTTTTTTTTGTTTTTTGAATCCCGCGTAATGGGTAGTGTCAGCCCTATCTAGGAGCACAAGCAGACTAAATCTTTTGGCTGCCCAAGCCCACTCCTTTTATTTTTCCTATATGGTTGTCTGCTTTCTTTTTCTTTCATAATTGACCATGTAATGTAACCCGAAATGGGGGCTGTCCTTTTTAACGTTCCAAGCATCTTGAGTGCTGCCTTTGTTTAAAATAAGAATAAAAAAATTACTCGCCGATCATGGCCTCGCAAGTCTACACCTAACGCGCACCTAATTTTTATTTTTATACAATAAAAATAAAAAAATTACTTGCCGTGATCTTGACCTCGCAAGTCTACACCAAATATGCACCTAATTAACCAAGATACTTTGCTCTGTGAAATGGACGTGTTAGAATATTGTTACCAATACATCTTCTTGATTGTGCGAGCCAACACTCACCTAATAATTAACATAGACAAAGACAAGCAAGGTGGGATACATGGGTAGAGACCACATGATTTGTGCTGTCTTTTGCTCTAAAGCTAGTCATGGGCCAAGAAGAAGAGACCACGGCTAGTCACTGAACTACGTGTATTTCCAAAAAGAAAAAAAAAGAAAAGAGAGCACCCTGCCATTACACGCCAACCTGCCAGGCTCGCGTCCAGCCCCCCGATGATGCCCTTGCCACAAGAAGAAATTAATAGTGGCTCTCGCTGATAGGGGATTTTGCATATGTATCACCCACAAGTGGCCGAGTTGATGATGGATTACTAGTAGTACTAGTTTACAGACGGAGTGCGTGGCAAAACTGACTGGGCTTGCTTATCACTACCAATGATGCCAAGAGGTATATGTTGCGCATGAGATTTCTTTTTTCCTGTGTTAGCCTGAGTCTAGGGCCACCAAGAGCCCAAGCTACAGGGTGCCTTGGCACTGCATCTGCTCTGCTTTGTTTCTAATCTGATCTACATCCTGTCGGTGCAAAAAGTGACCAACACGTAAATATTTATAGTTTTGCTGTATGTTGTGATCGGAGGTGGCCTAGCACTCAATGACACAGGGTTTATACCGGTTCAGGCAATGTGCCCTATGTCCAGTTTGAGTCGGTCGGTGACTTTATTCCTGAGCCTAGGTGCTCGAAGTTTGTTGTGGGGTTACAAACGGAAGGGAGAAAGATAGGGGGTACAAGAGGTCCGGTCGGACTTTGGTCTGAAGGGCCGAGAGTGACGGGAGCCCCGTTATGTGCTAAGTGTTCGAGCGTGTGCTTGTGGTTTGAACCTGGTGGTTCTGTTGTTATGTACTAGTGAACTGATCGATCTATCTGTTGGGAGAGAGCGCATCCCCTTTTATAGATGAAGGGGATGGCCTTACAAGTGAGAGGGAGAGAGTACATATGCTACTAAGTCTTGTTGCCCACGCCGTCGGATACAAGATGATGGTAGGCACCCATAATACTGTTTAATGTCAGATGCACGTGGGAGGTTGCGTCGTCTTCTTCAGGTATGGCAGACGTCGGTGCCTGCCACACTGTTGATACCCAGAGGTATGCAAGAGGTTTTACCATGTTCGCCTGGTATGGTAAATGCCGGTGCCCACAACACTGTTGGTGCCTCAGAGGCACGTGGGGGGAGCCTTAGCGTATTTGTCTAGTATGGGAGTTGATGGCGCCCACAACACTGTAGGGGAAAATGTTGGCGCCTACAACACTGCTTTGGTTCTGTCATACCAGGGAAGTCGCAGGGTACTATCTTGCAGGTGTACAGGGTACATTCCTTGGTACTGCGGTTGACTTGAGTGCCCTGTCTTACTTTCTTCGTCTGTTTCCTGGTCCTTACTGAGTGGGCGTCCCCGGTCGGTTGGTCCCAGTCGGCCCTGATTGCGCTAGTTGGTGGAGAGCAGTGAGCAGGGGTTTGGCGCATCCCTAGTTGGAGACGCGGGTCAGAGTCGGAAGTGGTGTTTGGCTAGGCCTTTCGGTCAGAGAGGTCGTCCGAAGGCGGGCTGGAGTCGGAGGCAAGGCCTTCTGGTCGGAGAGGCGGGCCAGAGTCAGAAGCGGGCGCCGTTCCTTCTCGGCTAGGCCTTCCGGTCGAAGATTGCATTGTCCTTTTGGCCTATTGTTTAGGTGTTTGGGTTGGCTCATGAGTTACGCGTCGTTTGTAACATTGTCTGCTGGGCCGAGCCTTTGTTTGGGAAGCTGGTCCATGAGGGACCCCGGGTTTATGAACCCGACAGGAGCCCCCGAGCCCCTGGGCAATTCGGGTAGAATCGTCTGGGGGATTTTTGTCTTGACGGCGGGTGAGCGCGAGCGCACCCGTGGGTGTAGCCCCTGAGCCCCAAGGCGATTTGGGTAGAATCGTCTGGGGGATTTTTCGTGTTGCCAGTGGGGGGAACTTTTGTTTCGTGTAGCCCCCTAGCCCCCGGGCGATTTGGGCCGAATCGCTTGGGGGGATTTTTTGTCAGCGGGCGTGTGTGCGTGCATTTTAGTCGAGACAGAGTCATCTACCAAGGTGTCATGCATAGCTGAGGCATTTGTTTTTAGGGATTGGGCGAGACAGAGCTCGTGGATCCTGGCGTCGCGCGTAGCCGAGGGATCGAAACGGACTCATGGATCCAGGCGTCGGGCGCGCCGAGGGATTTGGGCAAGTCAGAGTCGTGGACCTAGGTGTAGCCGAGGTGTTTTTTGGTGTCTTGAGCCCTTGTGCCCCGTTGGCCTTTGGCAGGGGTCGGTTGAGTTTTGTGCATTACTCCGTCCACGGTTTCTCGCAACCGGAGGGGCTGAGCTAACGTCGCTTGCCTCGATCGCTCGAGCTTGAGTGACGCACTCGGTGAGCTCGCTAATGGGTATGATTGAGTGAAATCCAGGTCCGTCGTTCATGATGGGGTCGACATAGCCCTCTTGTGACATTCCACTGCTCCTTAACCTGCAACCCAGTAGATGCCTGGGTCATTCCGGAGACCGACCCGGGTGGCCCGCCGGCCTCCCCTCGATGGAGATTCTGTGGGTTTGGCGAGGTTTAGGATCAAACAAGAAGGTTGAGATGACCCAGTCTACTTCAGGGCAGATTGGGTGTGGGCTGCTCGAGGCTCATCTGCGTTTTCTCCCCTGGCTCTGTTTGACGCGAGGTGGCCTCGAGCCCTTTGTGGGCCGACCTTCAAACCCCGGTCAGTCGTTGCTCATGTTTGAATGAGGCAACTGTCGGTTCGTGATGCAACACAGAGCGTTATGATGCATTTGACTGCATACACAATGCTTTAGCCCCCGAGCCCCCGGGTGATTCGGGGTAGAATGGTTCATGGGGTGCGGGTGATTCGGGGTAGAAAGAGCGGGGGTCGGTAATGTTACCTTGATGACTCGAGTGACGAGGTTTGAGGAGCTCCAATCAGAAATGTCCGACCTGGATCCATGCTCATCGTTCATGATGGAGTCAGCATGGCCCACATGGGGCATCCCTCTGCTCCTTACCTGTCTTTCGGCGTTCACCTGAGCCGTTCGATCGACTCAAGAAGCCCGTTGGTCTCTCCTAGCGGAGATCCCGTCGCTTGGGCCTTTCCAAGTCCCGCCTGGGAAGGCGAAGGGCCACCTGTGCGTAGTGGCGCCTTGTTTCTCGTGCCCAGCATGCGGTAGTGGTGGGCCATACTGTTTACACCAAAATTTGGGAGAAAGAGCGCGGGAACTCGCAGGCTTCCAGAATTATGCCAATCTAGGAGTCGATAGAGTAAAGATTGACATCTGCTAGATCGAATGCGACCTTGGATCGATTCTCTCCGAATGATGTCAGCGAATAACGATGACGGGATATGATTGGCGTCAAGACGATACATATCGGACTCTACAAAAGGGGAAAGATTAGAGTCCAAGTTATCTTAAGATAGGAATATTTCCTTCATACCAAAGATTGTATTGAGTCGTACTCGAGTAGGGTTAGTTTTTAGGCTCCAGGTATAAATATCATACCCCAGCTATTGTAAAAAAGGACATAATCAATCAAATACAAGTCAATTACTTTTTTTTGGCTCCGGCCACCCCTTAGGAGTAGGAGTAGAGTAGATCTCAGTGAGTTCTTCAGTGAGTACGGCTGCATCGATCCGGTCGACCTCCACTGCTTGTCTGTAAGTACCGTCATGGTTTATACCTCTGTTCGTATGGCTGCATAGATCCGGTCGACCCCCACTGCGGCTCTGGTATAGGCTGGTTATCGACTCTTGCCTAGTTCAAGTATGGCCTGTGTGATTCTGCCTCACACCCCACTGCTTGAACTAGATCAAGGTCAAGTTATCGGCTCTACCTTAGGATGACAGTCTTTGGTAGATTCATTAAGTTACCGATATTGCTTATTGCTTTCATTGTTTATCTAATTACAGCAATATCACTCTGCCCGATTGAGATTGATCTGGATCGGCCTTATATCTTATTTAACCCATCGTTTGCTAATCTAAAATTGATCTAATCTACACCTTAAACGATGAGTTATGTTTTATCAGCTGTTTTATATCAATCTTAATCGTGCATAGCATGCGGTTAAGGCATGTTCGATCTGGAGTAGATCTATTGGTTAGCGAGAACCATTTCATGGCCCGTTATCACGGCCTGTGGGATTCTGCCTCTCACCCCACTGTTAGCACCGTGGAGTGGGGATCGTTAGTTGGTAGATCCGTTCCTAAGAAGGCATGACCTTAACTGTGCGCTATGCCTGAATCGACTGTTTAGCCGATTCTGGGCGCTTTCACGAACAGTTCACATTACGAGATTATTGAAGTAGAGATAAGTTGAAAGATATGTTAGCCCCATGATCTTGTTATTGTATTACGGCATGCATGATTCTGCCTCATGCCCCACTGATATTAGTAATGAGTTAGGGTCGTCGAGTCTATTGTTGTTTCTACGGCCTGCATGATTTTGCCTCATGCCCCACTGGTCATGGCGATAGATAAGATCTAACATGTTCATTAGATTTATCTTTATTAAATGGTTAAGTGGTGTTGAATTGTTTCTTTATATAAAAAAGGGGTTCAGTTACTTGTAATCATTGGCTCAGTATAAACTGATCATCATTGATATCTTATTGTCATTGATTAATATTTGTTTAAATAATATCTATCCTGAATGATAACCAATTCTTCTTATACAACACCATGAGCTTTAATCAATTTATTCTTATGAATATGCTGGAATCGACTATTTAGTCGATCTCCTCTCATGTCGGCTCTCAGAGCCGCACATTCGGGACTGTCTGGCAACACCGGCATGTTCCGTCCTTAATTACTGATAAGCTTTCTCTCCTTGTCAATTGCAGGGTCAAATTGACTGGCACGTCTCGGGAGGATTGCGTAGGATCGACCACCCTTGCGCTGAAGCTAGGCGGATCTGCTCCATTGAGCGGACCCTTCTGGCTTGCTGCGTGCGTCCTCGACACGGAGACGAAAATTCTGTGTCGACACACATTTCTGGCACGCTCGGTGGGACCCCACAATCATCATGGCGGTTCACAACAACGACAACATCCTTATGGTACATTATGAAGACCTACCTGATGAAGATAAGGATACAATCAACAAAGCTACAGAAGAATTTCAGAAGAAGTGTTTGTTGTTCTATACCAAAACACGTGACAGCACAATTATTCAGAAATTTCCACTACCAAGAGTTCTACTACACGGACAGATTGATACAGTCGAAGCTGAAGACATGCGTTTCTTTATGGAAGCCATAGACAAATCTGTTCGTGATGCCATATCAAGCCGCAATGAAGCTTTCGTTGACTCATTTCACAGCGCCATGAAAGAGGCGATTCATGGAATTCCAGTTGGTCAGGTTGGATCGACTTGTTACAACATTCTAGATCCATCGACCCAAGGGATTAATCAAGTAAGTACCAGCCATCAAGAAGGAGCTCCAGCTGGTAATGGTGACGTCCAGGCACTTCAAGGTTCGTCTGAACAAACTCCAGGTACTACAACGAATCAGATACAATACAATCCTGGACCGTCAATACAGCATGTGCAACAGCCAGCGGGGCAAAGTCAAAACCAGATGATCAATTTTGGCACATCAGGCCACATACCATCGTCGGCTCAAAAAATAGCACCATCGATTCAAAGAATCCGTAGAGATGTAGATCCTTATGTCTATAATCAGAGACTTCAAGCAGCAAGCCAGCAAAGGACCCAACAGATTGAGATTCCACAAGGCTATCACTATGGCACGGATTATAACACCCTCCACATGATGCCAAATCTAGGATATCAAGGCACGTGGGATTTCAATCCATAGATGAGACATCAAGTACCGAGAAATCCAAATCCGCAAGCTGACGAGTTGCTGCTGAAGGTGACTGAGATGATGAAGAATCAGTTTGGTCTGAAGCCAAAAGGGTTGACCTATTCGTACAAATGCCCATATCCAGAATGGTATGATTTGGTTGCTCTTTCTACAAATTACAGGCTCCTACAGTTCGCCAAGTTCACTGGTCAAGACAGTACAAGCATAATAGAATATGTCAGTCGGTATCTTACATAATTGGGCGAAGCGTCAGTTGAGGATGTCCATCGAGTTCGTTTCTTCTCCTTATCCCTGTCAGGGCCAGCCTTCACTTGGTTTTCGTCACTACCAATCAACTCCATTGCCAATTGGGCTGACCTAGAGAAGAAGTTTCATACATATTTTTACACTAGGACTGGAGAAAAGAAGATAACCAATTTGACAACCATGAGACAAATGACTAATGAATCGGGCACTGAGTTTTTTCAGAGATTCCGAGAGACTAGGAACTTGTGCTTCTCATTGAGCTTGGCCGATGATCATCTAGCTGCTTTAGCTGTCCAAGGAATGCTGCCAATATAGAAAGAAAAGCTGCTAGGACAAGAATTTGACAACTTGGGACAATTGGCTCAACGGGTAGCAGCGCTCAATAGCCAATTCTAGAGTATGCGTAGAGATACCCGATTCTAGAAGAGCACCACAGTAGCTGAAGCTTATGATCCATACTCAATTGATGACGGCTATGCAGATGAAGAAGAAGAGGTTGCTACAGCTGAATAGAATTGGGGTAAGAAGACTGTGATGGTGCCCAATCTTTGGGGAAGAGGAATCGAGGAGAGCTATGACTTCGACGTCACAAAATCGGACAAGCTCTTTGACTTCTTACTTGAGAAGGGCCAGATTAAATTACCGGACAATCATGTTATGTTGCCCCCTGAACAGTTGAAGAATAAGAAGTTCTGCAAGTTCCATAATGCTACTTCTCATTCTACTAATGAGTGCAGAATTTTCCGACAGCATATACAGAAGGCTATTCAGCAAGGGAGGCTCAAGTTCGATACACCTCGGAAGATGAAGGTTGATGATAATCCTTTCCCAGGAGATCAAAATATGGTCGATGTTGGGCTATTCAAAGGAAAAACTAAGGTCCTAACATCGGCCAAATCAAGAAAGGATGGAACAGTCGATCCCAAGATGCAAATATCGGCTGATGAATACAGAGAGATTAGAAAATGTCAGGATCAGCAGAGGAGCCGATATGAATAGGGGGAAACGCCAAAGGATGGAGCGATGAAGCCACGAGTCACATCTCGGATCCTGTTAAATAAGTGGCAGCGGTAGAAGGTAAAAGATTATCAGCGATGGTTAGAGGATCAAGAATACCAGCGTCAACTGGAAGAAGAGAGGTATGAAAGGAAGCAAGCTGAATCGCACTGGAATTGTCCTTTCTTCAGATACTGCTGGAACAAAGGTTTGAAATTGCCTACCAGACATAACTGTCTAGAATGCAGCAATCAATATTGGGAGTTTAGGCAATCTTAAATCAATCGCCGGTCTATCCATACCCAGGATGCGTATCATCATAATAACGTGGATCGGCGCTTAAAAAATAAAAGTATTCATGATCGACTGGGAAAAAGAGTTGTTGACCAAGACTGGGTTGATCATGAAGAAGGAAGCAACCAGAGGGAACATGTCTGGCAGGAAGGCCAATGGTGCCCCGGAGGATTGACAAGAAGCCAGAAGAGAAGGGTGCAACGCCTAAGGAATAAAGAGATGGAACAGGCTCAGGCATCCGATAAAACTCCAGTATGGCGTACTAAGCAAAAAGCCGATAGAAAGCAACCATCGACTGATATCCAAATAACTTTTCTGCTGCCATCAGAATTTAGAGCTCTGGCAGATCAAGAAGTTTATTCAGATTTCGACGAATCAGAGTATGAGGAGATAGTTGCCAAGTTAACAGTCGTACAGCAATCAATATTTGACAAGCTAGTCAAGCATCGGCACTTAAAGGCTTTATATATGAAAGGTTTTGTTGATCGGAAGCCGATGAACAAAATGTTAGTGGACGGAGGTGCTTCTGTCAATCTTATGCCATACACCACTTTCCGTAAGCTTGGCAAGGGGCCAGAAGATTTGCTTGAAACCAACATGATGTTTAGAGACTTTGGAGGTAATACATCTAAGACTCGGGGGGCAATAAACATCGAACTGACAATCGGGAGTAAAACTCTGCTCACCATGTTCTTTGTCATCGATGGGAAAGGATCATACAGTTTACTTCTCAGTCGTGATTGGATTCACGCAAACTGCTACATACCATCGACCATGCATCAGTGTTTGATTCAATGGCATGGAGATGATGTCGAACTGGTTCGCGCTGATGAGTCCATGAGCATTGCAACAGCCGATCCAGTCTTTTGGGAACTAGGAGATTTCGAGTGTTTTTTTGGCAAGTCATGGGAAGGAGGCTTCATTAAAATCAGCAATGAAAGCCAATAGCCGATGCAAGTGATCGGCTCTGAAAGCTTGTTTTAGTAGAAAAATCATGGCTTCACATCGGCCATTGGATTAAAGGAAAAATAAGCGTTGAGATGAATTTAGGCCGACGTATGTGAATGCTGAGTTGAAGTGTAAGTGCGATTCAGAGTTAATGAATTTCTTAAAGAGGTTCTGGTTCGCTCAATAGGACGCTTGACCTGAGTTGATTAATCGTTCGACCTTGGATATGAAAAGTTCTATGGTATATTATTCTGACACCCGGTCAACATTTGATAGCCAATTCGTTCTCAGCTCTGCTAGCCGGTACCAGAAGGGTATCGCCTCTAGTTCCAAAATGAAAGATCTTCAAAGACATAAAAGACGATACGATGTGTATCGCCTCTAGAGCAAAAAACAAAAAGAGCAAGAAACATTCACAATCATGCACGAAGGCATTGCATTGAAACATATTCATGAAAGAACAGGGGTCTTTGTTCGTCAGATTACCCTAAGTACAAACTAATCAAAGACCTTGTTCACTACGTCTTGAGCGGATGTGATGTCCACTGTGGCCTCCGCTACCATGACGAACTCTTCTAGCAGGTCCTCATGTTCTTTAGGGCCATCGCCCGATGGGAAACCAGTCTCCATGGTGTGGAGTTCGTACCCAGTCTGAACTTGTGCCGCGGTCAGCGCCACCGCCGCGCCATGACGAACACCATGGAAGGCGATCTCCTAAATGCGGGCCGGAACATCGTGGAGACGAGCATCGATAAGGGAGCCGCGGGCATTAACGGCGTCAACAGCCGCATTCGCCGCCAGTTGGAGAGACTCCAACTACGTCGTCAGGGCTGATGATCACAGAAAAGAGGGAACTATAAAGATAAAGGTAGTGAGAAATCGGAATGGAGACATCCCTGAAGATCATCTTACCTGTCACCACAGCGTCAAACTTAGCCAGCCGCGCTCGGACGGCATTGGCCTCCTCCTCAGCCGCATGAAGAGCGGCCTAAGAAGCCCCGAGACGGATCTCGAGCTAGCCGTTTTCTTGAGTCACCTCGGAGTAGCGGTTCTGAGCCGCCCTCCACTCCCGAAGGAAGCGCCGAGCATCGTCGTCGTTGTACAAATCAGAGGAATCCGACGATGAGGTTGGCGCGGAGGACACGGCATCACGGCATCAGAGGGTTCATCAACCCTGGGAAGAGGACGAAGTCTATCGTTCACAACAAACCTAGAAACAAGAGTTCAACCCTATGAGCAGAAAGTTATATATCGTCGCCATGAGCAGAGGGCACCAATCTCACCTCATGCGTCAGAGGCGCTGGCTCACCGGCATGTTCTCCTCCAGGGTGTCCTCCGCCGCGCGCTTGCCGCGGTCGTCCTCACCGGCCATGAAGTCGATTGGATCTATTAGAAGGGGAGAAAACCGCTACAGGGTTGTGAAGGCGGAGAAGTGCAAAGGAACATGAGCGGTTGCAAGTGTAGATGTGTTCGAGGCCAGAGCCCTCGGCCGGTATTTGAAGCCACGGAGCGAAGAGGTGGACACCTCGGGGAAGTACAAAAGGCAACCGCAATTAATAGAAGGCGAAGCACCACCTCGCTAATACCGAGAAAGATGCGGTGTCAGGCGATTGAAGGCAAAAGGTCGAAAGGTTCTCTCAATGAAAGCCGCGTTTTCATATTCAATTGGATCAAGATCATAAATCTGGAATCGGCTGTTTCTAATCGGCTCTTCGGCCGAAGAAAGAAATACAACAAGACGAATATGGTTATCGTACACAAGATATGTATGTTGACCTACAGATTACACGTTCAGAACATCCTGAATGATTTTTAGTATTGCAAGCCGGACAGCATTGGCCTCTGCAATCTTACACTCGCGTTCTTCAGCTATTTCAGGGGCATTCTCAAGGCTGCCATGGATAGCTCTACTTTCTTTCACTTTGGCCAACAGTTCCTGTTTCTTCTGTTTGATGGCATCAGGTATTTGAGCCAGAGTAGACTTGCGATGATCAATGGTAGCCTTCATGTTTTTCAGCTCCCTCTCAAGTTTTGCACGTTTGGCTTCCAATTGGGACAACTCTGGATCGGTCCCGAGGGAAGAGTTCTTCAAAGCATCAATCGACTATGTCAGTTCTTTGACCTCTTGCCTGTTGGAGTCCCTTTTAGCCAGCAAGGCTTCACAGTTGGACAAGTTCCTCTGGATTGTTTTCACCTTCAAGGCCTAATCTTCGAAAACAGGCAAATACGACAAGACCCTAGAAAGAGCTGGGGATGGATCACCCTAAATGGCCAAGAAGACTCGCTGCATTGATTCAGTATCTTGGACCAAATCGACTATGTTCTTCTCAAATACAGACAACATATCTTTTAGCTGATTTCTAGTCTCCTCTGGCAAAGATTCAGTAGAGGAAGTGGCTGACGATCTGATTTCATCTTCATCAAAATACTCCTCAAGATTGAAAGAACAACTCTGTGCCGGAGGATCGAGTGCCTGTATATAGGGGAAATCTTGATTAAAAGGTTTGAATCGGTTTGTTGCAAAATGAGTGGTGAAACGATACAGTACTTTCTCTGTAGTAGCCTCTATCAAAAGAGGGGGAGCAGCTGGTGATGCACCAATAGCATCTGGTTGAATCAGCTCTAGATTTCTGGCGCTGATATCTGCAATGGCAAGGAGAGATTTTTATTCATGTTTATTGCAGAGGAATAGGCCAAGCATACGATTTCCTTAGCATCAGGTGTATGTTGAATTGGGGAATCGGCAGTATGAGTATCAACAACGGGGTTGTTACCAGCATCAATAGGTGAACTGCCAGGCCCCTGCTCTTGCACGGGTATTTCCTCAAAAGATGTCTAGCACGACAAATGATCAGATAAAAGTTAGAAAGCCGGGTGAATCAAGAAGTTAAAAGAAAATACTCCAACGAATATCAAGGGTAAAACTCACATTTTCTGTCGTTGTGAAAGCATCGGTTACCTCCACTGAAATCGGCTTCTCTTGAGATGAAGGTTCGGTTGGTGGTGGATCAAGTACTTGAGATAGCTGTCTCGCGCCCAAAGTAGACTAAGATGCGATGCTCAATAACTGTGAGAAAATGGGATTAGAAAATCGAACATCAGTTTGAGGAAAAGTGTGAATCGTTCACCTGAGCAGCTGATGGTCTTGTCCTACGAAGTCTTTTTCCAGTAGTGGCTTTCTGAGTTGCCCCTGGAACCACTTTGCGCTTTGGAGATTGACATGTCACGATCATGGGAGCAACATGGGTTCTCATCAACTTCTTCAAAGAAGGTGCGGTTGATCCCATCCTTGAAACTAGGCATGACGGCTGGTAATCTATAGGATGCCCTCTCCTATCTCGGTTTGGAGGATCGAATTCAATGTCCTAAAAGGGTCGGTTAGAATAGTTGGCAAGAAGATTCACCAAATCTCTCCGAAAAGAGAATGAAGGGATTACCTCACTATCAGAAGCAAATTCCCCATTCAGAGCTATGCACAGAGGGTAGACCGGCCCACAGAAGAGATGGGAATGCCATTCTTACCACCAGGAGTCGAAGAGATTGGAAAAAAAGCTGGCCCTGATCCAGTCATGCAAGGAAAAGGAAGGAAGGTCTGATCCCAATTGGAAGACTCTGGAAGCTTCTAGCACATCACTTATATCTCCCCTCGGCTTCAGGGTGTTCATGAAGAACAGACAAGGGGGGAGTTGACCGAGGCCGAACTGACGGGCCACAAATGAAGGATTGTAAAACTCATAGGTTGGAGGATTGCCTGGGATGGAGGAGCCTTTAATCATTTTGCCACGACCATGACAAAATTCGGCTGGAAGAACACAGAGCTTAATAAAAGAATTGAAGATCGCAGTCGCTGTCTCGTCCGAACAGCCAGATTCAAATTGGAATCTGAATGGAAAAGTCAGTTCATCCTCCTCATTATAAGGTAGCTAGGTCAAGACGGCCACATCGAACCCTCTGTAAATTTTTTTGAAGAGGTGACCAGCATTGAAGTCGATTATTATGGCTGATGCAGCCTCACCCTAGTTCATACACCGTCAAGTTCTTCCTTCTTTGCCTCTATATTCCTCACCAAAATTAGAGGAAGGAAAGCTCAGGTCTCTGAGGTCAGGCTTTATAGTCTTGTGCATGTACGAATTGAGCCACAATTGTATCAGCCACCAAGGACCGTTGATAGTCTGCATCGGTTCATTCTTCAGTAATTGGGCAGCCACCTGGTACATCAGATGATAAGCAGCTCCTAGCAGGTATTTTCCAAGAGGGATATCCTTGCCTAATGCTAGGTGCTCCGCCATGAGTTAGTGATTATAGGTTGCACCACAAGATGACCCGCAGAAAATGAATCTTTTCAACCACATGTTCAGAAAGGCCACGTATTCCCTTTCACTGACGGCTGGCCCATCTTCAATATGATTCAAAATGTAACTTGCCCATCCGGTACAGTCTGCTATCTTGGCCAATCTCTTGGAACCGGCACTCAAATACTCATAAGGTTGCACTGATCCGGTAATCCTAAGGCCAGTCAACATGTATACGTCGGCCAGAGTGATGGTCATTGGGCCGTGACAAAAAATGAAAGCATTCAGAGCATTAGACTAGAAATAAGAAGCGGAGATCAAGAGTGAATCATTCCTCTCCATTTTGGACAATGAAAGTGTTAACCATTGGTTCAGATCAAAAAGCTCCCAATCTCCGCCTTTTTCGCAGATACTCTATAGAACCAATCTCTCCACCCCTTAGGTGCGTTAGGCCAGTTTCTGAAGGAAGTTTTGTTCTAGGAGGATGAGTCCACTACATGCTGTTTAAAGGGGATCTGGTTGATTTCTTGGTGAATAAAATCGAATGGATCAGAATCACCCATAGGCCCAAGAAAGTAAGCATTAGGGACGATAGCTGATGGAATCAAGATCTCGTTCCTCATTTCCTAGAAATCGGATAAAATAAATTCAAGAAGAGAGAAGATATGGGGTAACGGCCGATACTTGGAAAATGGAAACTTGGAGACATACCTCAGGGACGTGGTCGATGGTCACCATCATGGTCAAAAATTGGTTTGGATCTGGCGAGGATCGCTTGGACGACGGCTCGTTAGAACAGATGATCTACTAGGGTTTGGGGCCTCAGCGATGACGGCGTCGGTTGTTTGAAGTTGGCTTAAGAAGGAAGGAGAAAGCGAACAGGCCGAGTGAGTTGCAAGATATACAGTTGGGATGTTATATAGAACTCGGGCCAGGGAGTCAGGAGTCGCGCTTATATCTCGGATAGTGCAGTTGCGGCGTGGTAAACCAGTGAACTGGAATTTTGGGATAAAATCATTTTATCCCAAAATTGGGGGGCATGTATTTACACCAAAATTTGGGAGAAAGAGCACGGGAACTCGCAGGCTTCCAGAATTATGCCAATCAAGGAGTCGATAGAGTAAAGATTGATATCTGCTGGATCGAATGCGACCCTGGATCAATTCTCTCCGAATGACGTCAGCGGATAACGATGACGGGATATGATTGGCATCAAGATGATACATATCGGACTCTACAAAAGGGGAAAGATTAGAGTCCAAGTTATCTTAAGATAGGAATATTTCCTTCGTACCAAAGATTGTATTGAGTCGTACTCGACTAGGGTTCATTTTTAGGCTCCGGGTATAAATACCAAACCCCGGCTATTGTAAAAAAGGACACAATCAATCAAATACAAGTCAATTACTTTTTTCGGTTCCGGCCACCCCTTAGGAGTAGGAGTAGAGTAGATCTCGGAGAGTTCTTCAGCGAGTATGGCTGCATCGATCTTGTCGACCTCCACAGCTTGTCTGTAAGTACCATCATGGTTTATACCTCTGTTCGTATGGCTGCATCGATCCGGTCGACCCCCACTACGGCTCTGGTATAGGCTAGTTATCGGCTCTTGCCTAGTTCAAGTATGGCCTGTGTGATTCTGCCTCACACCCCACTGCTTGAACTAGATCAAGGTCAAGTTATCGGCTCTACCTTAGGATGATAGTCTTTGGTAGATTCATTAAGTTACCAATATTGCTTCTTGCTTTCATTGTTTATCTAATTATAGCAATATCACTCTGCCCGATTGAGATTGATCTGGATCGGCCTTATATCTTATTTAACCCATCGTTTGCTAATCTAAAATTGATCTAATCTACACCTTAAACGATGAGTTATGTTTTATCGGCTGTTTTATATCAATCTTAATCGTGCATAGCGTGCGGTCAAGGCATGTTCGATCTTGAGTAGATCTATTGGTTAGCGAGAACTGTTCCGTGGCTCGTTATCACGGCCTGTGGGATTCTGCCTCTCACCCCACTGTTAGCACCGTGGAGTGGGGATTGTTAGTTGATAGATCCGTTCCTGAGAAGGAATGACCTTAACTGTGCGCTATGCCTGAATCGGCTGTTTAGCCGATATCGAGCGCTCTCACGAATAGTTCACATTACGAGATCATTGAAGTAGAGATAAGTTGAAAGATATGTTAGCCCCATGATCTTGTTATTGTATTATGGCCTGCATGATTCTGCCTTATGCCCCACTGATATTAGTAATGAGTTAGGGTCGTCGAGTCTATTGCTGTTTCTACGGCCTGCATGATTCTATCTCATGCCCCACTAGTCATGGCGATAGATAAGATCTGACATGTTCATTAGATTTATCTTTATTAGATGGTTAAGTGGTGTTGAATTGTTTCTTTATATAAAAAAGGGGTTCGGTTACTTGTAATCATTGGCTCAGTATAAACCGATCATCATTGATATCTTATTGCCATTGATTAATATTTGCTTAAATAATATTTATCCTAAATGATAACCAATTCTTCTTATACAACACCCTGAGCTTTAATCGATTTATTATTATGAATATGCTGGAATCAACTATTTAGTCGATCTCCTCTCATATCGGCTCTCAGAGCCGCACATTCGGGACTGTCTGGCAACACTGGCACGTTCTGCCTTTAATTACTAATAAGCTTTCTCTCCTTGTCAATTGTAGGGTCAAATTGACTGGAACGTCTCGGGAGGATTGCACAGGATCGACCACCCTTGCGCTGAAGCTAGGCGGATCTGCTCCATCGAGCGGACCCTTCCGGCTTGCTGCGTGCGTCCTCGGCACGGAGACAAAAATTATGTGTCTTCACATACCCAGGCCACGTCCTGTCTGACTAGCCACCATTCCGTTGGGCAGGGTGCATCTTATCGGTCAGGGCGCGTCCCATCGTATCCCATCCGCATTGAATGGGGGAAGGGAGAGGGTTTTTTTTGCCTCTGTCGTTTCACCTTTCCCCGATCGGCGCGCCTTTCCCAACTGTTGTGCCCCTTTCTTTAAGTAGGAGAAGGGAGAGGGCTTTTGCCCCGTTCCTTCACCTATTCCTCATCTGTCGTCTCTTCTCTTTCTTCCTTCTCACCAAGAGATCTGAGTGCCGCGGCGGTTCCTAGGAGAGAAAAAAGGGGAGAGCGAGGGAGAGGGGAAAACTCACAAATCCATTTGTGAATCTAGAGCGAAATGTCAGGCTGGAGGTCATCTGTTGTGAGGCAGTCGGTGCTGGAGGCCTTCTCCAAGAAGGGGTTTCTGCCGCTGAAGGAGGTGGTGCACTGGAGGGCTCCTGGGAGGGAGGATTTCCCGCAACCTCGGGCCGACGAGCTTGTTTCCTTCCTTGCCTTCCATGAGTGCGGGTTAGGATACCCTGCGCACTGGTTCCTGCGTGGGCTCCTCAATGATTGGGGCCTAGAGCTGCAGCACCTTAATCTGACTGGGGTGCTGCATATCGCTGGCTTCATCACCATGTGCGAGGCCTTCCTCAGGATGGAGCCGCACGTGGACTTCTTTTGGTGGATGTTCTCTGGGCGAACTTTGTCGGTGGGGAATCCACCCGAGACCGCACCAGTGGGGGGCTTCGCGCTGTAGAAGAAACCGAGCCTGGAGGGCTCATACCCCGTGTATACCCCCCTGCGATTCCAATCGGGGGTGGCACGGGGAATGGTTCTACATTAGGAACCCGACAGAGGCGTCGTTCCCTCCTTTCATCGGTAGGAGGCCGGAGAGGCTGGATAGCTGGTCGTGGGGCCCTGCCAGTCGGTAAAAGAAGAATGTGGAGATCAATGAGGTGGATCTCTAGAAGCTTGTGCGGCATGGCCTTGACGGGGTGCGGGTGTTCCACACCCTCTCCCACCGTCGGGTTGCTCCGCTGGCGGAGAGGACATGGCCAATGTGGAAGTACGGTGGCCCGACGGACCCCGACCGTGCGTTGTCGGAGGAGCTGCCGAACGATGAGGTCTGGAGTCGCCTTGACCGGGTGCTGCAGCTGAGGCCCAATGAGAACGTTGATGGAAAGCCTGGACCTCTTAACTCCTCGGTGGTGTCCAAACTGGTACGCTCCCCTCTCTTTACTCCGTGTTCTTTTCCCCTTTGTTCTCCTATTTTTTGATTGAGTCACCTATTTTGTAGGGACTTGGAGTTTACAAGTCTCGGCCACACCTTCTGAAGGGGCTAGAGGGCGCGGCGTGGCAAGCCACCCAGAAGGAGGCGGCGGATGCCAGGAAGAAGAAGAAAGCCGAGGAGGCCCAGCGGAAGCATGAGAAGGAGAAGGAGATCACCCGGCGTGTGTGGGTCGAAGAAAATAGGAGCGACGTCGTGTCAGAGCTTGAGTCGGAGGACCCCATAGAGGTGGGGGATGACATGTTTATCTCCTAGGAGGAGGAAAGTCGGGAGGTCGTTGCGACCTCGATGGAGCATCGCGATCCTACAGCTACGTTCGCTGGCGGCGAGCAGGGGGCAGAGAGGCACAGTGATGTTCCCATGTCGAGGAAGCATGCTGCGAGTGTGGACGCCGTCAGCAAACAGGAGGCGAAGCAGATGCGGTCACCGCGCCCTTCAGCGGCGTCGCCGGCCTCGTCCCCGCCTGTTGTGGACGCGGCGGGACAAGCCCGGCGGTCAGAGGAGCGGGCTCATAACCACACGTCATTGGGGCCAGCGCCAGTGTGTGACCCGCAATAGGAGGATGCCTCGCCAGCTGCTCCAGTTGGCGCGCCCCGAGCCAAAGGTCGTGGTGTTTTGCAGGCTATGCAGGAGCCGGTTGGGTTGACTCCCCTGGTTGAAGCGAGGGTGTGCGGGTCGCGGCCTGGGAGCGGTCCTCGCCCTGTGGGCCCGTTGTCGTTGGGTCGGGGCTTTAGAGTCATACCGTTTACATCCTGGTATGCTTTTCTTGTTTCTTTTCGATCTTGCTGTTGAGTTTTTTTGGAGTTTGACTGACCTGTGCTTTTTCAACAGCGGTTGGATGCTGACGGGGCTAAGCATCGCCCCAACTCCCGTGCAAGAGGTTTGGAGGCCCACCTTGCAGCGCGCCGTGGTGAGCGAGGGGAGAGCAGGGTGGTGGCGGTGGATCCTTCCCTTCCAGGGGCGGCGCCCCTCGGATCTGTCGCTAGTACGGCGACGGCAGCGGCGGCGGTGTTGGCAGCGATCCTAGTGGCAATGGTGGATGTCGTGTTGGAGGTATCCCTTGTGGCCCCTCCTCTGGCTATGGTCGAAGAGGAGAGGGAGACCGGGTTCCCTACCTCACCGGGCGGAGGGCCGCACGGTTCACCCTCCTAGTTGGAGCCGAAGGTACCAGGAGATGCGGTCGGGTTGAAACCGAAACATCTGCCGATGGCCCACGAAGATGAGGTGGTGGAGATCCCCTTCGATGGAAATGCAGATGATGAGGTGGAGCCACCAGTGCCATCATGGGAGCTACCGGTGGATGGATTGTCGGCTGGGCCATCCAGCGGGTTTAGGGTGAGCCATAATTTGGTGTGGCCCTGCCCTAGTGACTCAAGGAAGGCTTGGTTCATGCTCCGCGACGACGAGGAGGTGGTGCTCTGGCACTTCCTGACGATGAATGGAGTGTCGATGGAGTCCGATCTCGCCCAAACCAGGGCAAGGCTTGAGGAGGTCTTAGAGTGGGTCAAGTCCTTCCATCGGATGGTTATGGTCGACCTGCCCCGCATCATAGAGGTCGGTCCTCTATGATTTGTCCTTGATTCATTGGTTCCTTGCCGGTTGCTTCAATGTGTTAGCTCCTTGCTTTGCAGGGCTTGGAGGGGATGTCATGATGCAAGTCCCTTTTCCTCTGGGAGGAGCATGTCTGGATGGCCAAGCTCGAGCGTGAGCTAGAGTCCGCACGCCATGAGTCCCAAGATCAGGCGATAGAGGTGAACGAGGCGCAGGCGGCGGAGCTGCTCGAGGCGGAGCGGGTGATCACCGCCGAGCGGTGCTGTGGAAGTCCCTAGTGGACACCAAGGTGGTGCTCCAAAGATCCCTGGAGACCCTGGAGTCGGAGCGAAAGGCCTGTTTGGAGGCAGACCAGGAAGTGCTCGCGCTTCGGGCCAGGTGATAGGGACGGAGGAGGCGAACGCCCGGCTGCGCGAGCAGGTGACCCAGTAGGTGGAGGGACTCTCTATCCTCGAGAACACCCGCCTCGGTAAGTACCTTTTCTGCTTTCGACGTGTTGTTTTCTTCCTTTAGCTTGATTCTGAGCTTGTCATCCTTTTTCTAGAGCTGGGTGGAAAGGTGGAATCGTTGGAGCGGGACCAGGAGACGGCCAAGGCAATGTTTGGCCGGAATGCGGAGGCACTGGCTAAGTCCCCTGAAGAGCGATGTGCTCTCGAGGGGGAACTTGACTAGATACGCATTCTGGCTCGTCGTCTCGGAGGTCTTCGGGTCGGCGCTAAGTACTAGTGCGCTCGCCATCCGGCTGGCGGAGGATACGGATGAGGTCCGGGCCCTCATCACCGATGGGCTATTCTACGGAGTGTCGAGGGTGTTGACTTCGGTGGCGACGTACCACTTGGACCTGGACTTTGCCACCATCCGCAGTGGTATGCTGACGGCTATAGCACAGAGGACATTCAGTTGCTCGGGGAGAGCTTGCTGCCACACGCAAAGTTGTTGGCCGAGCAAGTCTCCACGCAGTGGGTGATGGATGCTCGCCGTGCGGACATGGCCGAAAGCGTGCATCAGGAGGACGTCACCCAGCCTACGGATGGCGTGGAGCTTGGGTCGGAAGTGGACATCGCCCCACCTCCAACCGAGCTGAATGTTGCCTAGTCGGAGGATGAGCAGCCCCTTCCCTTGCCCATTAAGCCGGTAGTTGATGTCGCCGTGGAGCCATAGTAGAAGTAGTAGAAATACTTTAGCAAACGTAGAAGATAATGTTGTGGGGGAGCCCCCTGTGTAAAGTGTTTTTGTGATGGAACTACTTCGTTCGGGGAAGCTTGTCCCATTCATTCCATATTTTTACCTTTACATAACTTTGTTTGTTATTCTTTCTTTTTTGCACCAGCCCGTTCGTCCCATAGGCTACAACCTTAAGAGCTCGGGGCGTGGCCCGCAAGGCTCAGTTGCCCGTAACCATAGGTAGAGGCGGGGTGCGATCGGTTGGAATATTTGAAGCAAAGTTACATAAGGTAATTAAAGGAATGAACTACCCTTTCATTTGGGTAAAAAAAGTTTTACCATATGATAGTAGAAAAGAGAGGTGGTACTATACCTCCATGGAGCCCCTGAGCGACCCGGGCCAAAAGTGTTCGGGTCGGGGAGCTCTATAGGAGCAAACGCTAACTAGGAAACAATAAGACTGAATTTTAGGGGAAGAAACGACATAGCTGTTCCAAGCATTGGTGAGAATGTTGTCGTTGTCGTCCTTCAGTTGGTAGGCGTTCGGTCGGATCACCTCGACCTTTGGTTGTCTGGATCCGTGCCCACTACGTCCCCTTTCTTGGCCACTGCTTCTTCACCTTTTCCTTCCTTCGGCCCGCCGGCCTGTCGCAGAAGGCGTTTGAGGAGCTCGCAGTCCTTGTAGAGGTGTTTGACGGGGTAGGTGTGGTTGGTGCACAGGCTCTCTATGAGCTCGTTGAAGTGTCCCAGAAGGCCCTGCTGGGGCTGCTTTCCCGTGTGATCAGCCATGGCGACCAACGCGGAGTTGGCCGATCGGCGGTGATCTTTTCTGTTCTTTTTGCCCCTCTACGTGGAGGGGCCCTCATCCTGATCCTCATGCTGGGCCTTGCCTTTGCCTTGACCTCCATTGGAGCGTTGTGGGAGCGGCGCTCTCTAGATGTGTCGAGCAAAGGCCCATGGTCCCAGGCCATTCAGGCTAGGACTCCGGTCGTCTGGCCGGCGACCGTGCCTGGGGTGTGTTTCACCACTCCTCGCGATGGTCCGGCCGGGGTCTATGTCGCCTGCCATCACCATCGCTCGATGGACGCCATCATCCTGCCAGGACCGACGCCGGTTGCTGATGACACTGCGAGCGTCTTGGTTCAGCCCGAGCCGCTCACGTATAGGCGGTCGGTGTGGAGCGGGCGCCAGGTCAAGCCGAGGCGCAGATGCGGCCTCCCGTGCCGTGCTCGACAGCTATAGCAGTGAGTGGGTGGAGTGATTCGTCTAGTGCGTCTCCACTCCCCTGGTGAGGAGAGAGGCCGTGAGTCGGTGTCATGATGCGGAGCTCTCCGCCTGTTGAACGGTGGCGGTTACCACCAGTGCCCGGAGGTTTCAGTGGATCGCCTGTTCCTAGGGGTCGTTCGGCTCGGGAAGGCCACGCAGAAGCATTGCCTCAGCGGCGATGTTCTGGTCAGCCCGAGCAAACTATGGGGGATCGTTCCCCCCGTCTATGATGTTGCGCTGGAGCTGGCGGGCATGACCCCGGGCACCGCTCACCGGTATATGCACACGGGGCGCAGTGTGGTGCGCCGAGCGTGCCGGCGCAGGTGGTGGCTGGTTCTGCCACCGTTGTCATAGCTCCTCGCCGTGCTCTCGTGTGAGCGTGAGGGTCCCCGCACAAGGGTCTGGAGGGGTGTGAGTCTGCAAGGACTCCGCTACCACCGGTGGCTGTCCTGGAGCGTCCACCATAGCGTACTCCCAGGATGGACGGTGGCTTGGTGCCACGTCATTGATTCTAGAGCTGTCACTCTCAACATCGTCATCCATGAGATCGAGGAAACAGGTGGGAGCATAGCTCGCCATCCCCACAAATACGGATGTGAGAGGGGGCGGCGCTGGCATCCTTCGGAGCCCCCAGGGTACGCATCTGTGGGGGACGCGAGGCCGTAGGGGAGCCGATCGCATGGCGGTCGTGGCAGGGACAACGGGGTCCCTCTGGATAATCGACGGAAGAGAGCAAATAGTGAGTAAATAATAGTATGTACATTACTCACAGTGGGGTTTGAGCAGAGCGTTTGCTCAGAATGAAGCGCAGGCACCTCATCATTGAAGTAATTGGGTGTCCCGGAGCCAATGGAGGGTGCCCCTCCGACGGGCACTGGGATGGTTGCCTCCTCACGAAGGTGTAGTACGCCGAGCTGGTCGGTGACGAAGTCCAGGCTTCCGAAGATGAAGGCCTAGGATGGCTCAAAGACAGGTGGAACCCGCATCCCAACAGGTGGGAGTACGGGAAACTCTAGTGAGCTGAAGCGAGTCGTATCGCTTGAGCCCGCCATGGCGAAGGTGGCAGAAAAGTGGGCCATCCGATGACCAAAAAGTGTTGAACGTACAACGTCTTCCCCACGGACGGCGCCAACTGTCGGTGTAGAAAGTGACCAACACGTAAATATTTATAGTTTTGTTGTACGTTGTGATCGGAGATGGCCTAGCACTCAACGACATAGGATTTATACTGGTTCAGGCAATGTGCCCTACGTCCAGTTTGAGTTGGTAGGTGACTTTATTCCTGAGCCTAGGTGTTCGAAGTTTACTGTGGGGTTACAAACGGAAGGGAGAAAGATAGGGGGTACAAGACGTCTGGTCGGACTCTGGTCTGAAGGAACGAGAGTGACGGGAGCCCCGCTATGTACTAAGTGTTCAAGCATGTGCTTGTGGTTTGAACCTGGTGGTTCTGTTGTTGTGTACTAGTGAACTGGTCGATCTATCTATTGGGAGAGAGCACATCCCCTTTTATAGATGAAGGGGATGACCTTACAAGTGAGAGGAAGAGAGTACGTATGCTACTAAGTCTTGTTGCCCACGCCGTCGGGTACAAGATGATGGTAGGTGCCCACAATACTGTTTAATGTCAGATGCACATGGAGGTTGCGTCGTCTTCTTCAGGTATGGTAGACGTCGGTGCCTGCCACACTATTGATACCCAGAGGTATGCAAGGGGTTTTACCATGTTTTCCTGGTACGGTAAATACCGGCGCCCACAACACTGTGGATGCCTCAGAGGCACGTGGGGGAGCCTTACCGTATTTGTCTGGTATGGGAGTTGATGGCGCCCACAACACTGTAGGGGAAATGTTGGCGCCTACAACACTGCTTTGGTTCTGTCATTCCAGGGAGGTCACAGGGTACTGTCCTACAGGTGTACAGGGTACATTCCTCGGTATTACGGTTGACTTGAGTGCCCTATCTTACTTTCTCCGTCTGTTTCCTGATCCTTACCGAGCGGGCGTCCCCGGTCGGTTGGTCCCAGTCGGCCCTGATTGCGCCAATTGGAGGAGAGCAGTGAGCAGGGGTTTGGCACATCCCTAGTCGGAGACGCGGGTCGGAGTCGAAAGTGGTGTTTGGCTAGGCCTTCCGGTCGGAGAGGCCGTCCGAAGGTGGGCTGGAGTCGGAGGCAAGGCCTTCCGGTCGGAGAGGCAGGCCAAAGTCGGAAGCGGACGTCGTTCCTTCTTGGCTAGACCTTTCGGTCAGAGATTGGATTGTCCTTTTGGCCTGTTGTTTAGGTGTTTGGGCCAGCCCATGACATGTGCGTCGTTTGCAATGTTGTCTGCTAGGCTGAGCCGTTGTTTGGGAAGCTGGTTCTTGAGGGACCCTGGGTTTATGAACCCAACACATCCTCTTTGCTCTGTTCACATGAATCGAAGTATATTATATTATTAAGCATACATATACGGTGGCCGTCTGGGAGGTCGGCTGGACAGCGAAGAACTGGTCTGGCTGGTTGGCTCAGGCGGCCTGGATAGTTTCCTCGACCAGCTCAGGTCCCTGAAATTCTTCCCAAAAATCCGAAGTTGGATCGCCTCTAAAAATTCCCAAACTCTGTTGAGATGATTCTTAGGTGTATTAGATGATATCCCCAAAGAATCAAACCCCAGAAACTCTGGAGATGATGCAGATCTGAATATCCATCTAGGGAAGTGGGGTTTTCTCAAGAAATTCTCCCTAGGGTGAAAAATCATGCTCATGGTGAATCTGCCTTATTCACTTGGCAGGGTGTTCATCTGATGTCCTTTCATGAATTAAACCCAACACGACAACCCCAAAACCTCACGAACTCAAGATCGAGCAAAATGGTGAATAGGGGGAAGAAAGAAGGAAAAAACCAAATACAAATCGTCTTAGACCAAAGGCTCAGGTCTCATAGAGCATGATTGCTTTATTTCCATGATCCACCAGGTCTGGTTGCCTTACAGAGGATAACTTACAGAAAACTTAAACATAGACATAGTATTAACCTCCCGCATAGTGGATCTCAACAGCAGTAGAACTCAACTAAATACTAGGAAAACCTAGAAATGAGGCCCGGAGATATGGGGAAAAATTAGGTGCAGACCCCTGCACCCAACCTCCGTGTAGACCCATCTTGGATATAAGCCATGTGTCCCAAAATGCTCATCACACGGTCAGGGGTGGTTGGCAAAAGGCCCACGAAAGTAGACCCACCGAAGTTTAAGCCTAAGCCAACCTCCCCTGACCGTGTGATGGGCTTTTTGGGACACGTGGCTTCCATCCAAGGTGGGTCTACACGGTGGTTGGGTGCAGGGGTCTGCACCCAATTTTTTCTGAGATATGGGCTGGTTAGGAGCAGTCATCCTCTTATGTATAGAGATATTACACAACCCCTTAAGCAAAATGACTATCTCCTAAATCAATCTTACTATTACTAATTAGAGGACTCAACAGAGCCTCCACGTTAATCCTCACCAGATGCGCTAGAAAAAAAGATAAATGCTAGAAATTCTCACATTAATCATAAACATCCGCCCATCAAATCAAATACTCTAACCATCCATCACTGTTGGATCTATTTTATTTCCTGAGAAATTACCCACATCTGCCATTATAGATTAAAATCATATTTTCGGTAGAAAACAAACTTTGGCGGTCGTACCCACAAAGTCTAACGTTCACGGTTAGTTATTATTAATAAAATATTAAGATGAGTCCTATTAATGGCGTTACATGGTGATGCATTATCAAAATATTATTATATGCAGTAACGATGTTAGTAGTTAGTTAATAAAATATTTGTATTAATAAAAAAGTATATGTATTAATAAAATATCACGTTACCAACATTCACATAGTTGATAAATTATCTGAGTTAAATCCTATTAATCACATTACTTGGTAATGCATTATTCAAATATCATATCTATAGTAGTAACGATTAATAAAATATTTGTATTAATAAAACAAAATATATATTAATAAAATATCACATTACCGATGTTCACAATTAGCTAACAAATTGTCATATGAGTCCTACTAATCAAGCTCACTGGGTAATGTGTTAATAAATTATCATATCTGTAGTACCCATCACATCCACAGTTAGTTAATCTATTAATAAAAAATCTGATAGAATGTTAATGAGGTAATAAAATATGAGAGGCAAACAAACAAGATTCATATGTGCTATTGGACCATTTTATATTTATATTATACACACACACACAAATAAAGAGGAGGAAATTTTCATCAATCACATGTAAACTGAAATTAACTCTCTAAATTTACATCTAAAATACGCACCTGTGTCATTTATGAACTATAATACTAAATAGCTCATAAATTTGTATCCAAATTACCCACATAAAGCACCAACAAAGGCTATATAAAGTAAAACTTTTCAATTATCTAAATTATCCACCTTCACTATTACAAAATAAATAAAAATATCCCTAAATATATGGGAAATACTAATATAATTTATTTTGGCATGTAAATTAGTAACCATTTTTACATTAGATAAGTTTATTATATGTTGACTAAAATATATGCCATATAGTAAGCTATTTTAAAAATAAATAACAATAACACTAAATCTATGTGTAAATAATATTATAAATTATTACGGCAATTAAGCAGATAACCATTGTTATTTAAATAATTATATTATATATCGATTAAAGCATTATGTCATATCAATACTGATAATCTGATTTTAAGCGTTCTATGTTTATAAAACAATAGTACTATAAAGTATTTAATTTATTTCGTACAATAAATTTAACATCTTGATCGTGTCTATCCAATCTATAATGATTTTTTTTTGCCATCGTAGTAGCTAAGAGTGTTGCCTAAAATCTATACTATTTTCTGAATAACTAGAAGTACATATTATGACAACACAGTGGAACCGGCTGCCAATCGGATCTTAAAATATCAAAGTATTTGTTTACACCAAATTTTGGGAGAAGGAACGCGGGAACTCGCAGGCTTCCAGAGATATGCCAATCAAGGAGTCAATGGAGTAAAGGTTGATATCTGCTGGATTGAATGTGACACTGGATCGATTCTTTCCGAATGACGTCAGCAGATGACGATGATGGGATATGACTGGCGTCAAAAAGATACATATCGGATTATACAAAAGGGAAAAGATTAGAGTCCAAATTATCTTAAAATAGGAGTATTTCTTTATGTCAAAGATTGTAACAAGTCGTGTTCGAGTAGAATTCATGTTTAGACTTCGGGTATAAATATCAAACCCCGACTATTGTAAGAAACAACGAATCAATCAAATACAAGTCAATTTACTTTTTTCGGCTCCGGCCAACCCTTAGGAGTAGGAGTAGAGTAGATCTCGGCGAGTTCTTCAGCAAGTACGGCTGCATCGATCCGGTCGACCTCCACTGCTTGTCTGTAAGTACCGTCATGGTTTATACCTCTGTTCGTATGGCTGCATCGATCCGGTCGACCCCCACTGCGACTCTGGTATAGGCTAGTTATCGACTCTTGCCTAGTTCAAGTATGGCCTGTGTGATTCTGCCTCACACCCCACTGCTTGAACTAGATCAAGGTCAAGTTATCGGCTCTACCTTTGAATGGCAATCTTTGGTAGATTCATTAAGTTACCGATATTGCTTATTGCTTTCATTGTTTATCTAATTAAAGCAATATCACTCTGCCCGATTGAGATTCATCTGGATCAGCCTTATATCTTATTTAACCCATCGTTTGCTAATTTAAAACTGATCTAATCTATATTTTAAATGATGAGTTATGTTTTTATCGGCTGTTTTTATATCAATCTTAATCGTGCATAGTGTGCGGTTAAGGCATGTTCGATCTTGAGTAGATCTATTGGTTAGCGAGAACCGTTCCGTGGCTCGTTATCACAGCCTGTGGGATTCTGCCTCTCACCCCACTGTTAGCACCGTGGAGTGTGTATCGTTAGTTGATAGATCCATTCCTGAGAAGGCATGACCTTAACTGTGCGCTATGCCTGAATCGGCTGTTTAGCCGATATCGAGCGCTCTCACGAACAGTTCACATTACGAGATCATTGAAGTAAAGATAAGTTGAAAGATATGTTAGCCCCATGATCTTGTTATTGTATTACGGCCTGCATGATTCTGCCTCATGCCCCACTGATATTAGTAATGAGTTAGGGTCGTCGAGTCTATTGCTATTTCTACGGCCTACATGATTCTGCCTCATGCCCCACTTGTTATGGCGATAGATAAGATCTAACATGTTCATTAGATTTTTCTTTATTAGATGGTTAAGTGGTGTTGAATTGTTTCTTTATATAAAAGGAGTTCGGTTACTTGTAATCATTGGCTCAGCATAAACCGACCATCATCGATATCTTATTGTCATTGATTAATGTTTGTTTAAATGATATTTATTCTGTATGATAACCGATTCTTCTTACACAACCCCATAAGCTTTAACCGATTTATTCTTTTGAATATGCTGGAATCGACTATTTAGTCGATCTCCTCTCATATCGGCTCTCAGAGCCGCACATTCGGGACTGTCTGGCAACACCGGCATGTTCCGCCCTTAATTACTGATAAACTTTCTCTCCTTGTCAATTGCAGGGTCAAATTGACTGGCACATCTCGGGAGGATTGCGTAGGATCGACCACCCTTGCGCTGAAGCTAGGCGGATCTGCTCCATCGAGCGGACCCTTCTGGCTTGCTGCGTGTGTCCTCGGCACGGGACGAAATTCTGTGTCGACAGTATTCATCGTGGGGACATTGGAATTAATAAACGTGAACGAGCGTCTCACAAAAATCTCTAAAAAATACTGTCACTAACCAAAAAAAATACTCAGTCCCATAACACAGTGGATTCTAGAGATTGTAAGATGACTTAATAAAGAATACAAAAGTCACACATGTATCCTTTATTTCTAAAAAATGCATTCATCAAGCCATAGGTAACATAGGTGCCTACATCTTCCAGCTCTTTGAAATTATTTTCAAGTAATAAACAATTATAATAAGGCTTAAATATTGATATCATCAAACCATGCTACCCATCGTAGATCTCATATCAAGCTCTACCACTAATCTTAACATAGTGTAGGCTTAAAATGATTGCCTATTTCATCACCATACTTAAGATTAAAGATTAATACAAGTATTTACTCCAAAGATTTTAACCCGTGCGAGAGCACGGGTTGATGGACTAGTTTTCTATTAATGGAAATGAAACAACAATTTGTTTTTTCGAACATATTTTTCTTATTTAAAATATTATTTTTTTAAAATGAAGGGAGTAAACCTCCTAGTAGGTCACACAAACGAATCATGCTAAGCACATGGTAGGGCGAAGATGCTGCCATTATCTTTGTTCCTAGAGTACGCTCCAAATTAAAGGTAGCTAGTACTACTCCAAGGTCAGACCAATCCGACTGCTCAGCCACATTTGTTACGACCAACTTGCAGCTCTTCCACTGTCCTCCATCTATATCTATACGACGGGTTGATGGACTAGTTTTCTATTAATGGAAATGAAACAACAATTTGTTTTTTTCGAACATATTATCTTATTTAAAATATTATTTTTTAAAAATGAAGGGAGTAAACCTCCTAGTAGGTCACACAACGAATCATGCTAAGCACATGGTAGGGCGAAGATGCTGCCATTATCTGTGTTCCTAGAGTACGCACCAAATTAAAGGTAGCTAGTACTACTCCAAGGTCAGACCAATCCAGACTGCTCAGCCACATTTGTTACGACCAACTTGCAGATCTTCCACCGTCCTTTATCTACATCTATACATATATCAATATCTATATCTATATACTCTTATAAAGCTCAACCCCACTAGAGATTTTCTCTCTTCATGCAAGATGTCTACATCATTCCCCACTAAGTGTCTCACTAACTTGCAATCCTTTCATGCAAGTTATCCATGTCATCCCTTATTAATTACGAAAAATGTCAACATCATCTCTATTATGTGCAATACTTTTAATCTCTAATCTATTGACGTAAAGTCATTTACAAATGCTATTTGTTTCCTCACCTATTCTTCTATAATGTGATCAAATATTATACTGGTTTTTCTTCTATTAGCCATATCATCCATTATTAATTACAAAAAATGTCCCCACCATCCCTATTACGTGCGGTACTTTTAATCTCTAATCTATTAACATAAATTCATTTACATATGCTATTTGTTTCATCACCTATTCTTCTATAATGTGACAAACATTCTATTGGTTTCTCTTATATTAGCTTACTGATTTTTTTTACCAGATCCGATACAATAAAATAACGTGCAAGTCAAATTCATATATATATATATATATATATATATATATATATACACACACACAACATACAGATTTATTTTTTAAAAAATGCCGCGCCAACACGTGGGGTATGCTTCTAGCATACTACAAAATCAAACTACAAGTATTGTACAAACCTAATCTACTTAAAAACCCGACCGGTTTCTTAATCACCTGTACAATAGATATATATACTAGTGCTAAACTCCAAAGAGATCACACCAATCCGACACAGCATTTAGTTTGTTTGTCTTTTAGAAGTGCATTATTGTTTGGTCATCTCATCCAGTTTAAGACTAAGTATATGTAGGTCAATTATAAGGCAAGCCAACAGAAGAAGACGTTTGTTATTGTATCGGTGAAGCTAGCGCTTGCCGTATTGTTTGAGTGTAGCAGGTGGAGAAAATTGTCTTGTCCTTGAAAGCAAAGCCGGTGATAAATAAGGGGCCGTTTGGCACAGCTTCTACTGCCGCTCCAGGATCTGTTTTAGCGCTCCGACAGCCAAACGCGTCCCAACGCAACAGCTCCCCACGAGAAGCCCAAAAACTGATTGAGCTTGCTTGTCCATACCCCCATACCCCCATGATGCCAAGAGGCTTACGGTGCGCATGAGATTTCTTTTTTCCTGTGTCCTGAGTCCAAGGCCACACAGAGCCCAAGCGATAGGGTGCCTTGGCACTGCATCTGCTCATGCTCTGCTCTGCTTTGTTTTTGCTGTGATCTACTTCCTCTTTGCTTTGTTCACGTCTATACGATGCACAACTTACAAAAGCTTACGGAACAGACAGAACACAAAACAGGCAACCGGAGCTCAAAAACTCGTGAAAACGGACATTACAAAAGAAAGGAGCTGGCAAACCAGCCTGCCCTGTTGGGTGACCCGCCTGCCCGGCGCTCGGAGCATCCTGGCCGGCTGGAGCTCTTGGGAGGCTGGCTGGACAGTGAAGAACCGGCCTGGCCGGTCTGCTCGGCTTAGGTCCCCAAAATTCTTCCCAAAAATCCATAGTTGGATCAAATGGCCTCTAAAAATTCCCACAATTTATAGAGATGATTCTTAGGCGTATTAGATGATATCCCCAAAGAATCAAACCCCACAAACTCCAGAAATGAAACAGATCTGAATATCCATCAAGGGAAGTGGGGTTTTCTCAGGAAATCCTCCCAAGGGTGAAAAATTGTGCTTGTGGTGAATCTACCTGATTCATTTGGCAGGGATGTTCATTTGATGTCCTTGCACAAATTCAACCCAACAAAACAACCTTGAAACCTTAGGAACTTAAGATCGAGCAAAATGGTGAAGAGGGGGGCAGAGAGAAGGGGAAAGCAAATCATATTAGAACAAAGACTCAGATCTCAGAGGACTTGATTGCTTTATTTCCGAGATCTACCAGGTCTGGATCTTACAAAGGACAACTTGCAGAAAACTCAAATAGATACAATGTTAACCTCTCACACTGTGGATCTCAATAGCATTAGAACTAGACAACTACATACTAAGGAAACCTAGAGAATGACAACAGGAAAGATGTGCAGATTAGGAGCAGTCATACTCTTATTTATAGAGCTATTGCACAATCCCTAAATCAAAAGGACTATCTCCTAAATCATTTTTATATTAATGGAAATCAAACAACAATTTGTTTTATTTTTGAACTTATTAGCTTATTTAAAATTTTAATTTTAAAAAACGAAGGGAGTAAACCTCCTAGTAGGTCACACAATGAATCATACTAAGCACATGGTAGGTCGAAGTTGTAGCCATTATCATTGTTCTTAGAGTACGCACCAAAGGTAGCCAGTACTAAACTCCAAGGTCATACCAATCGGGCTGCTCAGGGGCATTTGTTATGACCAACTTGCAGCCCTTTCATTGTCATATATATTTGTTTGGTAATATAAGATGTTGGTAATTAAGAATATGTTGAGGACACACTAATTTAGTTCATTTTTTGAACTAACTAGCTTATTCAAAATGTTATCTGAAAAAAGGAGGTCATGGCAATCCGACTACTCAGCAGCATTTTGTTACGACCAACTTGCTGCCCTTTCATTGTCATATATATAGTACAAAATCAAACAACAATTAATGCACAAACCTAACCTACTTTAAAACTCAGCCCTTGTTTAGTTCGCGAAATTTGGATTTTGGAGCTACTGTAGCACCTTTGTTTTTATTTGGCAAATAGTGTTCAAACATGGACTAATTAGGCTCAAAACGTTCGTCTCGCAATTTCCCACCAAACTGTGCAATTAGTTTTTCTTTTCGTCTACATTTAATGCTATATGCACGGGCCGCAAACATTCGATGTGACAGGTACTGTAGCAACTTTTTGAAAGTTGGGGTGGAACTAAACTAAGGCGTCAACTGATTTCTTTAATCACCAGTATAATAGATACATACTAGTGCTAAACTCAAAAGAGGTCACACCAATCCGACACAGCATTTGATTTCTTTGTGCCTTTTAGAAGTGCATTATTGTATGGTCATCTCGTCCAGTTTAAGACTAAGTATATGTAGGTCAATTATAAGGCAAACCAACAGAAGGACGTTTGTTATTGTACTGGTGAAGCTCTTGCCGTATTGTCTGGGTGTAGCGGGTGAAGAAAATTGTCTTGTCGCTGAAAGCAAAGCTGGTGATATAAATAAATAACTCTAAAGTAGAGTTGGTGGCAGTGCACCATCGTTTGTACGTATACCCATTGACCGCATGGTGCAATCAGAGCAAACTTGATTAGTAAAAAATGTTACCAATAAATTTAATTGCACCTCATGCCGCCGGCTCTAGCTGATAGGAGCTTTTGCATATATATTGCCACAACTGGCCGAGTTGATAATGGATTAGTAGGACTAGTTTATAGGCGGTGTGCGTTGAAAAATTGATTGGGCTTGTTTATCCATACCGATGATGCCAGGAGGTATACGTTGCGCTTGAGATTTCTTATTTCGTGTGTCGACCTGAGTCCAAGGCCACAGAGAGCTCAAGAGAGGTATACGTGTTGCGCATGAGATTTCTTTTTTCCTGTGTCCGCCTGAGTCCAGGGCCACCGAGAGCCCAAGCTACAGGGTGCCTTGGCACAGCATGACTATTGCTCTGCTTTCTTTCTGCTGTGATCTACTTCCTCTTTGATCTGTTCATATATACACAATGCACAGCTTTTCCCATGCTTCAAAGTATTATTAAGCAGGCAGGTTGTCTTCCGTTTTCATTCCATCCCAGAAAGCAGAGGGCCTGTATGTAGATATTGGTGTTGTGCGTACGAAAAGTCCCAGGATATGGTTCTGCTGCAGAGATAGGAAAAGCAGAGGACAACCCCATAATAATCGACATGATATCGTGTTTTGGGCATCGACATCAAGAATGATTTGCCTGATTTCAGGAACGTCGATCAGGATGAGCCTACCATGTCTGCTCGCTTTCTGTTATTGTTGTACTACAAAAGATTTCATCACCACATGTTCAGTTCATTATAAAATCCAGGACCTCGGGTCCATTACTTGAACAAATATACATAGGCCCATTACATAAAAAAATTGTTATGCAGTGAAGAAATATACACATGCCCAAGACTACAAGAGCATCGCCAGGCTTTCCAGCACCTTGGTCTCTGGTTAACATGATTTGGCAGTATGTCATCGGGAGGCTTTCATCGATAGCCGAAGTAAAAGCAATGGAGCAATGTGTATTGTGTGCTAGATACAGGTGAGGTGAGCTTCATCTGCCGATCGGATCTGACTCCTACTGGCCACTGCAAGCTAGCACCATGCGGCTCTGCCATAAGCAAGGATCCCTGCATGCAACAACTAATTATTACACTATCAATGCAAAAATAAAGATACTTGAAAATACTAGAGTGCATAGTAAGGGGTACTACGTAAAGCAGTACGACTGCACATGTAGGTGCACTGAACATGTAGGTGAGCCATAAGTAATACTAATTACCTCAATATCAAACGTCATTTATTTCTGATAATATGGCCTTGCGACGCAAGAGAGAGTTTCTTATCCTGCAAACTAATTTTGGCGCCGAATGATCACACGGTTACTCCGTTACATCTTGATGCTGCTGTCGAGTGGAGCATTCCTGAACACATCATTCCACAAACGAAGGAGTAACAGCATCACACGGTTACTCAGTTAATTACTTCCTGAATCCTGATGCTGCTGTCGAGTACGTGGAGCATTCCTGAACACATCATACAACATCGTTCAACAACCAAAGGGGTATCTACCGCCTAGCAAGGGTTGACCAAGTGGAGCAACTTGCCTCTGCCACTCTCTACCTAGGAGGACTTGATTCCTTTGAGCAAACAGTTTCTGTGAGCTGCTGTCTTCCAAGGTAGGCCACGATATATATACAAAGGAGCCTAGGCCCATAGGCAAGAACCCGAGCATGATGGCCCGGATTTTTTTTTCAAGCTGTGCGAAAAAAGCTGAGCACGCGTGAGCTGTGGTGGCGTCGGCCATCCCCAGTTGCCCTCCACCTCACTGTTGTTAACATTTTGCAGATCGATCTTCTCCGTTACATTTTCGTTAGCATGCAAAGAAGGCAAAGTAGCAAGGGGATATGGTGCTTGCAAGGGTCGGAAAAGCGGAAGGACAAACTCTGGACGAAGGAGAACACCATTATGGCCCAAAAGTAGCAGAGTTACAGGTGTTGCGTTTCTGCTATGCTCTGTTACGTTTTCCTTCCTTTCAAAGCAGAGGATGTGTGTATACGGTGCATATATATATTGGTGCAGGGTACAAAGCATAGGATTAACATACACTTCTTGCAGGCATAGGAAAAGCAGAGGACAACCTTGATTATAGTACTTACAGGACAAATATGAAGCTTTTCTTTAAAAGTCCTTACATAGATTATTTTTTCATCAATTCAAACATCAATTAATAAAAATACAAAAGTCTCCTCTTTGGAGACATTGGTTTGACCGGCTTTTCCATCCGCCACTCGCAACCTCCTTCCTCTCCCCTGTTCTCCGACCCGCCGCCGCCGCTCCTCACCAAATCCCTACCCGCCGTCGCCCCTCTATCTCGCTGTCCTCCCGTCAGGTAGCAAGCAGGGATGACCGGCAAGGTCGAGGACCCGGCTATTATCGGGATCGACCTCGGCACCACCAACTCGTGTTTCGGCATCTGGCAGCACGACCGCGTCGAGATCATCGCCAACCACCAGGGCAACCGCACCACCGTCCTACGCTGCGTTCACCGACTCTGAGCGCCTCATCGGTGATGGCGCCAAGAACCAATTCGCCATGAACCCCATCAACGCTGGTATCATTGAGAACTGTCTTCGGTGAGCTGACCCAGACCCCCTCTCCGGCAGTCCGGCCGCCTTCGTTGTACTGAACTCCTGATGGTCCCTGCTCTACTGCTTGTTGGGCTAGATTAGATCTGGCGATTTTGGCTCCTGTTCTAGCACAGCCTGTATTGATTTTTGCCGTACGCCAGTGCAAAGTTCTTGACTTCTCAAGGGATCCCTGCGATGTCGTTTATCACTTTGAGTACCTTTGACGCATCTGTTGCTGGTTGCTAGTTATTTCGCTCAGAGCTACTGGATCTACGCACCTGCTTAGTTCAGTTGACTGCTGTTGGGATGGTTGACTTCAGGTTGACTCTTGTTTCTCTTATGTGTCAACTTAATTGGTAACTGAAAGGATATTATTGTTTTATTATACTTCGATTGCCACATAATTTCCCTGCATGTGCCCTGTCATTAGGCTGTTGTGTGTGAGCCAGAAAAAAAAACTTTTTTTATTGAAGGGGGGAATTGAGGATACTATATCCATAACACGCGTCTGCATCTCGGATGATGATCCAAGTACATCATGCACTACCATCTGATCTTCCTTAACAAAAAAAAAATCTCGTAAGTGGTATGTACACTATTGCCAGCACATCAGACCTGTATATATAATCGGGCTGTTCGGCAGGACTTATTTACGCCTGGTTACGACTGTTTCAATAGTGTGTTCTGTGAGAGACATTGGGGCTGCTGAAGTGTTGAAAAACCGCTGAAACCAGCAGCTGAACAGGCTGAATACCTAGAAACAAACAAATAATGAGATGCATCGATAACACATGTTATATGCGAACGTCGATGAACTACGCTGTACAATAATCAGCTGCCAGTGCTTTTTGTGCATGCATGGCGACCAGCTGTCCTACAGACAGTCTTTCCACATCGTTGTAGATCTCGAGCTGAGTATGGTTGCGTCCTTAGAAAGAAAAATATATGCTACTAGTGCCACATCGTTGTACATCATCGTACAGTACATATGGTTGCATGGAATTTTTTGTGGTGGGCAGTACTTTCAAATGTTTGCATTATAGCATCTTCATTGAAAAATTTAGAATCGGCTGGGAAGGCTAGAATCCCTCTGCCTATCCCTATCGCACAACCAAAAACATTGACAAGCCGATGTAAGCCCACTCTTTTTTATTTCCTATATGTACCTCTGTCTGCTCTCTTTTCTTTCAGAACAGCCCATGTAATGTAACCCTAAAATGGGGACTGTCCTCTCTAAATTTCCGAACTCTTGAGTGCTGCCTTTGTTTAACATAAAAATTAAAAATTACTCGCCGATCTTGACCTCGGAAGTCTACACCTAATTAACCAAGATGCTTTGCTCTGTCAAATGGACGTGTTAGATTATTGTTACCGCTTGTTGATTTGTGCGAGCCAACACTCATCCAATAATTAACAGAGACAGTCTAGCAAGCCGAGGTACTAGTAGCATTAAATTTTGCCATGCTGATGAATAACGCCGATGACTTAACACGTTCTTGCATCACTGCTAGTAGAGTTAGGTGTATATCAATAAAATGGAACGACCAAGTTGACTCCAGCAAAGAGCACCTAACCGAGATGCTTCATAATTTTTTACAGTGCCAATTTCAAGATCTGTATTGTTAACCATGCGGCCAAACGTCTAGTTCACTGATGAAGATGCCAATTAACAGAAACAAATTAAGTCAAGCGAGGACCCAACTTGAGCCCAGTTAACAGAAACAAAGCGTACCCGGCCATCTTGAGAGCGCACGCAGCCCGAAAAGCTGACCACATGATGAATACTGTATTGTTCAGTGCAGTTTCATTTCTTGCTTATTGCAAATCTCACAGACTTCCTTGATTTGCGTTGTCTTTTGCTTAACGGATAGTCATGGGCCAAGAGGAAGATACCACGGCTAGTCATTGGATTTCCAAAAACAAAAAAGAAAAGAGAGCACATGCCATGCCTTCCCCTGCACGCCAATCAACCAGGCTCGCGCATCAAGTTGACTGACACAAGTCCTTTGTATATTTCACGTTCATCGATGTATCATAAAAAACTGTTAAAAGATCGAATTGGAATCACATGCATGCCCACTTAAGCTTTCACTAATCTATTCACAAACGAGAAAACTTTTCAGTAATCTGCACAGATCGAGCACCGGAATTACCGGAAAACAATAAAGCTGGCCTGCTGGGGTCACATGCATGCTTCGCGTGTCGTGTGCACGGTCATCTGCCAAAGCCCATTTTTAGTACAAGTACCGTGTAACAAACTATTCATACTGTTGCTCTCCCATCATCACGCCGCTCGTTCAATGTCAAGCCAGGTAATTGTTGTTTCTGCCTCTGACTCAGTCTTTGCCTCGGGCATACGTGAAACCAGTGCCTCACACAAGATGTTTTGTTTCCTCCGACTTGTGAAGGAGAGCTTTTCTTTCCTCCGAGCAAATGTAGACCGGAGTTGCCACGAGGCAGGCCCTGTAAAAGAATATTTGTTTATTAAATTAGCCGGTGCCAATGTGCCCTCGTGAACCTCGCGTGGAACAGCATGCAGATTCCCAGACGCGATTAAGACAAAAGGTGAAAAATTCATTATCCTAGTACTCTATGTTGATGACGTCCTATTAGCAAGCAACGATAAGAATATTGGATCCACCGATAGCGCCAATTGATTAATGGGCTTGACTGGGCTGCCATTCTAAGTTTTGAACCACCCAGTCTTGCCAGCATGTTAATGGGTCGATGGCGTAGTCAGAGGCGGCATGACCAACTTGATGTTGTCCATCGAGGGTGTACTCGAGCGTTGCTGCCGATGACGTAGCAGGATGCGGCGTCACTGACTTGTGGTAGACCATCAAGGCTGTACTCGACGTCGACTCGACTTATCGTTGTGCATCGTGTTGCAGCCCCTGACTTTCTGCTAAGTTGGAGGTCAACTTAGTAGAAAGTAAGAGCAAAAATAACATAATAAAAACAATTATGGAAATGACCTAGCTGATTCAACAGGATCTTGGTGCCATTGTTGTCGATGGTGGTGATATTGATGACATCGAGTGCTACCACGAGTGCCGCGATGAGAGGTCATGTGTGATCGACTCGAGCAAGCCTGTCGACGACGTGCTCGAGTGGTAGTTGTTGATGATGTAGTCGAAGATGGTGCGGCTAGCCTGAAGTAATTATCGATGGTGCGCCGGAATTGTCATTGTTGTTGATGAGGGGTGAAGGGCCGACGACGAACTCCGAGCTGTCGACGAGGGCTGAGGAGTCAACTACGAGTGCCGTTGATGAGGGACGACGAGATCCACGCAGTCGATGACGAGTGCCGTTGATGAAGGACGACAAGGGGCGAGGCGTGTTGACGACGTGCCATTGGCGCGGGACAACGACGAGGGTCGCGACGTGCTAACGTCACGTCGACGGCGCGGACGACATGAGGGTTGCCACATGCTGACGACGCGTCAACAGCGCAAGACGACGACAAAGGGTCGTGACTTGCCGACGACTATGAGAGATGCAGTCGAATTTCTGCCAATAATATTCATGTAGATATGTGGGGATATCCAGGGATATTCAAATGCCATAGAAAATATTTAATAAAAACATGACTTAGCTTGGTTATGTTGTCGCATGCTGCCACGAGTTGTGTTAGGACACGGAGTCGTATTGCTGGCGGTTGATGGTCACCATCGTGAGAGACCGGGTTACCACGGACAATGTTGATGAAGAGAGCCGCAGCATGTTGTTGACGAGGGCCTTGACTGGATGTCGACAAGCCAACGCGAGATGACGACTGAGTCGACGGTGACGGGACGACAACGATGGCCGACGCAGGTCGACGACAAGTCGACGGCGAGGGCCGCCGCGAGATGATGACATATAGACGGCGAGGGGTGTCGATGAGGACCGCCGCGGGACGACAAGAAGTCAACAGTGAGGGACTTCGACAAGTCGATGATGCGAGTGACGCCGAGAGCCGTCGAATAACGGCAAGGGACACTGCCAATAACAATCACGTAGATACATGGAGATATCTAAGAATATACATTTTCTGTAGAAAAATATTTAATCAAATTGAAATAAAAAAATATTTAGCTTTTTAATGCATATAAGTGTGTGTCGTCCCTTAATGAAAAGCCTCGGGCAGGGTTTGGTGTTCATGTCACGGATGCGTGGATCGGCAGCAACAAAGGAAATTAGCCCTTACGTGCATGTCCGGTACGCGGGCATCTGTAGCTGCCAGCTTTGCTTGACGAAAATCCAGCGAGACGCGGAGTCGTGCTGGAGACGGTGGGGTGGTGGTGGGATCCCGGCCTGTATATCGTACGCCATCCGCCGCTCCAAACTGATTGCAGATCGCGATGAAGCCTGTTACGTGGGTGCAGCCCGCGGCATTATAGGCGCTAAAATCGCCGATCACTGCCAAGCCTGACCCGTCGGGTTGTTACAATATGCCGGTCGACGCGGAGCTCCGAGTGCAGCCGTGAGTTGCCTTAGGATCAGACGAATCTCATCATGGGCTTGAGAAGGGTGCCGCACGCACACCATGTTGAGAGACGTCATCTCGGCCCGCTGAGCCGCCGTGGATGTTTGTGAAGAAAATCCCTATATGAAACACGCTAGACATAGATCTCTGCGCAAAGGCCCCTTCCTACCCGGCACACCAACTGCCGGAATAATTACCTCCGGCAATATGGATCAGCATATCATGCACAGGTAATCAGAAGGGGCACAGATTTATATTGGTTTAGGTACTTGGTACCCTACATCTGGTTTTGAGTAGATCTCTTATCTCGTATGCTCGGATTTACAGGGGCACTGATGGCTAGTTGCCTAGCCGAGACGAGGTGTCTTGGGGTATGTTGGGATACCGATTGGGGGCTAGCCACTCCTCATTATATTGTCCAGCGGTTGGCACTACTGGAAACTCGAATATTTCTGTGGGTGATAAATTTTTCTGTGCGTTTTTTTTCGGCACCCATAGAAAAATTGTAATTTTTCTGTCGGTTCCAAAATATACCGACAGAAAAATACGAAAACCCACAGAGTAATTATATCATTTTTCTGTGCGTGAGAGTACACACAGAAAAAATGTAATTATTCTGTGAGTGTTTTTAAAACGCACAGAAAAATAATGCACACACACAGAAAAATATCAATTATTCTGTAGGTTTAAAATTACGTACGCACAGAGAAATAATCCTAAACTTAAATCCCCGCAACCCCACTGAAGCCTCCTATCCTTCCGCATTCACCCCCGCAACCCTCCTCCACCCATCCGCCGCCAGCTCTCTTCTCGTCGCCCCAGCTCCGCTGCTTCCCCTCCTGACGCCCGGACGCAGCCCCCTCATCGCACGGCCGACGCGCGGGTGCGGCCCTCCAGGCACGCCGTCCCTCTCCCAGGCGTAGCCCTCTCAGCGCGCGGCCCCTCCCAGGCGTGGCTCTCTGGGCGCCTCCCCCCAGCGCACCGCCCCTCCCGGACACGGCCCTCCTGGGCGCGTCCCTCACGGTGCGCCGCCCCTCCCGAGCACAGCCCTGACGGCGTGCGGGCCCTCCCGAGCATGGTGGATCTGGAGCCCCTTCTCAGCCCGACGTCCAGATCTGCAGCTCCAAGCGCAACCACATCAGGGCAGTTGCAGCTCCGAGTGCAGCCTCCTTCCAGTGGCCGAGGTGAGCCCTTTGCCAACGACAAGCACCCACAACACAAGCCAGGTATGCATGTTCCTTCTCTTCCCTTTTGTGCAAATTTGAGAACGAACCCTAATTTAAGTTATTTGGTTATGTGTATTCAGAACAGATCTGATCTAGTCCCATGTGTATGCTGTAGGATGTGGATTGAATTTTGTTAATATAACTAGTACTGATTTTTTTACCAGAGCAATACATGTTGAAAAATCTGTACTATACTATTTTCAGTATTTGACTAATACTTTTTTTTACCAGAGCACAACATTTTAAAGCATGTTTTTATGGACAGGATATTGCAGTTTATATTCTGGAAAAAGTGAGTACGTAGTCACATTTTCTCTGGTCTATGTGATTATGTGGGTACCAAAAAATTGCAATGGTGCAGTTTTCTACAGCAGTTTTGTTTCCTTAAGACATTAACACAATTGTACCTCACAGGCTACAACACTTAAACACCCTTCTGGTTGTGCAAGGTCTGTTTCTGCTTCTGGAAGTGGCTGGGGATGGTTAAGCACTTCGTTCATGACGTATGTTCTTTTGAGCTGCATATAATTATGTGAACCTGGAACCTGCTATATTAGCCAATTAATCTGCATTCTGCAGTAGGAAGAAATTGAATCTAGCTCAGCTACTGGAAGGTGTGGGTATACACCCCTAACCTCCCTGGTTTATGTCTATTTTACCTTGAATTTGGGTGCCCATTTTCTTTTTAATACAAAACTATAGTCTTGTTTGTGAGTTCTCATCATCGCAGAGTTTCACACTTTTTTCTTTTAGCAGTTCTCAGCTTGATTAATATCTAATTTTTCTGCAGAATTATGTGCCTTCTTGGAGGGTACATTTTGATTGGAGCAGTTTACAGATACTATTTCCTGGGCATTCATTCTGTAGAGGTAAAGATTGTCTTTCAAGAGTCCTCCATTTATATGCCTCATTCGTTTTATGTCAAATTATATGGAGTATGATGTTATTTGCTTGGTAAGGCTAGTTGTAACTCTCATGGTTTCTCATCAATAAGCTCTGATCCATAGCTTTAATCACTAGAGTTACATGAAAAATCTCACTAACCCAACTACCAATTCACTGATACATCTGCATGCGTGTGCGCATTTTTGTTTCCTGAAATCTGTAGGGAAAAGTACCATTTCGTCCTAACTTTGTGCTAGATAACTTTTCATTAATGTTCACAGCACTGGGAATGGTCTCAAGAAAACTTATACTAATAATTTGTTAAAATTTGTATTAGTCTTGAGTTCGACCAACTCCTCAAGGCAGGATTTCAAAATAAATTTGGACTGTAGCTGAGCCCACTGTTTAGAGACAACTTGCTCCTCAAAATGTTGAACTGTACTCAAGTTTTATCAAAATCAATCTGCGAGACCACAAGTTTAATCTCGTAATTGATTTGATTCCAGCTTCATGTTTCTTGAATATACGTACCGGCAGTGAAAATATTGTTTGCTTGTGGACAACAAGGTCCACCTGGCTATGAAATAACTGTTTTGACCATTCTACTTGGATTTGGTGGAAATTGATGTGTTCGATTGGGTTTCCCAATTTCTAATTGGATTGTGAAAGAAATGCATTTAATTAAACAACCACGGTAAAACAAACTGTGAAGAAAGAATGTAAATTTATCAATAAATCAAATCTTTTTTTAATAAAAACTACAAGTGAATCATATCTCCCCCTTGTAAACAATGAACATTCCCTTGAAATTGTGATTAGATCAGCCTTCAATTGTTTCTGTGAGCAGTTACCTTAGGAATCCACTCCATCCATTACACTTCATGATGCTTTTGAACCACTTGTCTTACTCTTTTCTTATATTGTAGGCCATTCCAAACCTGGAATTTTGGATTGGTTTGCCCCAACGCATTAAGGCAACTTTAAGAGTCTTTTAAATGATTCCTATTCTCTACTAGCAACCTGCTGTATGTGAGTGATTTCGTTGCATTTGTCCCTTTTTATTTACATGTTATATTTGCTCTGTACATTTATCAATTACCAGTACAACCAGCCCTAGTGATATGGTGTTAAACTTCTGATGGGTGCAATGAGTAGTAATTTATACTTGTAAACAAGTTTTAATTCTAGCAGTAATATACCAAGGTCTTCAGTACTGCAGAGTATTTAGTTACCTGCGGTTGGCCAGTCGCAATAAGAAACATGCTGTTGTTTTTTCCTTCTAAAATGGAAAAGGTAGTTTTGCAATTTACAGGTGTCTGTTGAAAATTTCTAGAGTTCCTTTACTTGCTTAGAATGTTCTGAGTGTCATCATTCATCAAATGTAACCTTATAACTTGCTCATCCATCTGTCCAGACTATCTTTGTTCTTGCAACAAGAAGTCACGTAAGTTATAATAGAGATGGTCAAGGCACATACGCCAAAATACTTTTTTTTTTGGGGTAGCCGAAATAGTTGTCGTAAGCATCTCTCCCTACTCCTTCATCGGACTTATATTTCGATGGGGCGTATGCACACCGCAGGTAAGCATCTCTCCCTTCTCCACTCGTTAGTGCTGTTCCCCGTGAATTCGTGTGTTCTAATGGGCGTAATGCGTGTCTCGTGACGCAGAAGGGTATCTCGTCATCGGTATTGCCCGAACAAGAGGACTCCTCCGACTGGCTCAAAGATTGCCACCACCGAGGTGATTTGTTTGCCCCTTCATTCCCGAGTGGTTCGATTTGGGCGTTCTTTGTTTGTTGATTGATGTTGATTGACGCTTCTCGCACGTTGTGGAATGGCAGGTGGAGGAGATGATTACCAAGGCTGCGAAGAAGGGCTAGATGCCGTCAGATTGGCGTCCCCGCTGTGACCAGACCAAAGACGGTATCCCTCTCGTCAAGAGTGTCACTGGTAGCAAGATCCTCCGCATCCTCAAGGCCCATGGTGAGAACTTGTGACTCGCTTGCTCGATTCGTATGTCTGCGGCGTCTGAAGTGTGGTGTGTTGATGCTATCGGATGTGTGCGTGTAGGGTTGGCGCCGAGATCCCCGAGGATCTCTACTTCCTCATTAAGAAGGCGGTGGCGATTAGGAAGCATCTTGAGAGGAACAGGAAGGACAAGGACTCTAAATTCAGGCTCATTCTTGTTGAGAGCGGGATCCACCGCCTTGCCCGCTACTACAAGCGCACCAAGAAGCTCCATACCACACAGAAGTAGTAAGTCAACGTAACCCATTCCCGCCTTATTTTGTTATTGGTGACTGAACCATGGGAATTGTGAATTGTTAGTTATCGTGGTGATGTTTTTGGTCTTTGAGAGTAAATGTGCACCAACACTACTTAACAGCTTATTCTAGAAATGGTAGTGGTGTGTGTAGTTGCTATGCCCTTATCCTAGTCAGTTGAAGCTAGATAGACATGTTAGTGGAGTGAAGATTTAGGCAATTGTGACACTTTTATCTGATGGTAGTCATGGTATGCACATGACAAATCGAGGAAATACTATTTGACTTCAATGCTAGATAGACATGTTTAGTGTGCTTGTGTGTTAGTGGGGATTGACACATCCTCCGCTGGCGTGGTCACCTTTGAACTTGCTCTAGATATGAAGTTATGTAATGCTTAATATGTCTGGAGCGGGCTAGATGGACAAGGAACCTCAACTTTTTTATGTTTACATGAGAATCCATAAACCATTTTGAATGTATTGATGCCATACAAGTCTGTGCTGGCTTGGGTGCATAATTCAGTTGAATATATGCAATTTGGCAAATAATGTGGATGTTGCTTCTTATTTAATGTCTGCATGATCCAGTTGCTATATATGTCTGTATACCTCATTGCTTTATTGTGTCATAGTAATCTTGTGTTCTCATGATATCTGGCATAGCATTATTAGTTCTATTTGGAGCGAGGAATCTGAGATGAAAGACTAACCACGCTACAACAGCTAATTCCTAATGGCACCAAAGTAAGTTCTTTTCTTTTGTATTTAGTGATCAACTTTTTTGCAGCGGCATATGTCGTTCAATATCTTCGTGTTTGTGTGTGTGTGTATGCATGTTCCTTCAGTCTGACTTGTTTGTTTTGCAGTGGATGTACATCATTCCGCTTGGTCTTATTGTCATGAATCTTTACACTGCGACCAACATACCGTGAGGAAGCTGCAGGGCGGGGCCAACTCAGGCCAGAGCGGGCACCTGCTGCTGCTGCCGGGAGGAGAAGATGATGGCTGCCTCTATGTTTTCCCATATCGTAGGTATTATCATCCGTTTAACTATCGTCACATTGTTTTCTGTTTTTTTGGGTATGGTGTCAATATTACCTTGACTGCATCATCTGTGGTACTGCATGATGATGCCATCTTTTGCTTGTGTTGAAACACGTAGCTTATGCGTATCCAAGATGAATTGATGTGGTTCCTATACATCTATAGCCATTTTTGGTCACTAGTTTGCCATTGGAGACCATAAACTTTAGGACCTGAAGCCTGCCCACACATCATTTGCAGTGATGACTTCATACTTGATGCTGTAGCAAAAACACTTACTAATTTCAGCTGTTGAATTTCCTGCTGATAATTCATGCTTTCATTCCTTGTTCATGCTGAGAATTTATTCTTTGTTTTAGTAAATAAATTATTAGTTTTTGGAATGATGAGCTTGCTTCTAGCTTCTATCTAATTTGAAGCCTTGTGACTTTTAGATTCATGGGTAATGGTAGGAGATTGAACCTGTCTACACCGCGTAAGAACTGGAGCTGTACTTACGACTCATACAATAGTGTGCGCTGATGGGCTTTCTTTCTTTTCCCTGGCTGTATTGAGCTGCTCTGTTATAGCAGAATCACCTTCAATGGTGTGGTTAAACACATTTGTTGTTGAGAAACTACGATCAATCTTTAACGCAGTTCGATTATATGTTTTGATATTAAGTAGTTTGATATATGAAATTTGAATGCTGGATGCATTGTTAGACCACCCTTATTTTGTGCGTTAACCGAGACCGACAGAAAAATAAAAATTTTCCTGTGAGTGTGCCTCTATGGCTCTATTGGGACAACATCGACAGAAAAATCATTTTTCTGTCGGGCTTTTCCTTTTTTCTGTGGGGATTAACGCACACAACATTTAAATTTAATCTGGGCTAAGGTAATTTTTCTGTGCGTGTAACACACACAGAAAAATCATTTTTTTGTCGGGTTGTTCTTTTTTCTGTGAGGATTAACGCACACAACATTTAAATTTAATCTGGGCTAACGTAATTTTTCTGTGCGTGTAACACCCACAGAAAAATTATTTCTGACGGCGAACACACAGAATAATTGAATTTTTCTGTCGTTATATTTCTATGGGTATTTTTCTGAGGGTACACCGTCAGAAAAATATTTTTCTGACGGTATTCGCATTTTTCTGTGTGTTTTCGCACACATAGAAAAAAGCGAGATTCCAGTAGTGTGGGGTTATAGATAGAATCCCGATCGATGCCTTGCCTTACAAGTAGATGACGTATCCTGTCTTGGTTGGGTTCCTCATGTGGCCTGCTTGGTATATCTCGTCCTACTTAGGCTGTTATCCATGCGGTAAGGTACCATAGGTAAATATCTCCAACAAGTAGAAACTAGCCTTGACCAGTTTTATCGAGAGATTGGCAGGGCCAGTAAAAACTGGCCCATACTGGTTTTGGAACTGATCTGGGCTAGTTTTCGCAGTTTGAGGTCGTGTCTAGATATTCTTGATGGACACTAATATTATCTCGTCAAAAACTTGTATATTAATTCCATATTTTAGAGAGATTTGCTTTTTTTAATGGGCGATGTGAATATCATTTAGATACACATTAAAAGATATTACTTTATATTATCTTTCATAATTGCACACGCTGGTAATTTGAATGCAATTTTTGGGATCATTTACATTATGGCATACATGGGGAAATTTAGATATAAGTTTGGCACATGTGAGAAATTTAGATGCAAATTAACGGGGCTACTTCGAATTATTTTTCATATTGAAAAAAATTTCTAATTTAGATACAATTTTTTAGGGTTATTCTAAATTATTTTTTATAAGGTGGGTAAGTTTGATCCAAATTTAGAGGATTATCTTATGTATTTTTCATATAGGCAGTGGTGAGTAATTTTGACTTGTATATGGAGATGTGCCACGCACATGCCCACATGGCTGATATATTTATAACGAAGGACTAGGCTTTGCCGAGGAAGACTTCACTTGCCTCGCATGTGCCAGGCATACACATAATTTAATTTGTAAATAAGGAGATTGGATCCAAGACCTTGCCAAACGTTAATTTAAAATTTTTTAAAGGGCTAACTGCACATGAAGGTGGTATCCAGAATGTCAACCACAAGAACTTAAAATTAATTGTCATTTCTTGGCTACTTGCACAACCTGATCGAGGTTATTAAGTGTCTTAATCAGACCAACTGTCTAACAAGAAATTACTCGTTCCCAAAAAAAAAACAATAAATTACTCGCTCCGTCGCAGTTCACAATGTCACGAACCATTTTCAAAAAAAACAACAACATGTGCATATTACATACGCGCCACTATGAATTTCACATACATATGACTACATCATTATTGCTATATATCTCTACTATAAAGGAACAATGCTATTACACATATGACTACATCATTATTGCTATATATCTCTACTATAAAGGAACAATGCATAGCAACTATCCATAGCATATATGCAGAGGCGAGGTGGATACACTTTCCGCCCAATTTTTTTCCTGCATGCGGCAACGGCTCACGTGGACCATGGTAGCGCCAGAATGACAAGCGTGGAGCGCAACCCTGGTGAGATGGCCATGGCCCATGGCTCGCACCGCGGCATGCATGCCGTTGTCACAGACCGCCTCGGCCCTGGTTAAATTCAAGGGCCTCAGAGAAACCATGGCTGTGGAAATGGGCCTCCAGTGGGCCCATCCGTCCCAGACGATTCTCCTGCTCGACATATAACGTACCTCTACGTAGGTATACATATTTCACCCTTCCCCTCAAAAATAAAAAAAAATACATATTCCACCCTTCGCAGACATTATACGTAAAATAAATATTTACTGGTGCCCAGTTCGTCGACCCCCACTCCTCTTTTCCGCACTTGTCGTCGCGGTCGACGCCGCCGACGGAGATGAGGGTTTCCGCTGCTCGTCTCCAGCTCTCTCGGGCGCTTCCGGATGGATTGGAGCGTCTCCTCCCGCGGCAGGCTGGAGGCTATGGCGCGGGCGCTCGGCAAGTCCCTTCATCCGCCTTGTTGATCTCTAATCTCTAACTATATATATATAATACTAAAACAACAAAATTTCAGCCAAAATTTTCGTCTAGCCTCTCCCCACTCCGTAACAATCTCCACTTCGAAATCAACCAGAATTCCTCCGGTCCCCAAATCTATAATGGAGCTTTTCCAAATCTGCAAGCAAGCCAAGAGACCAAACCGAGACCGAACATGTAGATCCCGAAATTTGTAACACCCTAAAATTTGTACTTTTAAAAATAGGATTAAAATGCTTTATTTATGAATTTTTTTGCACATAAAATATAGGAAAAATAATATTTTCATTATATTAAAATTTATCATAAGGAGTAGCAATATGGGTGTGCATACATGTCGGTGCATTTGATTTATTGTAATGAGTGGTTGAATCCAAAATTCAAAATAAATTCAAATCGCTTTTGAAAATAAGTTTGAAAAGGGCTCTGAAAAAAAAGAGATAAGAAAAAGAGAATTCGAAAATAAAAGAGTTTTCCAAAGTTTGCTCGCCTTCACCCGAGCTCGCCGCGCTGCCGAACCCTAGCTCGCAGCCACTTCGCCGAATCGCCATAGCCGCCGCCTCGCCGTGCGCAGCGCGCCGTCTTCGTCCGCTCCACGTCGCCGAAATCCACCTTGGTAAGTTCGCCTTCATCTGCTCTCTCTCTTCCCGTGCAAATTCTGAGCCAAATCGTGGCCTCCAAGGCCGAATTGGAGAACGCCAGCGAGGTCCTCGTCGCCGGCCATGTCCTCCGCTGCCCACAGCCCTGTTCCGATCGTCGGCCATGCCTCCCCATCCCCTTGTGTGATCTCGGCCGTGCGTTCTCAGATCAGCGGCCGAGATCACATGATACCCCTTCGACCGGCAGTTTTATTAAAGAGCCCCTCCCCTTCATTGAAATCAACCTGCAATCCAACTGTGTTCAACAGTATTTAAAAAGAGGTCCCTCTTTCTTCTGTTTTCACCCCTACCTTTTCTTTAAATAGTACCTGCAGTCCTTTGCCAGTTTAAAATCAGATTTTATTTATTTTAAATTCAAAAATCAAGTTTCATCTATTTACAAAATTGCCACTATCTTCATTAGGCCATATCTTCTCCGTTTTAACTCCGATTTGATCCATTCAAGTTGCGTTAGGTTCGTAACGACTCAATCTACGTGTTAGTAATATTGTTTAGTATGTTTAGAGCTTTTGAATAAAATAGTAATTTGATTAATCTATATGAAGCTACTTTTTCAATTAAAAGCAACTTATGTGTCTTTTGTAAATAAAATAAGATTAATCTTATATTGGTTTTTTAATGCAAATATAATTTGGCTTAAAACAATTTAGATATTTCTCTGAAGTATCTTATATATGTTTTATAATTAAAATAAATAAAGCCTATAGTTTTTTTTCAAAGCAAATCTATCGGTAGATGTATCTTTTTCACCGTAGCTCTGATTAGAGTGCTTTTCACGTCTGTGTGTTCGTAGTAACGTGTAGAATATCTTTAAAACCTTTTTACTTGTTGTTTTATATGTTTGGTGTACTATTCTAATTTGGTTTTATTGTTTGCTTCGTGTATGATTGTATGGATGCTTGTGTGGTGCTATAATCATGTCTAGTCGGTGAGATATGTGGTGAATCCAGAAGTAATCCTTTAGAGGTTTAGACTAGAAGGATCTAAGTTTAAGGCAAGTATAGCATGGGATCTTTCTTGTTGTCCTATACACCTTTAATCATTTAATTCATACTGCATGTGTCTACCTTGACTACCACTAAGGATTTCCTAATACTTTGTTACCCTGCACCTTGATACCTATGGGGTATTGCATTGGATAGTATGATGCTAGTGCTCAACTAAAGCCATGATCTTATAACTTGACTAATGATATATGCAATAAACACTAAAAGATGTTTTTTAGCAGCATGGAACAAGGGGGCTAGAGCATTGGGCTGTTTTTATGGTGCTCTAGATTTCTCTCTCTAAGAACTTATCTGTAAGTGATCATCCGGGACTTATAGTACAGCTGTGAGGACTATATGGCTCTGACTTTAGCTTAGTATGAGTACCTTTTCTAGCTTGTTAGAGGTTACCTTTATGATGTAAGAATGGCTTGATGAATCGGGTATAGGACAGCCTCTACTCTTATGTGTATAGGTTGCGTGTCATTTTGCCATTCGACAGGGGTGTTCATATATCTGTTTGCCAAATGAATCTAATGGCCCTAACTTGTTAGATGAATCTTTGAAAGGCTTCATAGTGAACCATGCCGACCTTTCTTGGTAGTGAGTCAAGAGGTTAGCCGTCTCGGGCGAAAGGGTAAATCACGACTCATAATAAAAGTGTACAACCTCTGCAGAGTGCAAAACTGATATATCAGTCGTGCTCACGTTCATGAGCGGCCTTGGAACCCTTACAGAATAGATAATGAACACTGATGATACGGATGATGAAGATGCTCACTAATGATTACTGTTTATGCTATTCATTATTCATGTTTACCTGATCATGTGTTTACATGGGCTTGTGATAAATTTGTTGCTAATCAATTGCTAAAAGATGACTCATTAAAAGCTATTTGCAGTTAAACCAGTGTAAGCCTTTTGAGGCTCATGAACCCCATGTTATATTTGTTGAGTACGACATGTACTTACCGCCTGCTTTACTTTTTAAATCTTTGAAAAAATCCCGGATGGGTACCAGATTGCTAGAGTTTGAAAGAATTAGGTTTATGATCAATCACTCAGTTGTTCCTGTGGAATTGGAGACTTCTCCCAAAGATCGGAGTTATCTTTCCGATGTTTGCTATCTAAGGTTATATTCTCTATACTAAGTACGTTACATATTGAGCATTGTTTTTTTATATTACCCTTATTTGTAGCTATATGTGAGATTTGACTTTCTAGACTCACATATGGTGTGTATTTGGTTTTGTTCTTAAAACTGGGTGCTATAAAGTGGTATTAGAGCAATGATGACTGTAGTACGCAAGCCTAATAGAAACTGGTCGTTTTAAGGATTAGAAGTTGCTACAAAAATCCTTGCTCTATGAACCTTAATATTTTCTTCTCTACTATATCTCTACCCTTGCTATTCATCTCTACCTTTGTGCTTATTTAAAGTCTTTGTTGTCATTTTCACTCCTTGATTTGATATGCTTTTAGAACTATTCCTCACCATCTTCTTGCGTAATTTGAAGATGAGTCTTATGATTGTTAACCCCAGTATAATGAGGACGATAATATCACAAGTTGAGTCAATAAATGAGTTGTGCACCTTTAGTGTTTTGTTGAATTTTCATTATGTTTATGCTTATTTTGGATCTTTGTAATGATTGCAATGCTCTTACTGGGTGTTTCCACAATTTTATTTAGTTTATAGGCCTAAGGTATAAGGATTAATGAAATAAATAGTTGGGTTATGGTTTTGTTATGATTTCCCTATCCTGTCTTTTCGGAGCAACCTGTCTTTATCGGCTTATATCTCTGTTCTTAGATGACCAAAAATCATGAGAAAAATTTGTACAATAGTAGACTTCGATATCTTTTTGTGACCACAAGAACCGCCCTTATATCTATTTTGGTTATGAAGTTATAAAAATCACAAGACGATACACATGTGTTGTTTAAAGGCTAGAGTAGTTTCTGTTGTGCACTGTTTTTTACTACATAACTGTAAAATTTGAAAAAGTGTTCTATAAGGAAGTTGTGGAAGATTTGATAAGCTTTCCAATGGTATAAGATAAAACTTCATTGGATTAACAGAATGAGAGTTACAACTGTTTTACTGCACTGTTGTTTTTTTGCTCGAGGGGAATTTCATATTTCTTATTCTTGCCCATATACGAGAGTATCATTGGAATATCAGAACATCTTGATACTAGTTAGCTCATCTGGAAGAAGGTGCAAGCTACCTTTTTAGGTCCCCTAGTTGACCTTTTCTTAAGGGGGTAGTCTAAGTGAAGGTGGATTTGTAGATTCTAGCTCTCACTGGAAAGGAATCCTGCCAATTCTAATCCACCGCCACCTAATTCCTCATCTATAGAGCAAGCTTAGATGACGCAGGCTCAGTTATTACAGACTATTGCTCAAATTGTGTTGAACAACTCACATCAAGCGCCACCTATTGACAAGCGTGGTGAATTTAAGAAGGATCCAAATGTTCAAGGTGCCATATGAAGTTCAGTTGTGCTCTCTAGCTCTCACTTGAAAGAATCGGTTAATCTGATAAGAAAGGTGCAGGGAATTTTATAAGCTTTCCAACGGTTTAAGTTGCAACTTTATTGGATAAACAGAACTCGAGATATGGATGTTTTTCTACGCTGCTGTTTTCTATCTACATGAAGGATTAATTTTTCTTATACTTACATATATCCACAAGCTCTCTGGCATGTCAAAAGATGATAATACACCTTGAAGGAAGTTATAAGTTGGATGTTGGTGCCCCTATCCAACAGCGCATGGTGGTGATGGAAAAGCAGCGGCGTGGGAGGCCATGATCGGAGCATGCGGAGTCTGCGAGACTTGACACATGGCAACTATTTATAGCATGTATGCAGGGAGGCACGGTGGATACAGTTTCCACCTAATTTTTTCCATAATGCAGTGTGGGATGCATGTATCGTGGTTTGTGCCGTATGCCCGTGGGTCCATAAATTACTTTTGTACCATCCCTGTATTTTGTGTGCCGCCAAAAATTTCTGTACTCGTGTTTTGATCCTCCGGCAAAACTTGCCTTGACTTGATGAATGAGGATTTGGAGGTGCACATGTGTTTGGATGGTTGTCGAGCTCACCTCGTAACATGTGCGGTAAGGTTGGTCACTCTTGACTTCTTGAGATAACAATGGTAGGCAAAGTTTGCTGGGCAACCAAACATCCACCTTGGCACCACCAAGTTAGGGGGTTAGGGTCCAAAATTGATTGGAGAGATTCATTGGGACAACCGAGGTGGTAGTCCTTTGGACTCACACACAGTGTGGCAAGCAATGGTGCGCGCCTTGCATCCCTAACTTGCAGCGCCATTGGCTGAAAAGAGCGGAATACAGGTACGCAACATGTCAATGGAGGCTCAGAGACTGAGTGCAGAGCTTAAGGTCATGTTTCTTATAAATTTCTCTTTTGGCTTTTGGTCAGAGCAACTCCGACAGACTCGTTATCCCACCCGACTTCGGTAAAATTGAGAGAAAACCCGCTCCAACAGCCTCGTTAACATGCTCTCCAAAATACCGAGCAGTCTATCCCGCTTTCTTCGCTCATCAGAGTAGGCGAGCGGGCATCGCTCGCCATCCGGGTTGCCCCCGTGTTTACCGCGCGCGCCTCGATGACGCACTACACAACAACGCAGCACCTCATCCAACCGCGCTCGCACCACCTGCCATGCCTGGCTGCTCCGTGCTCCCCACTGGCACCTCCTCAAGATGTGTGGCCACTCAGTCAGTGCCTGAACAATGGAGGGACGAGCGGCGAGGACTGAATGATCGAACATGACAAGATAGAGAGAGAGCTTGCAGATGGATGTTTCAGAGTTCAGACCATGTGCGAGTAGCAACACTTAGCAAACGAGGTACAGTATTCGATACAGTGGTACAGTATTTCGAGTAGTTTTTATGTGGGGTCTAATGACGTGGTGGCAGTTTTCAAAATAAAGAGCCACTTTTGGAGAAGCTGCTGCGGAACTTCTCCATTTTGAGTAGCTAAATTATTTTAGAGAGCCAGTTTAGACGTTCAAATTTACGGATGCTCTTGGAGATGCTCTCAAAAGCCAAATAATGATACAAACAACCAAGTTCTAAAATTAGTTTCGGAGAAGCAAAAGTTGGTATTTATTTAAGAGCGTCTAATTTTTAGCTAGATGTTTGGGTAACAACTAGCCCAGCTATTGAACTCTTTGTTTAGATAAGTTAATAAAAATGTTTAGCTAACTTTTTTTAGGGGAGTTTAACTAGCTAGGCAGCTAGCAATAGCTCTGATATATTAAAAAAACATGTTTCTAATCGAGAAATGGATAAATATTTGGATGAAAAAAAAAACGACGAATCCTCTCGGTGGCGGCAACTGGGCCTTTGCTATCCGGCCCAAAACTGCTCGTCGGCTCGCCGCTGTACTGTCCCCTTTCCCCTGCGTCTCGCCGCCATAGAGGGAGACGAGAGTTTAGGCAACTCCTTCCTTCCCCGCGCCGGCGCCGCCCTTCTCATGCCCGCGTCTCCTCCGGCTGGTTCCGCTCCTCCCTCGCTCAGGCTGCGGCGCTCGGTAAGCCCCGCTCCCCAACCTCCTTTCGCCCCGTATCCTGTACGCCTCGTGAACCCTTCTCGATTTCAGCCTTCCGATCAGGTTCTGTCCTATTCTATTCAGCAATGTTTCGCCATCTATTGAAATCTTCTGCCCCCTCGATCTAGCAGCTCGACTCATCTAGTGATCAAACCGGATTCTGCGGTGTTTTTGTGAAAGATGGAAATAGGGTTTTTTGATTATTAATTATTTTTGGTGTGGGTTATTTCCTCATCTAACGGAAGAGCTGCTCCGTGTAGGAGTAGACACGCCATGGAGGTTGAGGAGGCGGAGCTCGCCCGCGCAAGTGGTGATGGCGGCGGCGGGGGCAGGTGCTCGGCCGCCGGCCCGGACCGGCTGAGCTCCCTGCCGGACTGCCTCCTCCATACCATCATGTCCTTCATGAAGGCCCGGCAGGCGGTCCAGACATGCGTGCTGTCCACGCGGTGGAGGAACCTCTGGCGCTCGGTGCCGTGCCTCGATATCGACCTTGCTGAGTTCAAGACGGTGCCTGTTTCTGATAACAACTCGGGCTCCAGTGGCGACGACAACTCTGGCTCTGGTGGCGACGATAACTCTGGCTCTGGTGGCGACGATAACTCTGATTCTGACGGCGAAAGCTCTGAAAGCTCCGAATCTGATCTTGATAGCTCTGATTCCGATGACGGCGACGTCCCTGATTCGGACGGCAACAGCTCCGAAACTGATACTGTCAGCTCTGACTCCTCCGACATCACAACTTCTTCAGAGGACGACAGCTCGGACTCTGATACTTACATCTATGGCGCTAACATCAACAGCTACGAGAACAACAAGGTCAAGCACAAGGAATGGGAGGATTTCGAGGATTTCACCGTGAACCTGATGCGCCAATGTAACATTGCACAGCTGGATTCATTCCGCCTGCACATTGTTGGGAGCAGAGCACCTAAGTTTGGCAATAGACAGGCAGCAGGATGGCTCCGTCGCGCGATGAAATACTGCACCCCAGACCGGCCCAGACAGCATGGAGGAGTGAGCTCTGGTTCTTGGCATCTCAAAAGCCTCCATCTCTGCCATGTACTTCTGGATAACGGTTTCATGAAGCGTGTTAATTCAGTGTGCCGCTCTTTGGAGGATTTGGAGCTGGACGACTGCAGTTGTCAAATTGAGTCAGTCACCTCCCAGTCTCTGAAGACCATGGTTCTGAAGAATTGTAGATGGCGCAATCTTTCTGTGATTGCATCGCCCACACTGAAGACACTGGTTATTGATGGCGGCTCGAATACTGATGACTCTGGGCTGGTTATCTTGGCTCCTGCTGTTTCATATCTGAACCTGGCTGTGAAGGCTGACCAATTTTGTGGTGGTGTTTCAATAAATGAGGTGCCATCCCTTGCCAAAGCTTCAATTCGTATAAAGGGTCACGGTCACTTATATAGTTTTGTCAGAAGTAAACTTGATGGCGATCAGTTTAAGCTTCTTTGTAGCATATCGAATGTGACAAGTTTAGAGTTGTCAGGTGTCGGGTCGAGGGTATGCCTTCGCTGTCTCTGGCAATTTTCCAATTTATTCACTCCAGTAATGTTATTGTACTATCTAAGTATCTATAATGTACTTCAGGTGCTCGGAAAGGAACCCAGATTCCAAAAATTCAAGAACCTGAGGAACTTAATGCTGAACAAATGTAATCTCAGTGACGACTTCCACATATTGGTATTCTTTCTTCAGAGTTCACCTATTCTGGAGAAGCTCACTTTGCGGTGCTGCAAGGTATACTGTAGTTTGGTTCTTAAGTTCTTACTTAACCAACATGGTTCATCAGTCTTACATCTTTTGTGCTGCCCACAGTTCCCAAAACATTCTAGCAAAAAGAAAGGAACGCCCGTACTCAACACCATACTTAACAAGACATCTTCTGAGCTCCGTGGACTGGATTTGCTGTGTGAGAACCTCAAGGTTGAAATCATATATAAATATGGCTATGGCCTACACCTTGTCCAGCTTCTGATGCGCATTTCAGTGAATCTGTTGGAGAATAACATTAAACTCACCAAAGTTAATTAGTGTTATTGGTATCCCAGGCCTTCTATGTTTCTCACCGTATGGTTCACATGTAGAATTTAGTTGCACATTATAGGTTCCCTTCAGATGCCCTAAATCGCAAGCTATGATGAAGACCTTGCTGTATTGACTATTATGCTATTGATTATTACTCTTTTTCTTTGCTTAAGGATATGACTGCCTCTGGAAAATATCTGTTTTAAGCCCTGTGTACTGTGTCTGTGTCAACTGTGCACCTACATGTTTGCTGCTGTGTTTACTTACTGAAACTGTCTCCAATTATAAAACACCGCAAGCTTGGAAAAAATGCTCGGAAATCACATGTTTTCTTCTGTTTTTTTTCTCTCCCTGGGAATCTTGGGACTAGCCAGACAGGTACATACTTTCGAAAACTATACAGCAACTCGAATTCATCCCACTTTTTGGGTCTAGAGATTGCTTGAGGCTGTGCTGACTACACATGAACTGAACACATAATCACCGAGTGCACCTTATCTCCCAGACCTAGTCAGTGAGTACACATTATCTCCCAGCTTCCGGACAATAGAGATTCAAGGGAATTAGGCCTGCTTTTACGTGTGATGGCATTTGTCAAAGCATCATGGATATTGGTCAGTGCGTCCCATCATTGCTCAAGTGCAGGATATAAATTGAGCAAGTAGCTACTCGGTAATCAAGACCTGCAGAGAGCTAAGTAAGATAGCTGATGCTCTTGCTAGAAAGGCAAGATGGGCAAGCATCTAGAATTCATTCCTTTTGTGTTGCCAAACAGTTGCTCATTCTCCAACTTGTAATATGAAGCATGTTTTAGGAAAATTCGACCGTGGTAACATGATCCTTATAACCTATTTTGTGATGCAATGCAAGTATTTTTTTTTAAAAAAAAGAAGAAGATATGATGCCCAAAAATATAAAATATATAAATGGCTACTTATTTCATAACAGCACAAAACTAACATATGCAATATTCTTGTATATAATCGAATACTTGTATGGAGTGACACTACTATAGAAATGGTTTCCCCTTATGGTAACCGCCAATTCTATTAAAGTTGGTGGTGATGATCTATCACCGCTAATTTGAAATAGGACTGACGGTGAAAATCATTTTCACCACGGGTTCATATCTTAAACTAGCGGCGAAACCCAGTTCAGTTTTTACTATAGGTTTCCACCAGCGGTGGAAAACGGACCTAGGTGCATTATCGCTCTCACCCTAGGCGTCGCCACCCTCTTTTTCTCTCTACCTCACCCACCACTTCAGCCCGCCCTTCCTCTCCCAAGCGCGGCAGCGGGGCTCGCCTCCCCTCAGGAGCATGGTTTAGGACAATGACGACAACACAGGGATGACATCGACGGTAGCGTACGAATGGCCAATTTTTTAATGATCTATTCACTTTTCACTATCGATCTGTAATCGATGACAATGAACTCTATTTTTACCGCCCATTTTTATTGTCGCCGCGCAAAATCGACGATGATAGGGGGTTGAGGCCCAGCAGTGATGAGATACTTGTAGTAGTGAGAATTGCATGTCTTTTATATTAGGGAAGAAAATATTCCATACAAAGAACCATTGTCCGTTTTAAGTAGGCATATTAGGATTCACTACGAGAGATTGGGCCTTCTATGACAACATTTTTTAGTCATAGAAACGATGTGTTTATGACAATTTTTCTTTGGATGATAAGCGTTTGTGACTAAGTTGTGATTTAGTCATAAACAACCATCACCATGTGCCTTTCCCAATCTTTGTGACAATAGCTCATGACGAAATTGATGGAATGTGATGGTCATAAATTAAAAATCATTTTTTAATACTTGGTGTGTGCTGTATGGGTGGGGCACTTTGTTGGCCATTACAAAATTAGTTAAAGCTGTAAAAATATTATGAAAATTTATGAGCATTTTGCCCTGTAGAACAAGCATCATAATCCTTGGACTGAAAATCACACTAAACAATGCAGTATAAAGGACAAATTGACCCCAGGAAAGACTGGACTGGATCCTATTTTGAGAAGCAGATAACTGATGCTGATGCATTCCCGAAATGTCTAGTAGTAGCACCTGTTGATTCATTAGCATGTAAAGAAAAGAAACGGCTTGCGCAGGTAGGTCCCAGACCCTGAACAGTAACGAGATATAAAATATATAAGCAAGCATTTTCACCAGGTACAAGGATCAATGCCAATCACCAGGTAGGCAGGTACATCTGATTCTGATCCCCTTCAAAGAAAAAATTTAATCACAGCCATATCATCACAAAAGAGGTACAATGACGTGAAAAAGACCATAATTGTCACGGTCAGTTAGAAGCAGCGGAGGGCCTAACCTCCTGTAGTGATTTAAAATAAAGTTTCTTTAAAGGTATACTTGACTCTCAATTTGTCTTACATACTGAACAATGGTCGTTAAAAGATCATTGGAAGATGGGTTTATTCAATACCCCCTGTTCAATAAAATATAAGGTGTTTTAGTTTTTGTCCCAAGTTAAAACTTTAAGTTTAACCAAATTTATATATAAAAAAATATAGAAGCACCTTACAAACACCAACTTAGACAAACATCAAATTTGATCAAACTCGAAGAAGTTTAATTTAAGACAAACCTTAAAGACCTTATTTTGATAATGAGAAATTATACAATATGCATATAGTTTGGCTAATTATTAGTCAAAATCTTATGAGGTTTGATTTTAACCATAATTTCGAGTGGAGGGATTTCTTTAGAGAATGGTAATAATTGCGTTAAAAAAAGCATACGAATCCTGCATAAACAAAATATATGGGATTTGCTCAAAAAAATAAAAATATGGAATAATAAAGCTTTTTTTAGTAGAATAATAAGGGGGTGTTTGTTTATTTAGTCGTTCTTAAAATTCATGTCACATCGAATGTTTAAATACTAATAAAGAGTATTAAATATAGATTAATTACAAAACCAATTACATAGATGGAGGTTAATTTGCGAGATGATTTTTTAAGCCTAATTAATCTGTCATTAGCACATGTTTACTATAGCGCTACGTTGTCAAATCATGAACTAATTAGACTTAAAAAATTCGTCTCGTAAATTAATCATAAATTATATAATTAATTTTATAATTAATCTATATTTAATACACCATGCACCACGTGTCTAAACATTCCACGTGACACCGATTTTACAGAACCTAAAGCTAAAACTCGGTCGCGGCAGCCCACAACAGGGCCGGCCCAGAAACACAGCTCCTCTTCCCCCAAATTCCCCAGCCCTCTCGCGGCGCCGGCGCCGGCGCCGCCCCTCTCGCTGCTGCGTCTCCTTCGGCTGGAGCAGCTCCTCCCCCCACGGAAGGTTCTGGCTGCGGCGCTCGGTAAGCCCCATTCTCCGGCTGCACATCTCTCGCCCCGCTCCCCGTACCATTGACTGGTTTGCTTTCGGCCCTTCGTGAACCCTTCTTGATTTCAATGTTCCGATGAAGAACATGGTTCTAACACAGCAAAATGCTTCGTCATTTTTCGAAATAATCGCCGTCTTTGATCTGGTAGCGCGACTCATCTAGTAATGGGAACAGGATTTTGTGGTGTTATGTGTAGATGTATTTTTTAAAAGTTTATCTTTTTATTTATTTGTCTTGCTGGGTTGTTTGGTCCTCTAACGTGAGAACTGCTCCGAGCAGGGCACGCCATGGAGCTTGATAATACCTTCAGGAAGCGGGCCCGCGTGAGTGGTGTCATCGACGGATGCTCGGCCGGCGGCCCGGACCGGTTGAGCTCTCTGCCGGACTGCCTCCTCCATACCATCATGTCCTTCTTGAGAGCCCGGCAGGCGGTTCAGACATGCGTGCTGTCCACACGGTGGAGGCACCTCTGGCGCTCGGTGCCGTGCCTTGACATCGACTTTGATGAGTTCAACAAGGCGCCCCCTTCTAATGTCAACCGCATCTGTCTCTCCAGTAGCGACGACAGTTCTAGCTCCGAGAGTGATACCTCTGATTCTGACAGTGACAGATGGCTACCGCATCCTTTCAACAAGGACTGGGAGGATTTTGAGGATTTTGCTGTGACCCTGATGCGCCGCTGTAACATTGCACAATTGGATTCATTCCGGCTGAATATTGTTAGAAGCAGAGCTCCGGTGTTTGGCAATAGACTGGCAGCAGGATGGCTCCGTCGCGCCATGAAATATGACACCCCAGATCGTGCCAGTAAGCTGGGACTGAGCTCAGGTTCTTGGCGCCTCAAAAGGCTGCATCTCTGCCATGTACTTCTTGATGACCATTTTGTGAAGCGTGTTAGTTCAGTGTGCCACTCTTTGGAGGATTTGGAGCTGGACGATTGCAGTTGTCAAATTATGTCAATCACCTCCCAATCGCTGAAGACCCTGGTTCTTAAAAATGTCGATGGCACAGTCTTTCTGAGATTATATCGCCCACACTGAAGACATTGGTTATTGATGGTGGCTCAAATACTGCTGCCTGTGCGCTTGTTATCTTGGCCCCTGCTCTTGCATATCTGCATCTGGCTGTGGATGTTTATAGATTTTGTGGTGGTGTTTCATTAAACGAAGTGCCATCCGTTGGAAAGGCTTTTATTCATCTGCTGCAACACAAATATAATCATGCCAGAAGTAAACTTGATGGCGATCAATTCAAGCTTCTTTGTAGCATATCTAACTCGACAAATTTAGAATTATCGGGTGTCGGGACAAGGGTATGCCTTCGCCGTCTCTTGCAGTGTACTTTATTCACTCCAATAATGTTATGGTACTGTCTAATGTACTACAGGTGCTTGGTAAGGAACCCAGATTCCAAGAATTCAAGAACCTGAGGAAATTATTGCTGGACAACTGTGATCTCAGTGATAACTTCAGGACATTGGTATTCTTTCTTGGAGTTCTCCTATTCTTGAGAAAGTCACTTTGCGGTGCTGCAAGGTATACTGTTGTTTGGTTTTTAATAATTAACTAACGAACATAGTGCATTGTCTTACATCTTTTATGCTGGCTACAGTTCCCAAAATGTTCTAAAAGAGACATATGCCCATACGCAGCTTAGATCTCATCTTCTGAGCTCCGTGGACTGGATTTGCTGTGTGAGAACCTCAAGGTTGAAATCATATATAATGATGGCTATGGACCCCACCTTATGCGGCTTCTGCTGCACATTTCAGTGAATCTGTCGAAGAACAACATTAAACTCACTGAAGTTAATTAGTGTTTTTGTTATCCCATGCCTTCTATGTGGCATCTCACCAAATGGTTCATGTGGAATTTATGTGCACATTATAGGCTTCCTTCAGATGCACTAAATCGCAAGCCTATATGTTTGACTAATTTTAAGTGTTGACTATATATGCTATTGATTTTTACTCTCTTTCCTTGCTTAAGGATATGATTGCCTCTGTAAAATATCTGCTTTAAGCCCTATGTGCTGTACTGCTGTGTGTCAGTGTCGACTGCCCACCGTCCACTTACATGGACAAAGCTAGATTAAGTTCTTACATATTGGGAAACTGTCTCCTATTATAAAATATCACAAGCTTGAAAAATGGGTCTGGAAATAGCTTGTTTTCTTCTATTTTCTCCTTCCTGGATCTTCTGGGGACCAGGCAAAGGTACATACTTTCAAAACTATGCACCATCTTGAATTCATCAGCGTTTTTTGCCATCGCTGTTCAGTTATCTTGTGTATGGGTCCCCTACTTGTATGTCCAAAATATCTTGAGCTCCTCTGCTTTAACATGCATGTCCTTCTATGTGGATGCTTGCCTTATGGTTCAGACGTGGAATTTACATGCATATTATGGGTTGCCTTCAGATGCACTAAATGGCAAGCGTATACTTTTGACCAATTTCGAAGTGATGCAGGTCTTTGCTCTTTTGACTGTATATGCTATTGATTTTTAGCCTTTTTAACTTGCTTCTGGTGCTTTTAGCTCTATGTACTCTTTTTTCCTTGATGTTCGCTTCTGTGTGTGCTTGACTGCTTTCCTACTGAAATGTCGCCAATTATAAAACATGACAATCTTGAGAAATGCTCCGGAAATCGCATGTTTTCTTCTGTTATTTTCTCCCTGGGGCTCTTTGGGATCAGGCAGAGAGCTACATGAAAACTATACACCAACTCAAATTCATCAGCGTTTTTGTCATCACTATGCAGATATCTCCTGTATTGGTCCCCGTCATGTATGTGCAAAATATCTTGAACCCCTCCGCTTTGACATGCATACCCTCTCAACTTAACTTGGAGATTTCAAATCGTATATTGATATCTTTCTTCTCTACTATCCCTATTTGAGGTTCTACTGACTACTGATGAACTGAAAACTTTGTGGTGACTACAGACGAACTGAATCCTCTAGCTGGCTCACCCTTTTTGCTTCTGCAATGCACAAGATGTGTGATCAAGTCCAGCGCAATTTGTGTGTTTTCTGTTCCAATTTCAGTTCGTTTACTCGTGCAAACAAACCTTATCATGTGCAAGGATAAGGATTTCAGTCGGTGAAACAAAATTTCAGTCAATAGGAACGCAAATGCGGGTGATGTAAGGATTTGAAAAGGCAACCAAATAAACCGATGGATTAGGAACCACGCAGTGCACCAAGCACCGGCCAAAGTGACCCACTGATAGTCTCAGGCGAAATAGGCCCTCTTTTACATCATTCTTTTTCACTCGTGTGATGGCAATGGCATTAGGCAAAGCAAACAGATCAATCACTGGGCCAAAGTGCAGCATTGTTTAGTGCTACTTTTTATACCCACATATATAAAAGTCATACAACATCACACCCAACAAGGCCACACCAAACACAGAGAACAAATCTGAACTTCATGGTTGCCAGTACACAACATTAGCATAAAGGCTCTGTGGGGCATGGCTCCACCTCACTAGCGAAGTTTTTTTTTTTTTTTACTTTGGCTCCATGAACAGATCTTTTGGTGGAGCCGTTTTGGTACCCTGTAGGACACGTGGACGCCTAAGAGGGGGGGTTGAATTAGGCAACTTAAAAAACTAACTCTAAACTATGACCTCTTTTTCTACCTCTAGCAAAACCTATGCAAAAGATAATCTATCTAGATGTGCAACCACGATTTTGCTAGTGTGTTGCTATCTCTACCGCAAATGATAATAATATGATCAATGTAAATGCGGAAGCTTAAAGAGCAAGGTAGAGATATGCAAACTCCCGTCGACGACTCTGGTATTTTTACCGAGGTATCGAGAAGCGCGCAAGCTTCCCCCTAGTCCTCGTTGGAGCCCCTCGCAAGGAATCCCTCGCAAGGGCCAAGCTCCCGGTCGGGTAACTCCGTGGATAGCCTCGGGCCTTCCCCACGCGCAAGTGGGTCTCCGATATGCCTTCCGGCAAGCCTCTCCCAGATGCTCCCCGCCGTCTTCACTATCAAGCTTTCGGCCGAAACGCCGCGGGCCTTGTTCCCTTCGGTACACGGTGGCGGCCGCACCACAAACGCGGTTGGTGCGATCTCGCAAGACTTCAAGCCCCTCCGATGTACAACACTTGTGCTCACAAGCACGGGGTGGCAAGAGGTATGCAAACCTCACTTAAACACTAGGCAAACACCTAGAGCAAGCGCATAAGCGGTGGTCTAATCAACCTAAGCACTTCGCAAAGCACTTATGCTAATCACCTAATAAAACACTAAGCACTATGCATGTGGAGATCACTCAAATGGTGTATCAACACTCTTGATATGTTTCCTCAGCTCCACACTCCTCAAATGGCCGGTTGGGGGGTTGTATTTATAAGCCCCACTGAGAAAGTAGCCGTTGGGGTCGAACTCCGGCAAATCTGCTACTGACCGGACGCTGAATCGTCCTGACCGGACACGTCCAGTCGTCCCGACCGTTGTAGCCGCGAACTACCGATCGGACGCTGCCAGCGTCCGGTCGCCTGCCACCGGACGCGTTCGGTCGCAGTTTCGCGCGCCTAGAACCTCTCTGTACTCGATCGGACGCTGCGTTCCTGCGTCCGGTCGGTTGCCGCCAGCGTCCGGTCCTTGCGTCCGGTCGCCTGTCTGCCGAGCCACCGGTCCAGCGTCCGGTCGCGCTTTTAGCGTCCGGTCCAGCGTCCGGTCGCCTCTGCGAGCTCGTTTCTTCGCGATCTTGCGCATGGCTTGGTTCCTATCTTCATGCTTGGACTTTGCTTGACATCTTGGGTCTTTTCTTGTGCTTCTAAGGTCTTTCTTGAGGTGTTGATCATCAGATCATCATGTTGCCTTCGTCCAAGTCACGTCTTGCACCCTATTGGACTACAAAACAAACACTTGCAAATTCATTAGTCCAATTTAGTTGTGTTGGTCATCAAACACCAAAATCCAAAGTAAATGGGCCAAGGGTCCATTTTCCTTACAATCTCTCCCTTTTTGGTGATTGATGACAACACGACCAAAGCAAGCAAATGATAAAATTTTAAATTTAAAAATTATCTACTTGCTAGGATGCAATGCAAAGGGCAAGGTTATATGATACTAATTGATAGATACCAATTAAAACTTTACTCAAAAGCATGTCTTGCCCTTGCAAATGTCCCCATGTGATATTATGGATTAAAGCCTATCTTTCAAAAAAAAAATTCCCATTACATAGACTAATCCATAACTAATCCATAATTCACTTTCCTCCCTTTCTCGGACCATTACCACTTGTAGACATCAACTTGATGCTTGCCTTTGGTCCTTCAAATTCTCCCCCTTTGGCATCAAACACTAAAAAGGAAGACATTAGTAGCACAAGGGAGGGTTAAATTTCATGATCCTTTGTGTATAGAGTGAAATGGATCACAAAATTTGACTCTCGCATTATATAGACTAAGCTCCCCCTAAATATATGCATACATATGGTAGAAAGCAAATTATATGCATAATTAGCAATTTGTTGCACAAGAGAGTTTAATCTATATAATGCATGGAGAAAGCATATAAATATGAAATGAAATCAACATGATGATGCTAATTGAAGAACGATGCTTCTCTTCGGGGGCTCCATTTTCCTTGCAATGAGACTACTACACACATGATAAACTTGAAAAAGGTGTTAGTCTCAAAGCGTCCATCTTGTAGATGATCCTCCCCCTAAATTTGTGCATGGAGACATGGAATACTTGTAGTACTCATGCACAATTGATTTTGGAGTCAAAATACCACTTGAAAGATGATATTTGGGAGAAAATTATCTACAATTTGGACTTTGGCACATATTAGATAAACAATAGTAAGACAAGCTATGTGCCGTGCTCCTTAGCAATTTTAAACCATGTAGGTTTGCTCCAAGGGTTAAGAATGAAACCGAGCAAGCCTACCATATGATATACCTAGTGTATGCATGACAAAAAATATAAGAATTCAAATGCAAACATAGGCATGCAAAGTAACTAGATGCTAAAAGGTACCAATTGTAGGAAAATTATAAATCTAATATCAATTGAAGTAAATTGAATCTAGTTACCTAACATGGGAAGGGGAATTTGGGTCCATAGTATTCACTAACCCACTTGGCAATGATTTTGTCCATCATGATGCACCCCATGAAATGCACCCATACTTTGCCAAGTCTCCAAATTCCCCGATGTCCGACGGACTTCTCACTTCCCTTTCGGGATCCAAACCTTCTTGGTGCTCTTCATGTTTGAAATGATTTCCTTTGGCACCCAAAAGCGTTTGACCCCTTTGTTGGCTTGCTTGTTCACCTTGATGGCCACCACCTTGTCATTTTTCTTATTCTTCAAGAGATAAGGTGTGGAGGTCTTCTTGTCCACCTTGTTGGTGTAGGTGTTGGAGAGCTTGCTTGTTTGCTTTTTCTCCTTCATCTTTGCTCCTCCCTCATTCTTCACCTTACACTCATAGGACTTGTGACCTTCCTTGTCGCACACGTAGCAAACCACGGTTTGTCCTTCATCAAGCTTCTTCACTCCCTTGACGGTGTTATCTTGATGAAGTTGGGTTTGCTTCGCCTTGCCTTTCACTTGAGTCAAGTCCTTGGTGAGGCGAACTACTTCTTGCTTGAGTTGCTCATTCTCCTTTACAACCTCTTGTGTGCATGTATCTACAATCACTTTCTCAACACAAGCTTGGTTGCACAAGGGTGAGTCTAAATATAAATCATTGCAAGAAGTAGAGGCATCCTTTTTAATTATGCCATTTCTTTTAGATGCCTTGGTGGAGGTTAAATTGACGGCCTCAAGATTAGCAACTTTATTAGTTAGCTCATCACAATGTTTGCACATGATTTCCATTTTAGCAAGCAAACTTTGATAATCATTTTGTGAGATAGCTAACTTTTCTTTTAATTTTTAATTTTTCTTTTCAAGTTGCTTATCGTTAATTGTGCATGCACTTGTTGTTGCACTAGCCTCAAGTTGCTTAATTTTAGTAGATAGTTCAACATTTAGATTTGCAAAGTTTTCATATTGTTCAAGCAAATTCTTGTATGCTTCTTGTGAACTACCTAGCTCTTCTTTTAAACTTTTGAGCTTCTTTTGTTGACTAGTGCAAACTTTAGCATATTTAAGATTTTGTTGCACAATTTCATGATAAGAAGGCATATCATCATCACTATCGCTCTCACTAGAGGATGAGCTTTCGTTACCTCGTGCCATAAGGCACACACGAGAAGAGCTTGATGATGAGTACTTGCGCCCTCGCCTCTTGTGATGGTCTTCTTCACTTGAAGAATCATCCCATGATCTTATTGATGTGAGGGCTTTGTTCTTGCATGCCTTCTTCTTTGTCTTGGGTGTGGGTTTGTTTGGACAAACTTCCACAAAGTGCCCCACTTCGCCACATCCATAGCATCCCCTCTTTCTTTGCTCGTTTCTTTGATTGGTGAAAACGAGGTCTTGGATTTGGATGAGCACACCCTTGACATTGAGCTTTTGGATCATCTTCTCCACCTTATTGATAAGTTTGATTGATTCTTCATCAAGGTCAGAGGCGGAGGAGGAAGATTGATCATCATTACTTGAAACCTCTTCATCATCATCATCATCCTTATCTTCTTCTTCATCTTCACTTGAGGAGCTTGAGCTTGAGCTTGTCTCAACTTGCTTTCCCTTCATCTTCTTCTTCTCGCTACATGCGAGAGCTTTGCCTTTGCTTGATGAAGAAGCTTCTTCTTGACCCATCTTACGGGACATTTCAAATGCCACTAGCTTGCCAATGACTATGCCCGGGGTCATGTTGCTCAAGTCCTCCATGTTGTGAAGGATGGTGATGATGCTTGCATATTTCTTTTGTGGTAGCACGGAGATGATCTTCCTCACGATGTCCGCATCATCTAGCTTTAATAGTCCTATTGAATGGAGCTCATTGATAATTAGATTCAAACGAGAATACATATCACGAACAAGCTCATTGTCATTCATAGTAAAGGAATCATAATTTTGTTTAGCTAGACAATGTTTTTGCTCACGGACATTACTTGTGCCGTCATGGAGCTCTTGGAGTTTTAACCAAATTTCATATGCGGTATTTAAAGTGAACACTTGGTTAAAAACATCCATACTTAAAGATTCAAACAAGCAATTTTTAGCTCTAGCATTGAAATGCAATTCTTTTTCATCACTCTTCGTGGGTTTTTTTTGGATTCATAATGGGTTTCATCCCGTCACGAGTGACTCTCCATACACCTAAATCAACCGCCTCAAGATGACAAGCCATTCTTGCTTTATAATATGGGAAGTTAGTGCCATCAAATTTCGGAGGCCTAGCGGTATCCATCCCAACCACTCTAAATAGCGTCGGCTCAACGGCGGTTAAGCCAAAGGTCCAAATTGAGCAAACCGGCTCTGATACCACTTGTAGGACACGTGGACGCCTAAGAGGGGGGGTGTCGATGTTTGACCACCGATAGCCTGCCACGGGGGTCCCCGAGACAGTATGTTCGGGCTTCAGCGTATGCGGAACTCGACGGTAAACGCAAGAGACAGTCGATTTATCCTGGTTCAGGCCCTCGATCGTAGATCGAGTAACGACCCTACGTCCAGTCGGCGTTGGCCTTTACGTTGGACTGATTACGAAGTGTTATGTTGTCCAATTGTCCTCTTTCAGGAGCCCTGCCCTCCTTTATATAGTCAGGAGGCCAGAGTCCTAATCGGTTTACAATGAGATTTCCTAGTAGGATTACTTAATAGTTCTATTACTAAGATTACATGGAAAGGATCCTAGTTGAACTAGATCTTCTCTCTCTCATGTGGGGTATCCTGTGGGTCCCGCATCGACAAGCCCCCGAGCACTTCATGGTTGAGCTCTGAAAGTCTCGCTTTGCTCCTTCAAGTCTTGTTAGGTAGGAACAAAATGTTATCCGAGTGCTTTCTGGAGTGAAACCTTGTAGCGCTTCTTGGGACCTTCAAGTGGTGAGTGTTTTGTGAAGAAAAAGTACATCCATCTGGTTGTAGCCCCCGAGCCTCTTGCTATTTGGAACAAGGAGCTGGAGGATCTTTATCTTGAAGTTGCTCTGATTGTTCGTTGAAGTTTTGTCAAAAAGAACTCGAATATGGCTCGTTCCGGGTTCTTTTTGTCGCAATGTCTTGAAGTGGTCTGCGTTGAGGAAGTCTTTTGGTGACGTGCGCTTTTTCGAAGAAAAAGTGCACTCACTGAGTGTAGCCCCCGAGCCTCTTGCTATTTGGAACAAAAAGTTGGAGGGTCTTGATCCTTTATGTCGTTTGAAAATTTGTGTTCTGAAGTAATCCCCGAGACTTGAATTAAGTCATCATCCGAGTAGTTTTTGTGGCATCTTTCCGAAGCGGCCCTTTAGTCTTGGATTAAACCATCATCCGAGTAGTTTTGCGGCATGCAGCCTCCGAGCCTATATCCGTGCTGTTTTGTTCAGGAAGAACTCGGATGCGAGGTCTTGGCGTATTCTTTGATAGTCTGCTGTTGTCATATGTAGTTTGTATGGTGGTGGTTGAGTGTAAATGCCTTTTGTTCACGGGTTGTACTGTGATGGTATATTCTTCCGAATATGCCCGTCTTCGAGTACTGTTTCCTCTCGCCTGAGTCATCCATTATTGAGTCCTGTTCTTTCACTGTGTCCTTTGTCAGGCTTATTTAGTTGGTACTCCTAGTCCATGTGCGTCGCTCCTTTGGTCTATAAATACTGTCCCGGAGTGCTTGTTTTCATCTATTGGATATCCCATTGAAACCTTTGTGGTCATGAACATGGTAGTTTGTGAAGTAGAGCGGCCCTCGGGCATATTTTGTAGTTCCTGTGTGTCTTGTCGTAGCTGGAGGAATTCTTGTGATAGGGATTAGAGGTAGGCTAATCCCGCGACAGCATTATGCCAGGATGTACGTGGTGGTAGTTGGAGGAAGTCTTGTGATGTGGGCTTCGTTTCTTCATCTGGCAGTTCTGGGTTGATCCTCGTCGCCTGTCTTGAGACTGTCTGGTGCAGATCAACACCATATGCAGCATCACATCGGTCTTGGGTAGACAGATGCCCGCCGACCTTCTCTGCTCCATGTTGTCCTGCCGTGCTGCCGATTTCCGCCTTAAGTGCACTGCGTCCTTCCTTTGAAGAAAATAGTGTAGCTGATGGCGGTTTGTCCTTCCGAGTAGCAATTTGGGACACGTAGTCGTTCCAGAGCCTAGCCGTGTCCGTGTTCCTCTTTGCTACCCTGCTTTTTGTGGTGCCGAGTTCGTTGGGTCTTGTAAGATTTGTAATCTTCTATTTTTGAAGTCGCTTGTAATGTAACGAATCTTGCCTTTAAGATTTGTAATCTTCTATTTTTGAAGTCGCTTGTAATGTAACGAATCTTGTCTTCTGAGTTGTCTTTTACTTTTCTGTTGTGATCCCTGTTGTTCATGAGATTACCGAGTTCTTTCTTAAAAAACCGGGTTCTTTTGTTCCTTGTGAGGTAGTCCTTTCTTTCTTCTTTCTTTCTTCTTGTTTTGACGGGTTGTTCTTATAGCGCTCTGATAACCTTGCCATGGTGCTGGACGAATAAGTCTAAAATCTGCCCGTTGGTTTGTACTGTCGTGTGGATCCGTGCCCTCTGTCGTTTTAGCTGCGTCGGTAAATGGACCGTCGCGTTCCCACACTGTGTTTTATCGGGCCTTGTGGGCCGTTTGTATCACTGAGAAATCTATTTAAAGACCCTTGCTGCCCAACTCTTGCCTTTAAACCCTAGCTTTCAGAAATCCGCCGCCGTCACCGTCGCCGTCACCCGAGCACCATCATCCTAGCTTCATCTTCCTTAGTGCCTTTTTTGCTTCCGCCAGTTCATGGGAAAGAAGAAAACCGCAAGCAAGTCTCAGGCGACCTTCGTAGACGAGGAGTCATCCCTTTCTTTGATCGAAAACCAGGAGTTCGTGGCTATGAGGGCTGCTCAGAAGGTTTGGCTGGCTCCAACAACAAGCGAAGATCAGCTGCGCGAGCTCGTTAGTGATGGCTTGATCCAAAGCAAAGTCATCGCTGAATGGAGAGTTCCGGGCGAGCATCGGGTTCCAGCTCTGGGTCCTAGTGAGACTGTCCTCTTCGTTTCCTTTGTCCGCGCCGGACTTTGCCTTCCTGCTTCTGCTTTCCTTCATCAGTTTCTTGGTTATTTCGGGATTAGTCTGAACCACCTAACCCCCAATGCCATTCTCCATCTTTCTGTTTTCGTTCATCTTTGCGAAGCTTTCCTTGGAATCCCTCCTTCTCTGTCTCTTTTTCGCTTTTTCTCTCATCTGAAACCTCAACCCCGCCGTGAAGAAACCAGCGTTCTTGGCGGTTGCGGGATTCAGTTTCGTCAGGGTCTCAAAATTAAGTTTTTTGACTATGACCTGGTCGATTCTGTAAAAGATTGGTGTGCCGAGTGGTTTTACGCTGCCAATTTGATTCCTTCCCTTGCCGTCCATCCTGGATCTGGTCCTGTGGTGAATGACCGATGGGACAAGAAGCTTGAATCACCTGCTGAGATTCAAGTGATCCAGCCACTCCTTGATAGGATTAGCATGCTGAAATAGCAGGGTTTGACCGGCTTTGGTATTGTTTCGAGCTTTCTTCGTCGCCGGGTTCAGCCTTTGAAAGAGCGGGAGCATCTCGGCTTTGAGTATTCTGGGGCCGAGGATCCTTCACGCATGGTCCCAGCTCTTGAGCTGACCGATGAGGAGGTACTCGAGCGTCTCCAGAAGATGCTGAAAGGAGTGAGCGTCATTCCTCCTGCTGTCACCGAGTTCTCAGCCAACAACCCGCCCCCAGCTATGAGTTGTCTATCTTTTTGTTTGAGTACTTTATGCACTCTAGCTGCATCCGTTCTTGCTTAGCTTTTCTTTGTCTCGGTGTTTTATCCTTTTTCGCAGGAGCTTGGGCGGAACTTTGTCGACCCGGTCTCTCCTGACGTTTTCCCCGCCGTGGCGGAGACTGGGGATAGACTTGCTGGGACTTCTGCAATTAGTAAGTCCCAAACCTCTACCGCCCTTCCTAGGGTTTCTTCCGGATTCGTTGATGTATATGAAGAATATGTTCCTCGTCTAGTCCCTCGCGGTCCTCGCAGTGTCCCGAAGAGGGGGCGAACGGATGGGTCTTCATCTGGCCTGCCTGTCTCCAAGAAGCATCGCAAACCAAGTACTCTCTCAGGTACTCCAGTTGTTGCTAGCATGCTCTTAGGTGAGCACATTTAATACTCTTTGTTCTTTTATTTTCCTGTTTCTCTCATGATCCGAGTACTTTTTATCCTCTTTTCAGCAGGTGCTCTGGTTTCCTTGGCTGAGGAGGAAGAAGATGATGAAGTACCCCTCATCATGCGGCGATGAGTTGCTTTTCATATTCCTGTTGCATTGAATTTCTCTTCTTTGTCTTGACTTTTAATCTTGAACTTTTTGAAGTAATCGGAGGCCGGGTGTGAGTTCTTCCGAGGTTCCCGTGCCGACTTCTTCTGAAGCTCCGGTGTCGAGTTCTTTGGTAGCCCTGGTTCCGAGCTCTACTGCTCCTCCAGTACGGAGTTCTTCCGTGTCTCCAGCCCTGGCTCCTTCCGCGGCTCCGTTGCCGGCTATTCCGCTCTCGTCGCCGGGTGGCGGGGACGTTTTTACCGTCGTGGTTCCTCCTGCGAGGCCTTCTCTTGGCTTCGTGAAGAAGAAAGTGGTTGGGTGAGTTGATTCTTGCTTTATCTTTTTGGCTTTTATTTTCCTTCCTCTGGTTCTTATCGGTGCTCCCTTTTATCACTTTTCAGTGTTTTGTCTTCTCTCATTCCTTCATCGACTTCTTCTCTGCCTCCCGCCGTGCCAACGAGTTCTGAGCCTTAGGACTCACAGCATTCTGTTGATGAAGTTGCTGTGGGGGCTTTAGAGCTAACTGGCGAAGTTGCGGTCTTGGCCGCTTCGGAGGTGATCGTGGCCGTCACGCTACCGGTCCTTCTCGAGGGTTTGACTCGGCTTCCTGAAGGTTGCTTTGGTCGTTCCTTCTTCGCTCCATCCGCTTCTCCTTCCCTTCTCTTGCTTCCGGCGGTCCTTCTTTTTCCGATGACGTGGTGCAACAATTGATGCCACCCATCGATTGTCGGAGCCGACCACGACTGGGGGGAGCTTGTCGACCCTCACGACTTCTTTTGGTGAAAAGCTCCAGGTAGGTTTTACTGCCGTTCCTTTTTTGCATGCTCATTTTTCCTCCGTCCTTCGCCTTGTTTTTCTTTGTCTCTTTTTGGCTCAGGCTTTCTCTCGTGATCATTCTCGCTTCTTTTTCTCATCCGAAAATGAGAGAAAGTTGTCTTCTGAGGTGGACGTTACGAAAGCCGATCTCGACCTTCTCCGGGCTGAGTTGGAGACAGAACGTCAAATGCACCAAAAGGAGGAGAAGACCCTTCGTGCCGGGTAGTGGAGACGGAGACCATGGTGGAGTCTCAAGAAGAATGAATGCAAAGGTGCCATGGTTACGCCTATTTTTTCTTGTATTTTGATTTCTTTTTTTCACGACTTGTTCTTGGGTGTCTTGTCTAGTTCTCCGAGCTGAGAAGCAGAAGCTCTCGGAGAGTATCGATGAAATGAAGGCTCTAGTCCGCTCTAGTCATAATAAGGCTGAGGAGGTAATTACTCATGCTGAGGAAGAACTTGCCCTTGCTAAGCTGATTAGGCGCGGAGCTGATAGAGATCTTGTGCAGGCCCAAAGAACTATTGAAAGCTTGTCCGTAGTCATGGGCGATGGCCACTTTGAAAATTGGAACGCTTACGTGGAAATCTTTTTCGTTCAATGTCGATGTTCTCCTGACTCCAGCGGATGACGGGCAATCTTGGGCGCAGTTCATTCCCCGGATTCCGACTCGTTTCCAAGAGTTCGCGAAGAAGTGTGCCCAAGTATGTACCAAGAATGTGCTAGCCCAGGTGCCTCTAGAGGTGCCTCTGTCCAAGATAGCAGAGGAAGCTAAAAGCCAAGAATACCTTGACGCCGTTGAGAGGATGGAGCCTAAGGTCGAAGGTTTAGCCAGTAGGGTTGTAGACAGTCTAAATATTGACATTTCCCTTCCTGATGACAATGCCTGATCCGATTGACCAGCTTCTTGTAATATTACACTCCTCTTTAAATGAAGATTCTTTGTTTTCGTTGATGTATTCTTTGCCTGGGTGTGGTCGAAGTTACTTGTCTTGCTGAGTATTTTGTCCCGTTTTCGTTTCTGCTCCACAAAACAACTCTGTGTGTTATCCTGACGAGACCCCTCGATTTGTCGAGTACTTTTCTTTTCTTCCTCTTTTGTGATCCGTCGAGTGCTTTGTCCGCGCTGTGACTTGTTAGATATAAATCTTTGTGTTGACACCGCGCTATGAAAAAAATGACTCGGCATAGAATGTTGCCTTTTGAGTGGCGCTTGTTTCTGAGGAAAAAGTATTCCTATCTGGATGAAAAAATGACTCGGCATAGAATGTTGCCTTTTGAGTGGCGCTTGTACTTTTCTGAGGAAAAAGTATTCCTATCTGGATGTAGCCCCCGAGCCTCTTGCTTTTCGGAACGAAGAGCTGGAGGGTCTTTTGGAGTTCAGTTTCGGTTGACTAGTTTTGGGTGTTAGCTTTTAGCTACCCTCATCGGCGGGCTCAAGCGTCTTTTTAGCTATTTTGCTCTCGGCCGGGAAGCTCAGGCGTGTTTTCAGCCATTTTGCTTTTTGTTTCGGGTGTTAGCTTTTAGCTACCCTCATCGGCGGGCTCAAGCGTGTTTTCAACTATTTTGCTCTCGGCCGGGATGCTCAGGCATGTTTTCAGCCATTTTGCTTTTCGTTTCGGGTGTTAGCTTTTAGCTACCCTCATCGGCGGGCTCAAGCGTGTTTTCAGCTATTTTGCTCTCGGCCGGGATGCTCAGGCATGTTTTTAGCCATTTTGCTTTTTGTTTCGGGTGTTAGCTTTTAGCTACCCTCATCGGCGGGCTCAAGCGTGTTTTCAGCTATTTTGCTCTCGGCCGGGATGCTCAGGCATGTTTTCAGCCATTTTGCTTTTTGTTTCGGGTGTTAGCTTTTAGCTACCCTCATCGGCGGGCTCAAGCATGTTTTCAGCTATTTTGCTCTTGGCCGGGATGCTCAGGCATGTTTTCAGCCATTTTGCTTTTTGTTTCGGGAAAACAACTTGTTGGAAGTCATGACAAGACATGATGTGGATGAATATCATCTTTATTGATCATGAATATGAACTAATACATATGTTGTCGAAGAATATCGTCTTTCGTCGATTGTGAATGTTGGTCCCTTGTGGCTTGCATATTTGTTTTATCTTGAGTTGTTTTTACGCGTAGAATCTTCTTAGTCGGGCCGATGTGCCATGTATTGTCAACTTCTTTTCCATCTTCGGTTATTAACTTGTATGTGCTCAGTCCGGTGACTTTTGTGACAATGAACGGACCTTCCCATGGACCGAGAAGCTTATGTCGTCTGTCAGGTTCTTTGTATCCTTCTTAGCACTAAGTCTCCAACTTGTAGTGATCGAGGATGGGTACTCTTGTTGTAGTGCCGTCTTAAACCTTGTAGGTATCTCGGTGATTGAAGGGTAGCGTTTACTCGACTTCTTCTCGAGTGTCGAGTTCTAATCTTCTTGTGTGTTCCGCTTCTCCTTCACCGTATTGTTGTTCTATCTTTGGTGATGTCCAGATCAAGTCGGCAGATGACGACCTCCTCGACCCGTAAACTAGGAAGAAGGGTGAGTGGCCTGTTGCTCTCTTTATTTGAGTTCGTAGCCCCATACTACTTTTGGTAATTCTTCAATCCATTTGGACCCATAGTCCACTAGTTCTTCAGATAACCTTGGTTTTAATCCGGCTAGTATGAGTCCATTGGCCCTTTCTACTTGTCCGTTGGCTTCGGATGTGCAGCAGACGCATAGTCTATACTTTGAAACCACAGGTCTTGTGCCCGGCTTAAATTACAGCCAGTCGTGAAGGGGAGCCTAGATCTGTGATGATTCGATTGGGCATGCCAAAGCGGTGCGTAATTTCTTGGATGAATTCATTTGCTTTGGTTGCGCTGTACTTCGCGAGTGGTTTGTATTCAATCCACTTGGTGAACTTGTCGATTGCTACAAAGATGTACTCAAAGCCGCCTTTTGCTTTCTTTAGGGGTCCCACTTGATCCAAATTTCAGGAGAAAAAAGGCCAAGCGGGTGGGATGCATATAAGATTGTGAGCTGGCACATGGGCTTGTCTTGCAAACATTTGGCAACCTTTGCATTTTCTGACAAGTTCTTCTGCGTCTTTCAAAGCGGTTGGCCAGTAGAATCCGGTGCGAAATGCTTTTCCAACCAGTGTCCTTGAAGCGGCATGATTTCCGCAGCAACCTGAGTGTATCTCGTCTAGGATCTCTTTGCCTTCTTCAAATGAGACACATTTCAGGAGTACCCCTGATGATGCTGCTCTTCTGTAAAGTCTATCTCCTACTAAAACGTAGTTTTTGCTTCTGCGAACAACTTGGGTGGCTTCTGCTTTATCTGCTGGTAATTTATTTTCTTTGATATAGTCGATGAAAACTTGGCTCCATGAGGTGTTGATTACCAAGATCTGAACGCCTTTAGCCTGAATTTCGTGGGTTGTCTCACCGGGTTGTTTGATAGAGGGAACTGATAGCTCTTCTATAAATATGCCGGGTGGAACCTTTGCTCTGTCTGATCCAAGTTTGGCAAGGACATCTGCTGCAATGTTGGAATCGCGCCAGGACGTGTAAAATTTCTAATCCTTGGAAATGTTTTCAAGTTTCCGTATTTCAGCACAATTAAGCACCCATGTTTTCTTTTGTGCAATCCCAATCTTTGTTTACTTGGTTGATGACTCTTCTGAATCGCCATATACGAGTAATCTCTTTATTCCGAGGGTAATTGCCACTCGTAGCCCGTGGATGAGGGCTTCATATTCTCGCTTCGTTATTTGTAGCTTGCCATAATATCTCGAAGGACGTGCCTTGAGTTGTTTTCATACGGAGAAATGAGGAGAACGCTTGCACCGGCCGCCTAGTTTGAGTGACCCATCAAAGTACATCTTCCAAAGGGTCAAGGATTGTATCGATAAAGGTCTTTGAATCTCATCCACTCGCCACAAAATCGGCAAGGGCTTGAGATTTGATTGCTTTCCGTGGGGTGAAGTCGATGTTAAGAGCTCCAAGTTCAATCGCCCACTTTGATATCGTCCGTCGCATCTCATTGTGTAAGATGTCTCCGGCGGGAAGTCTCATCTCTTCAGTAATCTTGTGGCTTTCAAATAGTGGCGAAGCTTATGTGAGGTGATAAGTAGGGCGTAGAGTAGTTTTTGTACATGCGGTACCGGATTTTGATTCGGATAATACTTGATGATGTAGTACATGGGTCGTTGTACTTTATACACGCGTCCTTCTTCTTCTCTTTCTACGACTATTGTCGTGCTGACGACAGCAGTAGTCGCCGCAATGTATAGCATCATATCTTCGTCTTTCCTTGGGGGTGTGAGAATTGGTGAGGATGTGAGATATGCCTTAAGTTTCTTGAAAGCTTCGTCGGCCTCCTTTGTCCATTCAAACTTGTCTATCTTCTTTAGTAGTTTAAAGAAGGGTAACCCCTTTTCGCCGAGTCTTGATATGAAACGATTGAGGGCCGCCATGCATCCTGTTAGTTTCTGTACATCTTTGATACTTCTAGGTTGCCCCATTTCTGTTATAGCTCGAATTTGCTTGGTGCTAGCTTCAATCCCGCGCTGACTGACCAAAAATCCGAGTAGTTGCCCTGAAGGAACTCCGAATACACATTTATTTGGGTTTAATTTCCATCTCCATCTCTTCAAGTTTTCAAATGTTTGCTCTAGATCTTCAATCATAGTGTCTGGGTTCTTTGTTTTCACCACTACATCATCCACGTATGCCTCCACATTTTCACCGATTTGATCCCCAAGGCAAGTTTGGATAGCTCTTTGGTATGTGGCACCGGCGTTCTTTAGTCCAAATGACATGGTCTTGTAACAGTAAGCACCGAACGGAGTAATAAAAGATGTCTTGCTCTGATCTTGTTCTTTTAATGCGATCTGGTGATATCCTGAATAGCAATCGAGAAAGGATAATAGTGCAGACCCCGCTGTTGAGTCGACTATCTGGTCAATGCGTGGTAGCCCGAACGGATCTTTTGGGCAATGTTTGTTGGGATCTGTGTAGTCGACGCACATACGCCACTCGTCTGTGTTCTTCTTCTGCACAAGGACCGGGTTTGCTAGCCAGTCCGGATGAAGGATTTCTCTGATGAATCTGGCTGCCATCAGTTTTGTGATTTCTTTTTTAATCGCTGCCTTTTTATCGGGTGAGAATCGTCGTAGCCGTTGCTTTATAGGCTTGAAGTTTTCATTAACATCAATTCTGTGCTCAGCCAACTCTCTTGGGACACCTGACATGTCGGCCGGCTTCCAAGCAAAGATATCTTTGTTGTCCCGAAGAAAGTTGGTGAGCGCGAGTTCCTATTTTGCCGAGAGGTGAGCACTGATGGTTGCTGTCTTGGAGGTATCACCGGTGCCCAAATCGATTTGCTTGACGTCGGCTTCTTTTGGCGGTGTGATGATGCTGGGCTTTTTAGCCGGTATTTCTAATTCTTCTCGGCTCATCTCCGCAGCAATTGTGGCTATTTCTTTTCTTCCATTGTCGGCTTGTGCTTTGGCCGCAATTTGGATTGCCTGAACGTCGCAGTCAAAAGCACGCTTCAGATCGCTTCGAAGAGAAAGGATACCGTTGGGTCCTGGCATCTTAAGCAATAAGTATGGATAATGTGGTATTGCCATGAATTTTGCCAGTGCTGGGCGTCCGAGGATCGCATGATATGACGAATCGAAGTCTGCGACCTCAAATTTGATAAACTCTGTTTGATAGTTTGAAGGAGTTCCAAAAGTGACGGGTAAAGTAACTTGTCCGAGTGGCATGGCTGCTTTGCCGGGTACTATTCCATAAAAAGGAGTGCTTGTTGGTGTAATCATCCCGGCGAGTTGTAGTCCCATCTTCCTTAGTGTTTCTGAAAAGATGATGTTGAGTCCAGCTCCCCCGTCGATTAGTACTTTGGTGACAGTCATACCGGCGATAGTTGGATCTAAAACTAGTGGGTAATGGCCTGCATTCCCTACGCTAGTCCATTGGTCTTCTCTTGAAAATTGGATTGGATATTGTGACCAATTGAGATATCTTGGTGTAGCCGGTTCTGCCGTCATGATAGTCTGTAGTGCTAGTTTTTCTTGATGTTTGCTTCTGCAATCTGGAGCCCCTGAGAAGATCACTGCTACCGTTCCCCTAGGTTTTTGAAATCCTTTGTCCTCGTGATTGTCTTCATCTTTCTTCTGATTGTCCTCTTTGGTGTTCTACTTACTATCTTTTCTTGTGTATCGATCATTGAAAGTGTAGCAGTTTCCGATGGTGTGTCTCCCGTTAGGGTGTAATGGGCAACGTATGTTTTCAATGTCATCATATCTTCTGGGTTTGGAAAACTTCTTTGATTTGTCGGCCATTGCCACGGTATTGTCTGGTCTACGCTTTCTTTCTTGATGTCTGCTATTTCGATGATTTTGCCTATCCGGGTTGTCTTGGTTGCTTCTATCCGGGAACCTTTCTCGTGTTTTTTCTTCTGCAGTAATCATTTTTTCTACTGTTCGTCTGAACTCTTCATTGTTTCTCGGATTTTCTTTGCAGAAGTCTTGAAATTGCCACCTAGCCATGATTCCGTGAGAGAAAGCTTCAATTACTTCTCGTTCGGTGATGTCATGCACTTGAGCCCGCAGTTCGCCGAATCGTCGATAGTAATTTCTGAGACTTTCGCCCCCCTTTTGCTTGAGTCCTTTCAGTTCTGCATGAGTGATCGGGTGTGTGATGATACCCGCGAAATTTTCACAGAAAGCTCTTTGCAAGTCTTCCCAAGTTCTGATCGATCCTGGGTTCAATTTATCGAACCATTGGAGGGGCATCGCTTCCAGTGCCATGGGAAAGAACAAGGTTTTGATATCATCGTCTCCTCCGGCTAGTTCAATTGATTGTGAATATATTCTGAGCCATTGTCTTGGTTCGGTTTTGCCATCATACTTGGAGTGGTTAGACGGTTTGAATTTGTGAGGTAATCGTACTGATGCCAACCTGTTTGCAAAACAGGGGAATCTGTCATGCGTTCCGGCTTCCTTGAATTCGGATTCGGCTCCTTCTTCTGGCCAAGTGTTGTTTTGATGGGAATAAGTCTGCGAGGCTGTCTGGGTAGGCACTCTACTCCTGGTCTTCTTTGGTTGTTCAAATTGGTGGCCCCGACTATGTTCCCTCCTACTTTCTCCGTTATGGCTTCCGCTTGGCCCAAGTCTTTCAAAAGCGGATTTCCTTTGATTTTGATCTTCTTGCCTACGAGTTGTTGATCTGGCGGGTAGTCTTGATCGGGCTCTCTCTTCATGCGTTCTTGGGATCGTTGACCGGAGCAAGTCCTGGAGCTGTTCATACCTCTCTCCGTGATGTGAAGTTGCCCTGAGTTCTTCTAATGCTTCTCGATTCTTATCGTAAGGCGTATTCACTGTGCGTCTTTCTTCGGCTTCTTGTTGTGATTTTCTTCTGTTGTATTCAGCCAAATCTGACTCGTATCTGGTCCAGGTTTCTCTACGCTGCCTAGCGCGGTGTTGGTGCCCTTGCTTCAACTTGTTTTTCCTTTCTCTAGCCTGTCTCTGACTCTCGGTTTCTCCATCGTAGCCCTGGGCAAAGGGTGATATGTTGGACTCTGATTCATCTGATGACCTGACATCGGGTGCTTCTAGGGGATTTAATGGTGACCGAGGGCGTCGAACCATGAGCACTTCCCGTGCGTGAGCCGTTCCGTTATTGGTGTTAGTTCTTATACTGTCGGAGTTGCTGATGACTTCAGTAGGCGCCTCGACGTTGCAGATCGAGTCTCCTTCTTGGTAAGGTAGAATAGCTGTTGTTGTTGTGCCAACTAGTCGGGTTCCGCTATCCTTAGGAACGGAACCTGGCCAGTGGATGATACATTCCCGCGATGTTATCGTTAGCACAAGACCCTCCTGAGCTCCTGTCAGTGGTATCCCCGGCGTTGGATTGAAAGACCTTTCGAACTGTCCCTGATAGGATTTTGTCGTGTTGTCGAGCCCAAATGGAAAAGAACTCGGCCTTTTGAAAGAACTCTGAGGATAATCCGAGTTGTTTTGGGTTGTGTTCTGAAATCTTGCCAAAAAAGAACTCGGTTTCTTGAAAGCACTCGAACAAGACTTCATCTCGGATACGGAGCTTGAATTCGAGTCGGATGCGTGTAGCCGTGAAATCTTATTCGAATCGGGTATTATGGGCTGCGCGAATCTTCTGGTGAGCTGATCCGTCGTAGTTTTTGAAATAGGAAATTCTTCATGATGATTTGGATCTTTGAGGAGATGGCTTTGAAGCTTGCCGTAGTTGTCCACCTCGCAGATCCATGAGCCGAAGATGAAAATCGATCCCGTTGGGAAGATCATGTTATCGAGGTCCATCGAGCTCTCGGATGCAAAGTCGCCGAAAGCCCCTACCTGGCGCGCCAGCTGTCGATGTTTGACCACCGATAGCCTGCCACGGGGGTCCCCGGGGCAGTATGTTCGGGCTTCAGCGTATGCGGAACTCGACGGTAAACGCAAGAGACAGTCGATTTATCCTGGTTCAGGCCCTCGATCGTAGATCGAGTAACGACCCTATGTCTAGTCGGCGTTGGCCTTTGCGTTGGATTGATTACGAAGTGTTATATTGTCCAATTGTCCTCTTTCAGGAGCCCTGCCCTCCTTTATATAGTCAGGAGGCCAGAGTCCTAATCGGTTTACAATGAGATTTCCTAGTAGGATTACTTAATAGTTCTATTACTAAGATTACATGGGAAGGATCCTAGTTGAACTAGATCTTCTCTCTCTCATGCGGGGTATCCTGTGGGTACCGCATCGACAGGGGGTGAATTAGGCAACTTAAAAAACTAACTCTAAACTATGACCTCTTTTTCTACCTCTAGCAAAACCTATGCAAAAGATAATCTATCTAGATGTGCAACTACGGTTTTGCTAGTGTGTTGCTATCTCTACCGCAAATGATAATAATATGATCAATGTAAATGCGGAAGCTTAAAGAGCAAGGTAGAGATATGCAAACTCCCGTCGACGACTCCGGTATTTTTTATCGAGGTATCGAGAAGCGCGCAAGCTTCCCCTAGTCCTCGTTGGAGCCCCTCGCAAGGAATCCCTCGCAGGGCCAAGCTCCCGGTCGGGTAACTCCGTGGATAGCCTCGGGCCTTCCACGCATAGTGTGGGTCTCCGATATGCCTTCCGGCAAGCCTCTCCCGGATGCTCCCCGCCGTCTTCACTATCAAGCTTTTCGGCCGAAACGCCATGGGCCTTGTTCCTTCGATTTTACGGTGGCGGCCGCACCACAAACGCGCGGTTGGTGCGATCTCGCAAGACTTCAAGCCCCTCCGATGTACAACACTTGTGCTCACAAGCACGGGGTGGCAAGAGGTATGCAAACCTCACTTAAACACTAGGCAAACACCTAGAGCAAGCGCATAAGCGGTGGTCTAATCAACCTAAGCACTTCCATGAAGCACTTATGCTGCTAATCACCTAATAAAACACTAAGCACTATGCATGTGGAGATCACTCAAATGGTGTATCAACACTCTTGATATGTTTCTCGGCTCCACACTCCTCAAATGGCGGTTGGGGTTGTATTTATAAGCCCCAGAGAAGAAAGTAGCCGTTGAACTCGAACTCCGCAAATCTGCATCGACCGGATGTTTGAATCGTCCTGACCGGACGCCTCCGTCGTCCCGACTGCTAGAAGCCACGAACTACCGATCGGACGCCGCCAATGTCCGATGCCGCTCACACCGGACGTGTTCGGTCGCGAGCTTCAGCGCGCTTAGAACCTCTCTCAGATTGGATCGGACGCTGCGTTCCTGCGTCCGGTCGGTTGCCGCCAGTGTCCGGTCCTTGCGTCCGGTCGCCTGTCTGCCGAGCCATCGGTCCAGCGTCCGGTCGTGCTTTTAGCGTCCGGTCCAGCGTCCGGTCGCCTCTGCGAGCTCGTTTCTTCGCGATCTTGCGCATGGCTTGGTTCCTATCTTCATGCTTGGACTTTGCTTGACGTCTTGGGTCTTTTCTTGTGCTTCTAAGGTCTTTCTTGAGGTGTTGATCATCAGATCATCATGTTGCCTTCGTCCAAGTCACGTCTTGCACCCTATTGGACTACAAAACAAACACTTGCAAATTCATTAGTCCAATTTGGTTGTGTTGGTCATCAAACACCAAAATCCAAAGTAAATGGGCCAAGGGTCCATTTTCCTTACATACCCCATTTGACAAAACAACTCCTTACATTAGACAAAAATGAATAAAAGACCAAAATGCCCTTCTTTCTCCTGTCCATATCTTCTTCCCCTTTGTGCCAGATGAATCCGAGGAAACTCAGGAACAACGTTCGTCGCTCCCTCGACCTGCCCTGCCCAGCGACCTGACCAGATCTGGCACTGGCAGAGACACGCCTCGGTGGCCTGATGCCCCGTGCTCACGCGCCCGGGTGGCGTGCCCCTCTGCGGCTGTGTGCACCTCTGAACAAGCAGCCAGGCTGGCTCAGCGCCCGAGGCCCGAAAGGCCTGGGTGGCCATGCACCCTGGTGTCCGGGCGCCCGCACAGGTGCCCATGAGTCTCGACGGGGGCAATCCGGGGTTTTATCCTCATTGGGTTCCACGTAGGCAAGGTGAAGCCAATTTTTGGCTCCACTCCTCATCTATCCTTTGTCTCAATGCATTTTAAGGGTCTCTCTTTGTGAAGTCGTTTTATTTTACTAGTTTGGCGCAAAAAAGGCTTCAAACTGCTCCTAAAGCCGGTGGAGAAGCCTTACCAAATAGGGCCAAAGATTGTTTTTCAACCATAATAGTTTTGTGCTCTCAATGTTCTACCATATTGACTTGCTTATTCAAAAAAAAGAATTTTGCAAATATAAAAGATAAAGTCAGTTCATTGGCACATAAGGATTTGCGAAAAGAGAGAGAGAGAGAGAGAGAGATGTGAAGATGAAGTCAGTTCATTGGCACACAAGGATTTGGAGAGAGAGAGAGAGAGAGTTGCGTCATCATTTTCTTTGTGTTGCTATAGCATTGAAATAGATGTGATGCCCAAAAGGTAAAAAACAAGAAGCTTAGTATTCTTGTTTGCAATCAAATGCTTATATGGAGTCATGGTGAAAAATAACACTTTTGCTCGAATTCGTAGGAGACCTACACATCTTTTATATCAAGAGATAAAATGTGCGCACCTTTTATATGAAAAGATAATGTCATTTGAAGAAACCTTCGTCCGTTTTTTATAGGTGTATTTTTAACTTGACCCTACAGTAGCTTTTCACTAACAAATCAATGTCATATCAAAAAAATCTTTGAAAGATGGATTAAGTCCATTTTTGGCCCCTCAACTATGGTGTCGGTCTAATTTTAGCCCCCAACTACAAAACCGTCTAGTACCGGTACCCCAACAGTCAAAACCGTTCACTTTTAGCACCTGGCGCGGGGGCAAGGCTGTTTTGACCGACATTGAGCGGTTTTAACACACAACATCCATCTCAGTGACATGTGGGGCCCACGCGTCATCGACTCAATCCCTCCCTCGCCTATGACCACGACGTGGCCGTCTGGGATGGCGGAGACGGTCGCCGCGGTGCGCGCGTCCTCGAGCACCTGCGCCACCGGTCGCCACGCCAACGCCGTCGCGCGCCACGAGGCCCTGCGCCTGCGTCGGGTACCCACCGACGACGAGGAACCTGCCGCCTCCCCCGGTGGCGACGCAGAGCCCGCGCGGCTCATCGCGCTCCTCCGCCATGTCCGGGATCTGTGCCCACACGTCGGCGTCCGGGTCGTAGGCGAGTGCTGACCGCAGGGCGTTCTTCTCGTCGTCGTGGCCACCGGCCACATACACGGCACCGCCGATAGCCGCGCAGGCGAAGAAGGAATGGCACGGGCCCGGCATGGGTGTGCCGCGCCGCCACGCGCCTGTCAGGAAGTCGTAGACGAACACCGTGTCTGTCTGGGACCACATCTCCGGGTGCCAGCCGCCGACCACCATCAGCCGCTTCCTCCCATGCCCGCCGGTGCCATCCACGACGACCACCTGGCAGAAGAGGGGGAGGCTCTCGCTTGGCCATGGCAGGGGCGCCCACCGTCCCTCCACCGGCTCCAGCAACACCATCCGGTACGAGTTCGCCACAGTCGAGTGCTTGTCCACCGCCAGACCAGTGTCGTCGTCAGTCGTAGGCGCTGCCGGCTGTGCCTAGACCAGCGCCTAGACCACATGTGGGACCACCGTGCCGTCCCTGCGTTGAGCGCTGGCCTGAGCATGCGGACGGTGCCGTGGAGGCGCGCGAGCGCTGGGTGGCACGGCTGGCTCATGGACCGCGCGTGTGCTGCCACGGTCGACGCTGTGGCCGCCTTCCTCGTGGACAGCCCTCTGGCCTTTCTTCGATGCCAAGCAAGTGGCGGTGTGCCCTAGCCCCACCTTTGCCGAGTGGCTATAAAAGCCGAGAACATGATTGCCATTACTGACCGCACGTCCCTCCATCCCTTTCCAAAATTCATCGTGCCCATCCATCTCTCCCTAATTCATCTCGTACACAACTGCCTCAGGTTCCTAGCTATCTCTTGGACGCGATCCCAACTACTTCCGTGCACCAGCGTGCTCGTCCAAGTCGATCTCACCGCCGTGGCCACCATGGACACCGAACTAAGGTCGCCATGGCCGCACTCTCCTTGCTCCACTTCTCCGAGCTATTTTTCATGATTTTGCTCTGATATGATGCCTTAGTCTCGTCTACGAAACATGTTAGTCGGAGGACCTTCGCCATGACGGGAAGGCCACTGCCGCCGTCGTTGTGAACCGGCGCACCACCGTACACGTGGCCAGGCTTCCTTGAGCCGTCTCTCCCATAACCGACCCTACAGAAGCATTCGCGGTGAGTCCCTGTTTCTCATCCGCCTACCCGTTAAACCTCTACCATCGCTGTCTCGTTGGAACGTAAGCGCCATCATCGGCGAACCCGCGCTTGCGTGGGCAGCCGCGCTCTGCCCCCGCCGCTACCCCAACTGCGCACCAGTGGCCTTGCAGACCTAGCGCGTGGGCTGCGTGCTCCTTGTGCCTCCCTCCCTTGCCGCCGGTGAGCCTCCTCCAGGCCGGATTGGCCGCTGGCTGTCGCCCCCTGTGGCGTGCTCTGCTCTGGAGCCACCCAGGGACTGGGAAGGTGAAGACGAGATTTTTATGGGTGCTAAATACAAATGTTATGACTCATATGAATAGTAGTATGGAGTGAAGATTAGTTTCATGAAAATCCAGGGTCTCTCATGCAAAATGCGCAGCACGCCCTGGGCCTCCCCTCCTGGGCCGGCCTGCTCCCGCGCGTGGTCAAAACCGCTCAACGTCGGTCAAAACAGCCTTGCTCCCGCGCCAGGTGATAAAAGTGAACGGTTTTGATAGTTGTGGTATCGGTATTATACAGTTTTGTAGTTGAGGGTTAAAATTAGACCGACGCAATAGTTGAGGGGCTAAAAGTGGACTTAATCCTTGAAAGATTGGATTTATTCATATAGGTATTATTGCCTCTTTTTTTTGTGACGATAGGTATTATTGCCTCATGTAAGGCGTTTTGTTTGTTCTAAATTAAAAAGTTTTCTAAGTTCATTCAAGTATATAGAAAACGTAGCAACAGCTTACAACACTAAATTAGTTGCATTAAATATGCCAAATTTAATCAAGCTTAAATAAGGCTAACTTAGGATAAACATAAAACACCATGAATTTTTTAATCGAAGTATTACACACTATTCATGCATATAATTTTAACTTTATTAGAATCCAAAATTTGATGAAGTTTATTAATCCTGAGTGTAGCGATTACTTTAGAGATCTCAGAAAAAAGAAAATATATGGCTAGAGCATCTCCAGAAGTTTGATATAGTTTACTTGCTAAACTATTAGATCTAGTAAGTTAATAGAAGAAAGAAATAACAGCGAAAAATGTGTAGCCTAATGGTTACAAGAATATTAGTACGTAGGGTCGAGATGTCGGACTATAGGGGGTGAATAGTCATTTCTAAAACTTAATCGCATCGGCTAACCGAAACAAATGCGGAATTAAAACTATCGGTGTAGCCAAGACTACACCCCGCTATCTAAATTCACAAACACCTTATAAAGATCCTAAAGAAGCAACAAATGTGTCAGGCTAGCTAGAGCTCACCTAATCAATTCTAGAGCAAGGTCACACAAACCTATGCACTAGTACTTCATACAACCAGGGGAGCTCCTACACAACTAGTGATGCAAAAGCACAAAGCCACCTAAGCTCACTAGCAATGCTCAATAACAAGGCTACAGAAGCCAAATTATAGAGCGCAAAATACTTAGCTACACAAACTAAGCAATGTGACTAACAAAGTTACTAAAACTAAATTAGCCACCCAAGGGAGCTACTTCTATGCTACACAAACAAGAAGGCAACTAGCAAGCTACTAAAGCTAAACTAGTCACAAGAGCAACTACACAAGCACAATGTATGAAGTGTAAATACAAGCTTGTGTTGCATGGAATGCAAACCACCGAGAAGATGATGAAGACAATGTTGACATGGTGATTTTCTCCCGAGGTTCACTTGGTTGCCACCAAGCTACGTCCCCATTGTGTCGACCGCTCACTTGGTGGTTCGGCGGCTAATTGGCATCACCCGCCAAGCCCGCACGTCGGGCACCGCAAGAACTACCCCGAAAGTGAGGGTAGCTCAATGACACGCTCAACTAGAGTTGCTCTTCATGATCCCCACGGGGTGAGCACAATCCCCCTCACAAATCCTCCTCCGGAGCACCGCACAATCTTCTCGCGTGCTTCAACGGAGTCACAAGCCACCAAGCCGTCTAAGAGGTGGCAACCTCCAAGAGTAACAAGCACCACCGGCTTGCAACTCGAACACCTAGTGCCACTCGATGCAACCTCACGATACAATCACACTAGAATCGCTCACTCGATTAGATGATCACTATCAAGCACAAGTGAGTTAGAGGGCTCCCAAGCACACCTATACAAGCCACCAAGGCTCAAGAGTGCTCGGCTAGCGACCAAAGGCCAGCCAACACTTTTATTTATAGCCCTAAGGACTAAACTAGACGTTACCCCTTCACTGGGCTTTCTATGCATCGACTAGATGCGTAGGTCCACTTGACCGAACGCGTTGATCCATGCGTCCAGTCGCTGCCATGTTTCCACATGTCACTAGCCATTTAAACTAACCGTTGCCGCCAATGGCTATCTCCTATGCACGCCAACAATCACTGATCGGACGTGCTACTCGGCTTGACCTGACGCTGCCCCAAGCCACGTCCGATCGCTTCCAGTAATGGTCTAGAGAAGCTTTTATGTGACCGGACGCGTCCGCTCCTGCATGACCAGATGCAGACCATTGTCCGACCAGCTCTGCACCCGCGCGCCAACTCCAGCGCCACCTACGTCACCGTACGTCACCTGTGACAGGACGCAAGCCCTGCGCGTCTGGTCACTTTTGCTATGCAGCGTCCGGTCACTTGACCGAGACTATGCCCAACTGCTGCCATTGACCGAACATGCAGGTCCTGCCGAGGCCAGCGTCCGGTCACTCACAGTGACACCTTCATTTCTTCACCGAGTTGATCCTCATCAACTCCAACTTCTTCTTCTTTGCAAATGTGCCAACACCACCATGTGTATGTGTGTTAGCTTTTCAAAAACATTTTTAAGGAGTTATCCACTCAACTTGCCATGCCACTCGATCCTAAGACGCATGCAAAGTTAGATCGCTCAAGTGGCACTAGATGACCGATATGCAAACAAGTTTGCCCCTCTTGATAATACGGCCATCTATCCTAAACCCGGTCATAAACTTCTCTACACACCTATGACCGGTGAAATGAAATGCCCTAGGTTATACCTTAGCCTTGCGCATTCCATTCCAACTCCTTCGATGTTGATGCAACACATGCACCAACATGATCGACAATGATATGATCCACTCCATATCATCACGTGATCGTATTGATTCATCGATCTTGACCTCACTTGCTCTTCACCGTTGCTTCGGTCCATCGGCGCCAAGTCATCACTCAACTTGCCCTTCACACTTGCAACCGGTCCATCGAGCCAAGTCATGTCTTGATCTTCTCCACCTTGATCACATGACTCAATTTCATGTCTCATGTGCAATGAGCTCCTTCATCATCACATGTGTGAGCTTTGCAACATCTTCGAGCCATCTTCACTGTCATGGCATATGTTGCTCATAGACATGTACTTGTGGACTAATCATCTGTTTATCTCACTCAAACACATATTAGTCCACCTAAGGTTCTCACTCAATTACCAAAACCAAACAAGGACCTTTCAATCTCCCCCTTTTTAGTAATTGATGACAACTCTATAAAGATAAGGAAATAAAGCACTTTTGGATTCATGTTGCTTGTCCCAGCAATTTTACCATGTGTAAATGATTTTGGACAAGTACCACAAACCTGAATTGGTAGTATTAGCTCCCCCTACATATGTGCTAGAGTGTTTGGTTTGAAGCTCGCACATATACATAGATTGGAATTATGGGAGAGTAATTACTACCAAAGATGCTAAGGTGTAAAGAATTAACCTTTGAAGCCTGATACCAATCGGAGTTGCACTATTAACACCATCCTTAGCACCATGAGTAGCTAGACAACAAAAATACTAGAAACCCTCTGAGATCAACATTATAAGCAAGGTTCTAGTACCACATGTAGAAACACAAGTCTAGCTACCATCCTATACATGCTAGTTTTCATTTCATCAATCAAATTCTATAACTAGCATACACCACACAAGCATGCATATCAAATTTAAAAACTTATGCAATGCAAGCAAGCACATGAATATGCATATATCAAATGCAATCAATCAAAGTTCAAGAGCTTGCTTCCCCTACTTGTGTGCTTCTCTTTGCCCAAGAATTTTGATCCTTCTCAATTCCTCAATGTTGCTCCCTCTTTGTCCATGTCCATGTCTAACCTCTATTTCTTTGTCTCAATCTTTCCTAAAGCTTTCATATTGTAGGATCTCTGGTTGGCCTAGAGGGGGTGAATATGCCTGTCAAAACAAACACTCAAACTTTTATCAATTTCACCCTGTGGCACATCCATGCTCCTATGGGGTGCTGCATACTGTGTCAGGTATGTAAAACGTGATGCGAATGACAGTTTATGCACAACATGTTTTGCTGTTACAGCTGGGTGCAGCACTGCCGCACCAGAGTGCGGCACTGCCGTACTTGCTGTAACAGCACATATCAGAACAGACACCACACATGTGATACATATAAAGATATACATTCTAGCACAATTATATCACAAGCGACAGCATAGATTAATATATGTCCATAAATAGAGTTTCTAATGGACTCTCAAACTCTCACCTAATGAAGACTACTCTAAACAGATACAAACATGACTCTAGCTGTAGCAACCTCCTCTCCATGGCATCGAAAAAGTTGTTGACCCCTCTAATTTTCTCCCCTTTTGGCATAAAGCACCAAAAAGAGAAGAAAAGAAGAAAGACCAACACTCACACCTCATCCTCTTAGATGGTGTCCCAATCGACATCATCCCCACCAGCAGCTCCACTAGCACCTACAACGTCCTCCTCTCCACCATCATCATCGTTAGCGACAGAGGAAGAAGAAGACACCACCGCCCTCCCTTGGCGATGAGTGGTCAAAGTGTGGTGCTCACACTTGGTGCTCCTCCTCATGGACTGCAAGGTGGACCTCAAACTCATGTGAGGATCAAGCTCTGGCTGCTCCTGCTCCTCCTCCTCCTCCTCCTCCGAATCTATCTCAGAAAGGCTAGGGAGGTCATCAAACCTCGGCGGTGACTGAACTGGAGAAAGAGGTGGCAGCCCTGCATGCTCTCTAGCCTCTCAGTTGGCTTCACCGTTCTCCAACTCGTCCTGATATGCGGTCCTCGCTGCATAGGTGCATGTGGTGAAAATAGCCTTGATCCATTTCCTAAACTTCTCCATCTTCTTTTCCTTCTGAGGCCTAGAGCGGGATGACTTAGGCACATCCACAACTGATGGAGAGCATCTCACTGCCCTGCTAGCACCTGCTCCTTGGGTCTTCTCAATCTTGTAGACAGTGTGAAGACCATCTTTCTCAAATCTGTAGCCAGTGACCCTCTCAATCATAAACATAAGATAGGGGGCATAGGGTATCCCCTTTCTCCCATCCTCTATGGCATTCCTCAGCTCACACCACATGAAGCAAGGGACATTAAACCTGTCACCTCTAGGAGCAAATCTAGCAAGCACATTCCTCACATATCCATTAAGATCAGAAGTTGTTCCATCCTTGGAATTGATAGTGTGCCTGATCAAATTATTCAGAATGTAATAATATCTCTTCTGGCCACTAACCTTCCCATCTGCACTTCTCCTGTCAATCCACATATAGGCAATATCACGGATCTCAGCTCTAGCCTCATCATGAATATAAGTGAAACCCCGCTCCTCCTCTCCAAAACCAAGGATCCGGCTGAAAGTCACAAAATCAACTCTATAATGTCGTCCCTCAGTCATCTAGTAAATCTCATCAGTGTAGATGCTATAGACGAAAGTGGCATGGAACTGGGCTAGCACTTCTTCATTCCAATTATATCTGACGCTCATAATATCAGTGAGGCCAAATAACTCACAAGCCTTGATAACCTTATTGAACTCAGGCTCATTCTTTACCTTCATCTCCTCCCAATCAACATACTGCATCTTGACAACCTTGGATTTCTTGGAGTTGAAGTTCACAGATGCATAGAAGTTGGAATGAAACTCATTCCAAAACCTATAGTCAATCCCCAAATCCTTTGGCTGCTCATAGGGATTGTTTTCCCGTGCTTCTTACACCATCTTTAGCTTTCTTCCATAATTGAGCACGGGATGAGGACGTGTGTCAATAGGACACCTCATAACTACATCCTTAGAATACTCTCTGATGTAGCTCCTGTCAAACTCCTCAATATGAGGTGGAGTAATTGGGCAAGCACCTGGAGGAATGGTGCGGCCAGTCCTCTCTAGGTTCTCCTCATCCTAGATCATCTGATCTCTCCTCCCCTATCTTTGACAACATCTCTACCTGATGCACTGCTGCTGCCCCCTGTGGTCCTACCACGACCATGATGAGGCATCTGCTTATCGCAAGGCTTGGTCATCTTTCTCTTCCCCCTCCGGTCATGATCACCTCCAGAGGCCATCTATGGAAACAAATATAGGTCTAAATCAGAAACTGTACATAAGGGGTATAGAAGAACACTTGTAAAACACTCTGGATAGATGAGATGATTCAAATCTCAGATTAGGAAAGCATCCTAAACCAATCTGGTTAGAGGGTACGGCACTGCCGCACCCTAGGTGCAGCACTGCCGCACCTAGTGCTTCACCTCTCCCATGATTCATTTCTTCTCAACTATTTAGACTATTTCTCAACCATTCTCCTAAACCACTAGACAATCTCAGAATGAGTAGACCTAAACAAATACATGGAGTTGTCTACAATGTAGGTAAAGTAGCTACATGTTTAAGATGGAAATACATCTGGTCAAATCCAACCAACACAAAGAGTCATTGATGGAACAACATCTGTATTTACATATTGTAAGTGCATCTAGCCCTTTAGTGGGTTTTGGTAAATTGAATGACAACACAATTAAAGGTCTAATAAGTTTGCTAAGTGTTGAACAGGAAATTGAGTCTATTGCATATACTTGTGGGTTGTGTATTAACAAGTATATACAAGGTTCAACTAGTAGGCAAACTTGATGATATGCCACATTGTGTTAAAGTGAATGCCAAACTGTGTATTGTTGTATTGGAAGTTTATGGAAGCAATCTAGTTCAAGCAAAAGACAACAATGCAAATGGAATCAATGAAATGGCTTCTATGTTGTGGGATATCATAGCATCATGTGAAAGCAAACATACTTGGTAAATGACAATGTATAGTGGATATAAGTCGGTCTCTACATTGGTTTGCTTACATGGATGAATATATGAAAGATCAATTGGAAATGTCAAGCCAAAATGAGAAGGGAATAAGGAATCGTGAATTAGCTTGACCATATTGATGTTGATCCATGTTTGTCTCTATGCGAGACAAACTGAAGCTTGATTGATTTCAACATTCATATCTAGAAAATATTCAAGCAATGATCAAAATATTAAAGAAATGTTTTTCAATGGATGCTTAATATAATGTGACTTAAGTTTGGCTTGATAGGGTGAAGATAGCAAGGAAAGGGCTTTGAGGTACTAAGCGAAGGTGAAGGGCAAGCGACGGCTTGGCGGCCGAGGTACCATGGCTAAGGTGAAGAAGAGAGTACTTGCATTGAGTCGAGGTACTAATCAAGCTATGAGGAGTCATATTGTGTTGAGGATCAAATCATTAGTGGAAGTGACTTGAAGCCATGAAGGTGAACTCATATGTATGGAAATGGTTCAAGTGACATAATCTAGGTATAATGAGAATGAGGAAAACCTATTCGATAATAGAAGTCCTCAATTGCCAAATGAAGCGGCAACCAGCTCAAAGGCATTTACATTCTTTTATGCTTTGAATTTGAGTTTAGGAAAAGCCGTACTATAAAGAGGGATTCTAGTACAGTTGGTCAACTATGCAACCAGATGCTCAAAACTATAGATCTATATCCTCTTACCCAGCCAAAGTAGCTAGCCAAAAATCTCTAGATTCTACCTGTTTTGGCTAGGGCGGCAGTGCCGCCCATAAACGACTGTTGGGACCCAAGAGGTATAAATACCATTTGGGCCGGCCCACAACGGACATCCTTCTTCTCCAACGGTTCAGTTCGAAACTGAACAGACCAAAGCTCACCTCTCTCCTCCATTGTTGCTCCTTCATCCCTCAAGCAAATCCTTGATTCCAACCATCAATACTTAAGAGAAAAGACAACAAAACTTGATTGGAGAGAAGATCCACTGATTCCCAAAGTCTAAGAGCATTTGGTTCATGTTTGGCCGGCGGTTCTAGGGTTTGTTACTCTTGGAGCTTGCTCCTAGCCGGCAAGGCGTCGCCCTTGTGTTTGCCAACTCGTGTGGCAGCCTTGGGAGGTTTGTAACCTCATCCTACAGCTAAGAAATTACCCCTCACTTCAAGAGTTCATTCTCTTGATTTGAGAACGAGGGCATGGCAAGCCTTGGTGGTGAGCCAATCCTTTTGTGGATGCCTCGACAACGTGGACTTAGGCAAGCCTTGGTGGCGAGCTGAACCACGGGATAAATTTTGTGTCTCGTGTGCTTCACTTTGTGTTCTTGCTGGTTCAGCTCTTTGCTAGCTGTTGTTAGGGTTTGGTAGCTCGATCCTCTCTTGTGTGAGATTTCTATGGTATCCAATCTTCGAACTGGATTTTGTCTTTCTGTTGCAGGATTGAGCAATTGAGAGGGTCAGGTTACTATCTGTGAAATCTCAACACTATCTGCTTTATTTTTGAAGAGCGACAGTGCCACCCTCTGTTCTAATAGAGTTTCGAGTTGAATTTGTAGGATTCAGCAGTTGAGAGGGTCAGGTTACTATCTGTGAAATCTCAACACTATCTGCTTTATTTTTGAAGAGAGTCAGTGCCGCCCTATAAGGCCGGCAGTGTCGCCCTCTGTTCTAACAGAGTTTCGAGTTGAATTTGCAGGATTGAGCAGTTGAGAGGGTCAGGTTATTATTTGTGAAATCTCAACGCTGTCTGCTTTTTTTTGAAGAGCGGCAGTGCCGCCCTCTGTTCTAACAGAGTTTCAAGTTGAATTTTTACAGGCCTATTCACCCCCTCTAAGCCTCCTAGGCGACATCAAGGTCCTTTCAATTGGTATCAGAGCCTGGCTCTCAATTTTGGGCTTAACCACCTTGAGAGAATGATGTCGACAAGTGAGGAGGTATCTCTAGAACTTTTACTTTTAGATGGCTCAAATTATACATCTTGGTCTGCTAGTGTGCTTGATGTTTTTAGGACCATGGGTCCTCAAATAGAGTAGATTGTAGATGTGAGCATTTCACCTCCTCATGATGATTTGATCTACTTATCTAGAGAGGAAGTGAAATGCTTACAACTCAATGCTCAAGCTGCTAATGTCTTATTTAGTGCTTTGAGTGAAGATGTACTTGATGTTGTCATATTTGGAGATGGTAAACCACTTGGTGATGCTCATATCATTTGGACCACGCTCAAGGAAATGTATGGCAACTCCAAATGTGAAGAGAGCAACCTCTCATTGGAAAAACCACTTGTGGAATGCTCAACTTCATCGACAAATGATAAGCCTCAAGTGATTCTCTCAAAAGGCCTATTTGATCATGCCACATCCACTTCCTCGCCAACATATGACTTATTGGATGGTAATGAAATAGTTGGTGAGAACAATATTTTTACATGTGGTACTTCTACTTTCTTTAGTTCTTGTGAGACTAACATTTTGAAGGAAGAAGAAGCTTGTGATTGGTGGAAGCCAAATGATGAATCCACCTTACCAAGAAGCTCAACTCTCTATACCACTTCACATATTGGTCTCATGGCAAAGAAAGAGAAGAAAGTGGCAAGTGAGAGTGAGAGTGAGAGTGACAGTGACAGTGGTAGTGATGATGATGAGATCAATCAACATCTTGCACGTCTAAGCAAGAAAGACAAGTTGATAGTGATCAAGTTCATAGAGAAGATTCAAGAGCAAGAAGAAGATCTCTACAAGCAAGAAGAGCTTCTCATTGAAAAGATCAAATGCTTGGAGAAGTTTACCAAAAAGCATGAAAAGCTTAAGTGCTCTCATGCTAGCTTGGTCCAAAGGTATGAAAATTTGTCAATTGAGCAAACTCATACTATTAACGCTCTATCTTGTGTTGCTCAATTAGAAGATCAGAATTATATGCTCAAAGACAAGTTGGAAAGGCTTACTAGCAAAAATGAGACTTTGCAAGAAAGTCATGATGGGCTTTTGTGCTCTCATGAGAAGCTTATGGAGTCTCATCTCATGCTAGAAGTTGCTCATGAGGTTGTGGTAACAATGGTAAAATCATACCAACCTCACACTCACAAATGCATATATACACAGGTTCCATCTATTTTATCATGTGCTAACAAGTGTTGCTCTCAAGCAAGCCAACCTTCCGTTGAGCATGTAATTGTAGAAACTTGTGATGATTCCATTGCAAAAGAAAATGAACAGCTCAAGGAAGAAGTTGAAATGCTAAAAAGGGACTTGATTTAGTGGAAGGGCAAGTGCAATGCTCAACCTTCTCAAGATAACCATGAAGATATGGTGAAGAAGCTTAAGAAGGGATCAACAGATGCATGCATCAAGCCTTATCAAAAGGGTTACAAGTCCAACAATGGCAAAGTAAAGGGGATACTTAAAGAAGTGCAATCTGTCCAGAATGTAGTAGTTCAGCCAGCTGCACAGACTGCGGCAGTGCCACACCCCAAGGGAGGCAGTGCCACACCTGGATAGAACAGGAAAGTTCCCAAGGCCATCAAGGTGCAATGTCAATCAAAGAAGACTCTCATCACTTGCTTCAAGTGCAAGAAAGACGGTCACCATGTCAGAGATTGCCCCTTGAAGAAAGAAGAGAAGGGTGTGAGCAAGATCCAAGAGAAGAAGAAGATGGCTCATGTTAAGTTCTCCAACATGGGACACAATGCTTATATGTGTTCCAACAAGGTTGATGGTCAAGCCACACTTCTAAAGAACAAGACAAGAAGAAGCAAGAGGAAGTGTTATGGTTGTCATGAGAAGGGACATGAAATTGGCTCATGTCCTAATAAGAAAAGTGAAGGCTTGTCATCATCAACAAAGAGGTTCATTAGCAAGGTAGCAAGCAAAGTGCAAGAAGAGAAGGCTAGAAAGAACAAGAACCGCCTATGCTACACTTGCAAAGGAAAGGGACATTTAAGTAAGGATTGTCCCATGGGTAACACTTCTAAGCTCAACTTGTCAATTGATTTAAATATGCTTAGGAGGCCCAAAAATGACACTTGTGCTAGAAAGGTGATTGGTTCACCATACGCTAGCACACAGGCCATTTGGGTGCCTAAGTCTCTTGTGACTAACCATAATGGACCCAACATAGTTTGGGTACCAAATTGTGCTTAGTAAATGTTGTAGGTACTTGAAGGTGATATGAAGCTTCGGGGTGCTTGAGCAAGTTGATTGAAAATATTCACTCAAGCTATCAATCAATTCATATTGTATATTCTTATATGGTTGACCCGAAGATGAATCTATGGAAATACTTCAAACTTCATATTCACCTCGGTAACTAGTACCTAACCCTTGCTAGCTAGCCACTTGAGGTGTGTAGTCTCTAATAGTTCACAAATATATGTGTGTTTGTGAATTATTAAGAGTGGCTAGAGTACTTCAAGTCTAAATGAATCATTTGCCATATGATGCTTTTAATGGCTCTCTAATAGAGCAAGATCTTATTCATGTTGTAGGTAATGAGGAACCACCTTGTGGGGCAATCAAGAAAATGGTCATTGGTGATATAAGACCACAAGAAGTACATGCTACAAAAGTGGAAGCTCCTCAAGTTGCTGCTGTACCAAATTCCGCTGACAACTTTGATGCAGAGGTGCAGCACACCCCTGCTGCAAATCAGCAGGGCGGCAGTGTCGCACCCAAGGGCGATAGTGCCGTCCCTCCTATATAGTAGCAGCTGACTCCACTCTAGTTCGTGGACAAATCTACAACATTCATATGTGCAAGATGAAGATGAAAAGACCACCTCATCCATTACAATCAAGAAGGGTGGTAACATCAAAATCTCAAGTGCAATTTATTTGAAACTAAACTCCTTTGTGTCTTGTGTAGCCACTTAGGATAATAGAAGCACTTGAGGATATTCATTGGTTGCTGGTCATAGAATAGAAACATGATCAAAATTGAATTGATCATCCACACCAAGCAACATAGATGACTTGACTTTCCTTTGTGAACTTCAAACCAAGAAAAACAAGATGAAGCAAGTTTTTGTTCGTGCACATTATGAGTTGGTTTGATGGATTTGGAATCTTGGTACACATTGGAGGATACAAGTAGATTTTAAAATGGCCAAGAATAAAGAATCAAGCTTAAGTCAAGTAAAGGGACTTATTACTCACAAGTCAAGAACTTCATACTTGATGGAATCTTGTCATATGTTAGATTGACAAATTCTCATTCTCATCTTATGGGCATCTACATGCTATAATGGTTGTGAGTATCTCTTGGCATAGTTCAAATTGATTACACTATTGTTGCCATGACCTAGACATAGAGTGAAAATCTTAAGTTCTTAAATGAATAAAGTGCTATGTGAGAAATTCAAATACTTAGAGCACTTATAAAAGGAGACTTTAATCTATTTCTAGAGTTGTGAGACTAATCTTTCTCTCTAAGTGATTTATGTAGTCTCACTAAATGAGAACGTGTTTCTCAAATAGAGTGTGCTATTATATGAAGGCTATCAATCCAAAACCATGTGATGTATTTTCTCTCTAGCTAATTTGGATTAGATTTGTCTATGTTAGCCACTCACCATAATATGGCTTAAATCTACCCTTTTGACTTAAATGACCAACCATGCACATTTACATTTCTATTCCACTCAAAATAATGTGCATGAGACATCAAGGGAGATTTAGTCCATGTTATGAGGTTTCTCCATTTTGGTAACCCACTTGTCATCCACATATAAATAGTTACTAAATAGAAAACTAGTGCTTGTGTTACTAATGTCTTCTTGTGATTGAGCTTATTCATAGAAAATCAATAAGAAGACGTTGTGCTAATTTAATTTACAAGCTTAAAGGTTTTTCTTCACCTAAAGAAAGATGTTGCTGCTAAAGGCCATTTAGATCAAAAGTTTCAGTTTCGCTTGAATCAAGTTTGAGGTTGATTTGAATAAGCTATACAAGAAGAATTCACAAGATTATGAGTGTTGATGAGAGGACTAAATGGATATAACATCTTGTATGTATTCTCAACTGAAATCACCTCAAAGATTGGACAGGAAAAGAAGAAGAATCATCGATCATCAAATATGTCTAGAAAATTGCAAATCTGAGTTGACTGCCTTCAAGCATAGATTTGGAGATTCAAATACTGATAAATTGACCTGAAACTTTGTGAGCATGCTATACACATCTAGTACTTGTTGCTGTACAATTGGTATGAAGATTGGTTTTGAAGAAAATCAGTTTTGAGTTGGTTTCTGTCAGCTTCAACAATGCAGTTTCAGATTTGAGCAGTTCTGGTAGAAAATTATTTTCACAGACCAAATGGAGTTCAAATGAGCTAATTTTTTTAGAGAAGTTAGAGGACTCATAGATGAAGATCTCTACCAAATTTCATGCATATTGGGCTAGTGGTCTGAGAGATATGGATTTCTTTTTCCTTTCTGAGGACGATAGAATGTAAAAACTGACTGAATGGAATTGGATTGCATTGTGGCAACAAGATTGAGCTAGCTCTCAAGCTGGTCATGAAGAATCAGTAAATATGAGAAATATAAATTTGGTCTAAAGGAGTTCAATGAAAGAAAAGAACTCACACAAGGGTCCAAATAAGTTGCAATCAGAGTACAAGCAGCAGCAAGTGATTGCAACTAGTTGGAACAAGAAGTAATCAGCTAAGACTATTGAATTGCAAGTAGTTTCAAGGAGTTCAAATCAGTTGAAGTATAGTGCAAGTCACTCCCTTGACCTCATATTGTTAATGTGCTTAAGTGAACTTTGTGTACTCTTGTATGCACAAATTTAGGGGGAGCTTAGCCTATATCTTGTGGGATTATTGGTTTCTTTCAAGTATTTGATGTGCAGTCCCACACATGGAAAAAGGAGGATGGGTAGTTCCTTTGGATTCTCTAGGTGCTTCACAATTATTCTAGGAGTTCTCGGTCTTTATAAACCAAGTGCTCCTGGTTTAAATGTTGAATGTCCCAATCCTTTAAATGGACCTAGATTTGGATGAGATGGAGAAAATAATTGAAGAGTGGGCTTTCATTGCTATTTCTCCTCTCTAAGTGCTCATCAAGTACCTATGATACATCCCATTGATCTCCCAGGATCTTATCAACAAAGAGTGGTAACTCCTAGTTCATAACTTGCAAATTTCATGAATTTTACCTTTGCTTTCTGTGTGAGTTGCTCTAGGTAAAGAAAGAACTAGGAAACTAATATGGATCTTGGATGATCACAAGAGCTCAGTTTTACCACATTTCATCAAGCGAGAACTATAGCCATCCAAATCTTTGAAGTCTCACCTATGATGGTCATATCGATGAAAATTTATGGGGTGATCTATCTACCTTGGTGGTGGTATGTTTCCTTGGCATAATTTCAATTGTTGCAAATTTATCATGCCTTGACCAAGATATAGGATGAACTTCCCTCGACTCTTAAACCGATTCTAGTGCATTTCACAAGTAATTCAAGCACTTGATGCACATATTAAGGGGGAGCCCATCCTATGCCTTGTGTCTTTTAAGACTAACCTTTTCTTCTAGTGAATTTGTGTAGTTTCTTGCTGAGAATGAGTCTCTCATGAGTATGCTACATTGACTCAATCCAAATTGGTTATCTCTCATATTCATTTGGATTGTATTTTTATCTCTTAAGTAGCTACTCTCCATAATATAGCTTAAATTCCCGTGTTTGGACTTAATTGACCAAAAGTGCCTATGTTCTTGCCTTCCACATGTGTATGTATGCACTATCAAAAAAAAGGGGGAATTTAGTCTATGTTATAAGGTTTTGCAATTAGTGATCTACATGCCTTCCACATCCAAAATGATCACTAGTTGTGAAATTCTCTTATGCAATTTAATGTTATCTCTTGTCTTTATGAGCATTTCCTAGGTGACATTATGAGATACGGGCATTCATTCCAATTGGCATCAACTAGTGAAGATCCTTTCAATAGAACAACATTCGCACTTGTTGATCTTTGGGATTTTTCTTGGTTGGGCTAGATAGCTCTCGAAACAAGCTTTCCAGAAAGTTCAAGATCACTAAAAACGGAGTTCGGAGTAAAGAGATATGACGTTTTCCATGAGGTGACCTGTGTTGTTTCTGAGAGCTGCGGCAGTGCCACGCATAAGGGCGGCAGTGCTGCACCTGTACAGGTCTTGATGGCTAGTTTTTGAACTCTAATGGCTAGTTTTGGTTTTGGGTGTATATATACTCATCCCACGGCCCCTGGGCTAGCTGCCGACGACAAAAACATTACAAAGCCTTGTGAAGACTCTCAATTGGTGTCAAAATTATGAAGATCATATTTCAATTGGTATTGATTGATAATCTTTAACTTGGTATATCAAGAAATATGTCTTCAGCTGATATCTCAATATGACAACAAGAGCTAGCAATGGACTTTCAATTGATATCAAGCATAAGTTTATGATATCTCCTTGAAGATGATGATAATGAGAGATGGGCACAAATGAAATTATCTTGCATAAAGAAGTACTAGTCCCATCAAAGCACTAAATCCAAGTATTAAAATCATCTTCATAGTGGAGATTATGAGGCTTAGAACAAAGGTATATCGCTCCATGAACTCATGTATTATCTTTGTGCATCTAGGCCTTTACATGCTAGTGTGTGCATGTGTATGCAATTTTTGAGTCACACTATAAGTTTGTTCTTGTGGTGGCGATTAGAGAATTCTTTAGATATTTGGTTGATACCTCTTGTGGTTATGGCATGAGTTTGTCTCATGTTATACTGTCATCTAAGTGAGGTATGAGCCAAATATGTTAACCTCTCAAGAATCTTGACCTAAAAGTTGCATACTTTGTTTGGTAGAATATAAGTGAGAAATCCCATATGCTAAACTTTTACCTACTCTTGCCCTAACTTGTCGACCATCATTTCTTCCTTTTGGTGGAGAGATCCTTTTTGGAGATTAATGCCAAAGGGGGAGAAATATTGGAGGAGAATGTAAGGGGAGAGAGATTGATATGAGGATGGAAAGGGGTAAAGGAGAGGCATATAAGGTTAAAAAAAATGTGGGTGTGCAAGGATAGTTTAAATTGATGCTCTTGATAAGGACCATTTATGCTAGTGTGTGGCATTCATGCCTTGAGTGATGCTTGTTTTCTCCTGTGCTGGTCAGGCAGGTGTGGCAATGCCGCTCTCTGGTGTGGCAGTGCCGCCCTCTGCTGGTCAGCAATCTTTGAGTGCATGAACTGTCATGAGCATCACGGTTATCATGTTACACCTTGCAGCCCATGGATGCTAAGATATAGGGGAGTTCCCATACTTCATCTTAAATATGTGCATTTGGGGTTTGAGGCCAAAATTTGAATTCCTTCAATGCACACATTTAGGGAGAGCTCACTATATAATAGGATTCAAAATCTTAATGTTTATCAATCTCTTGTAAGCTTTAGTTGTGTTGTCATCAATCACCAAAAAGGGGGAGATTGTAAGTGCATCTAGCCCTTTAGTGGGTTTTGGTAAATTGAATGATAACACAATTAGAGGTCTAATAAGTTTGCTAAGTGTTGAACAGGAAATTGAGTCTATTGCATATACTTATGGGTTGTGTATTAACAAGTATATACATGGTTCAACTAGTAGGCAAACTTGATGATATGCCACATTGTGTTAAAGCGAATGCCAAACTGTGTATTGTTGTATTGGAAGTTTATGGAAGCAATCTAGTTCAAGCAAAAGACAACAATGCAAATGGAATCAATGAAATGGCTTCTATGTTGTGGGATATCATAGCATCATGTGAAAGCAAACATACTTGGTAAATAACAATGTATAGTGGATATAAGTCGGTCTCTACATTGGTTTGCTTACATGAATGAATATATGAAAGATCAATTGGAAATGTCAAGCCAAAATGAGAAGGGAATAAGGAATCGTGAATTAGCTTGACCATATTGATGTTGATCCATGTTTGTCTCTATGCGAGACAAACTGAAGCTTGATTGATTTCAACATTCATATCTAGAAAATATTCAAGCAAGGATCAAAATATTGAAGAAATGTTTTTCAATGGATGCTTAATATAATGTGACTTAAGTTTGGCTTGATAGGGTGAAGATAGCAAGGAAAGGGCTTTGAGGTACTAAGCGAAGGTGAAGGGCAAGCGACGGCTTGGCCACCGAGGTACCATGGCTAAGGTGAAGAAGAGAGTACTTGCATTGAGTCGAGGTACTAATCAAGCTATGAGGAGTCATATTGTGTTGAGGATCAAATCATTAGTGGAAGTGACTTGAAGCCATGAAGGTGAACTCATATGTATGGAAATGGTTCAAGTGACATAATCTAGGTATAATGAGAATGAGGAAAACCTATTCGATAATAGAAGTCCTCAATTGCCAAATGAAGCGGCAACCAGCTCAAAGGCATTTACATTCTTTTATGCTTTGAATTTGAGTTTAGGAAAAGCCGTACTATAAAGAGAGATTCTAGTACAGTTGATCAACTATGCAACCAGATGCTCAAAACTCTCCAGGTCTTCTACGTAGAACTCCAACTCATGGATGCGTTCGTTGGCCGCATCCTCTCGTGTCCAGGCTTCATTCCGCAGCTCCATGGTCATGGTGATGGCCCTTTCCATTTCCGTCAGTTTCTCTTGATCTTTGGCATGAGCTCGACGAAGAGTGTTGAGCTCCTTGGTAAGGTTCTCGATGTTGGCGGGATTGCTTGAAGATCCTTCGTCTCCTAGGGTCTTGGCACTTCCTTCACCAAGCTCACGGTTACGCGGTGCCAACTGGTGACGAGGGACTCCGTGAGGTCCAGTGGACTTGCGTGCGGTTATCTTGGTCTTTGCCATAGCCTATAGAAGTTATGGTGGGACTATAAGGATAGCTTGAGGATAATGGAGGTTAGCAAGAATGGGATTGACATTACTTACCCAACCATTTTTAAGGGGAATTATTATGCAAGGTGTTCAAGCATGATGCATGAATCGATCTTACGAATCCGACTACAAAAGATTTATACAATCAAAGGTACTAGATTTTTAATACATAGGACAAACCTAATCATATTATCCGCCATGAACTTTCAAATAAGATAGGATTGAGGCTAGATCAGAGGTAAGAAGAAAGAAATTTGAACTCAAAATATCTAGTTTAATTTCGTTGATCCAAATCAGTTTGAAGGTTTTCAAAAATAACCTACAATGATCTTAGATAGGACCTGCTCTGATACCAGCTATGGCGGAACCTCCTAAGAAATTGGGCCCACGTGCACCTATCGATGTCTCAACAGACCTCTGATAACATACACGAGTTTCCAACAACTTAACAGGTCTGTCGGGTGTCCTCGGGAAACCCGAATCATCCACGAATCTTTTCCAAACAGGATCCCAATTATAGACATTGTAGATTACAATAGTTTTCGATATACATAACAGAGATTATAAAGCGGAAGACTTAAGTTTTAATATTACAAACCAGTTGTTTCAAACTTACAAAACCATAAGTGTCATACAACCATAGTAGCGGGATAATATTACATTAACATTATTTATTTCACACAAACTAGTGCCTTGTCCAAAGGCCATTCATCATTCCTCATCGTCATCGACTTCAAACACTGACATGCAGCATGGACCAAAACAAGCTCAAGCATCGACTCACACAAGGGGTTAACAAACCACAGTACAAAAGTACTCAACAAGACTGACCCGACGAAAAAGAGGCGAAGGTCTTAGGGATGTAGGTGTTGGGTCAAGGTAAGGATGTAGCAAGATTCAAAAGTTCTTTGCCAAAAGCTTACTATTCTTGATCCTATTTTCAAGTTTTTATCCCTAAATCTTCTTAATTCATTATCTCAAACTAAGTGTTCATATCCCATGTTCCAATCCTTCTCATTCCATTCTTTTTCTCATGTTTTAGTAATTCACCAATCCTGCACTGTGTCTGTAATGAATCGAGTCTCCATATCCGCGTAGCACCGGCAATTCAAATTGATTCAAGTCCCAGCTGGGGATTCCTTATCACACGATATATGTAGAACTTAATCTTGCATATATCAACCTCGCTACTGGATCCTCCCATACTAAGCCATCTCCATGCCACCCGAGAGCACAACACACCTCAAATCTAGCCACATTCTAGCCACGAGGGTACACGCTACTCCCGCCATCTCTCCACTCCCAGTGTGTGGGCATTCGTCTTAGTATCGGATTAGCCGAAGTAGGCTTACCGGAGTATGTGACCAGTACTACAGAGTGTCTCATTCAAAAGATCCATAATGAGTGGTCTTTAAGCGGCATAGTTGGCAACGTTACCCAATATTCAAGATAAGTCACCCGACTAGTCTCTAGTTCATTCTATCTTCTTTCTTTCTTTGGCCAGTATGCCATCTTTGATTGTATCAAAACTTTTACTTTGAAAGCCTACCATAAAGCATACTAAGCAATTCTATGCCTTTGTAAATGAAATCATCTTCAAGGATGGTAAACAATTAACAAGGAAGGCAATGCATCAAGTAGGTAACATTTGAATTAATCAACTTAATGCAATAAGTAACATAGGTGATAAACTTTTCAAAGTAAACAAGGTAATGGTTTAATGCATAAACCGGGGCTTGCCTTCATTGACGATCTTGGGTTCTGGATCAGTACCACAAATATCAAATCCCGAGACAACCGGGGATTCTTCCACAACTTGCTCAACTAGGATCGGTTCACTCTCGGATTCTACATGAAATAATAACATATGCTTCAACATGATGATAATGTAAACATGATGCTTTCATGATGCATGAAATGTAATAACACCTTGAATACAACTTTCCTTCACGATACAGTTGTAAATCAAAACCAATTGACACTAACATCTAGGGTTTCTACAAGTTAACTTACTAATGACCTTTGTTATCACAAGAAATGTCATTAAGATTTACTAATTATAAGTTAGGTATGAGTTCAAATAACTAATTAAGGTACCAAGGATCATCATAAGTTACTGACCCAAGGTCAACAATCAATTCCAAAGTCAAACAAACTCTAAATGATTAAGCATTAACTAAGTAAATAATTAAGCCTACATTAGGCATAAAATCAACTTTGTTCAATTAAGCTCAAAATTTTATGCAAGCTTCCTTATGACAAATTAGTGTACCAAAATAAATTTCATAATTTTTGGAGTTATACAAAGGGCCTACAAAAAATTATGGAAATTGCATTTATCAATTAATTGACTGAATTCTTTTGAGCATTAAAAATTTATTCAAACTTCAAGTTTCATATTTTTAAACCATAATAGAACATGTACAGAAGCTACACATAAATTTTCAGAATTTTTAGAGCTGTAATTATTTTCCTATAAATTTCCAAATTTGCTTTTTATTCAAAATTCGTAAAATACCAAAACCTCACTTTATTCTATCTCTCTCTCATCGACAACCAGTTCCGCTCGTCGCTGACACACAGTACTACGAGACATGGCGGCGCTGTTGACTCCGGTCGACCAAAACGCGCCGGCGGTGAGACTCCGGCGAGGCGGATTGCACTAGAACAATCTACACCACCCCGCGAACCTATCCCAACCCTCAGAACAGCAGCAGGCGCACCGGAGAAAGCTCCACGCCGGCCATGGCGGCCACGGGCACGGCGGCGAGACACTCTCCGACGACTGGGCTCCGATAGGGAAAACGAGCAAGCTTACGAGCAACAAGATGACACGGGGAAGCTAAACCACAAGACGAATCGATGAGAGGCTCACCGGAGTGACTTGACCACGGTGAGATGATCGCGGCCGAGCTCCGGCCGGTCACGGGGAAGAACGCGTCGCGCTAGGCGATTCCGGCCAACCCAAACGATGCGAGCAAGCCAAGAGGAGCGCAAGGTCGAGGCAATCACACGGGTGTAGCTAGGCACGATGGACACGGTTCGACGGTGGCTACGGCGAGCGGCGGAGCTGAGCGGTGGCGGAACAGAGCAGAGAGGAAAAGAATGACGACGGTGGCGGTTGCTCCTATTTATAGAAGGGACGGAGGCGTCCGGCGTCGACAGCTCACGAACGAGGTCACCACGGAGACGGTAGCGTGTCACCACGCGAGAAAGCGGCGAAGATGGTCGGCGGCAAGTAGCTGCGTGGCTCCGGCGGCTTCAATTTGATTTTTCTAATTATTTACAGAATTGCCACTGTGTTTATTTTGCAAATTACTCACAAATTTTCTAAAGAAGTTGAAAATCTCCAAAAATGAAATTTGCTCAACTTTTCAAACTCTACACTTTGCTTCAATGAACATTTTCAAATTCTACCTCCATTTTGAAATTTGAATTTGGGGTGCATTTGAGCATTTGAATCATTTCAAAATTACTCCAAATTTTATATGTAAACTTTAAAAACTTTGAATACCAAAGTTGATCCTTATAAAATAAGCTTCAACTTTGCTTTTTGTCACACCCCCAAATTCCAAATGGATTTTGAAATAGACAAAAGGGGCAAAAATGACTTTTATAATTGGAATTTGAATTCAATTTGATTTGTTTACCTTTTTACTTAATTATGGTTTTTGACCACTTATATGGCCCATTAGGGTTATTTGAGTCAAATGACACATGGTCTCACATGATCACATGAAATTTGACCCTTGTGGTCATGATTTTCATTCAGAGTTTTGAATCACATTACATAAGATAACAACTTATGAAATAAAGCTTATTTAGTGAATGCATTCAAAATTTCCTACTTTATGAATGCTTTGCAATGCATATGATGACATGTCAAGTTTTAGTGCTAGGTCAAAACACCAGAGGTGTTACAACCCTTCCCTCTTAAAGAAATCTTGTCCCGAGATTTAAAACTTAGGATTAAGTAATGTAAAAGGAAATGTGTCAAGCTAACACATCATAACTTTATTCAAAAGGCTAGTGAGGGGGTTTTCCATTCTTTTGACAAAAGAAACAAGTTACAACCTAGACAAGGTATTGCAACTAGATAGAAGTAAAGAAGTTGGGAAAGTTTTCTACTAAGTAATCCTCGGACTCTCAAGTAGCTTCTTCTTCAGTGTGTTGGTTCCATTGTACTTTATAGAACTTGATTGTACGTCTTTGAGTGACTCGATCTTTCTGATCTAAGACTCTAACGGGGTACTCGGCATAAGTCAAGTCAGGTTCTAGTTCTACATCACCAAAGTTGATCACTTGGTCAGGTACTTGAAGACACTTCTTCAACTGGGATACATGGAAGATATCATGCATAGCTGACATGTGATCTGGTAGCATGACGCGATAGGCGACTGGTCCACATCGTTGTTGGATTTGAAAAGGACCGACATAACGGAGCGCTAATTTTCCCCAAATCCCAAAACGATGAACTCCTTTCATCGGCGATACCTTGAGGTAGACATGATCTCCCACGTTGAATTCTAGCGGTCGTCTCCTCTTATCAGCATAGCTTTTCTGTCGGGATTGAGCTACCTTCATATTAGCTTGTATGAGTTTAACTTTCTCTTCAGCTTCCTTGACCACATCCGATCCAAAGAACCAACATTCTCCAGCTTCTAACCAATGTAAGGGTGTCTGGCATCTATGGCCATACAATGCTTCAAATGGTGCCATTTTAATACTCTCTTGATAGCTATTGTTATATGAGAATTCAGCTAAGGGAAGGCATTCGTCCCATATAGCACCATAGGAAAGAACGCATGCTCTCAACATATCTTCAAGAATTTGATTTACCCTTTCAGTCTGTCCATCTGTTTGTGGATGATAAGCAGAACTACGAATAAGTTTGGTTCCCAAAGACTCATGTAAACTTTTCCAAAACTTGGATACGAACAATGATCCTCTGTCAGAGATGATGGTCTTGGGTGCCCCATGCAAACTAAAAATTCTATCAAGATAAAGCTTTGCATACTGTTCCGCTTGATATTTATCTCTGACTGGCAAGAAATGAGCTATCTTGGTTAGGCGATCAACAATAATCCATATTGAATTATAGCCTGCAGATGTCCTAGGCAACCCCACTATGAAGTCCATACAGATATCTTCCCACTTCCAAGATGGAACTAGCAATGAATGTAATGGACCTGTAGTCTTCATGTGAATCACTTTGACTCTCTGACAAGTATCACATTTGGCCACATATTGAGCTATTTCTATTTTTATTTTGGTCCACCAATATCTCGTTCTCAGATCATGATACATTTTGTTGCTACCTGGATGAATGGAGTATCTTGTAGAATGAGCTTCATCAAGAATCTGCTTTCGCAGCTCTGGACTCTTGGGTACTACCAACCTATCTTTGAACCAAACAACATCAGATTCATCAATATTGAAACATGTTGGTTTTCCAGATCTGACTTTATCTTTGATATAGGCTATACCCTTACTTTTTCGTTGAGCAGCAATGATCTGATCTTTGATAGTGGACTCAACTGCAATATTGGACAGGGAACCTTGTTCTATGATTTGTAAATTCAGATGCTCCATCTCTTGACACAATGTTCGTTGCATAGGTTTCACAGTTAGACAATGGCAGTGACCCTTGCGACTCAAGGCATCGGCAACCACATTAGCCTTGCCCAGATGATAATGCACTTCTAAGTCATAATCTTTGATAAGTTCTAACCATCTTCTTTGGCTCATATTCAGCTCTGACTGAGTGAAGATATATTTCAAACTTTTGTGATCTGTATAGATATGACAGATATTGCCCAATAAATAATGTCGCCAAACCTTGAGTGCATGAACAACATCGTCTAATTCAAGATCATGGGTGGGATAATGTTCTTCATGCTTCTTGAGTTGTCTGGAAGCATATGCTATGACTCTACCTTCTTGCATAAGAACACATCCAATACCAATTCCTGATGCATCATAATAGATATCAAACGGCCTCTCGATATCAGGTTGTGCTAATACTGGTGCAGTTGTCAACAACTTCTTTAATGTTTGAAAGGCCTTCTCACATTCTGTTGACCATACAAACTTAGTTTGATTTTTCAGCAGTCCAGTAATTGGCTTCGCAATTCTAGAGAAGTCAGGGATGAACCGACGATAATAACCTACCAACCCCAGAAAACTATGAACTTGATGAACAGTGGTAGGTGCTCTCCAGTCAAGGACTTCTTCTACCTTGCTCGGATCAATAGCTATACCTTCAGCAGACAACACATGACCCAAAAATTGTACTTCCTCTAACCAAAATGCACATTTGCTAAATTTGGCATATAATTGGTGGTCTCTCAATCGTTGTAGAACAATGCGGAGATGTTCCGCATGTTCTTCTTTGCTCTTAGAATAGATAAGAATGTCATCGATGAATACCACTACAAACTTATCCAACTCGGGCATGAAAACTGAGTTCATCAGGTACATGAAATGAGCCGGGGCATTGGTCAGCCCAAAAGACATGACTAAATACTCATATAGTCCATATCGGGTAGTAAACGCTATCTTCGGCATATCTTCTCGTCTAATCTTAATCTGGTGATAGCCTGATCTCAAGTCTATCTTCGAGAACACCTTAGCTCCCGCAAGTTGATCAAATAGCAAATCAATTCGGGGTAAGGGGTATTTGTTCTTTATGGTGACTTCATTTAACGGCCGATAGTCAACACATAACCTTAAGGTTTGGTCCTTCTTCTTCACGAAGATAGCAGGGCATCCCCAAGGTGATGAACTGGGTTGAATGAAACCCTTGTCTAACAACTCTTGTAGTTGCATTTTTAATTCTGCTAGTTCTTTGGGTGGCATCCTATATGCTCTTCTGGACACAGGTGTCGTTCCTAGTTTCAGGTCAATTCTAAACTCCACATCTCGGTCTGGTGGCAGTCCATGCAGATCATCGGGAAAAACATCTGTAAATTCACATACCATAGCAATGTTCTCGGCTTCTTCAACAGTAGTTGCACAGACTGTTCCAACTGTACTCTTAGGAAAGGGAAGTTGGATGAGAAGTTGGGTTTTGCTGCCAGGTTCATTTACTCTTATGGTTCTACGCATGACATCTATGACAGCCCCGTGTTGAGTTAACCAGTTTATACCAAGGATCACATCTATATCTTGACCCTTTAATATCAGCATGTTGGTAGGGAACTCATGTCCTCCCAAATCAATAGGTACATGCTGAACTATCTCCCTTGTACAGAGTCATCCCCCGGGCAACTGTATATGATATGGTTCTTTTGTTTCCCCAATAGTTATCCCATGCTTCACAACAAATGTACGATTGATGAATGTATGGGATACACCGGAATTAAATAAGGTAATTGCAGGGTGCTTAGCAACGGGAAACATACCAATCATTACTGGTTCTTCTTTTAGAATAGATTCCACCTGAGTATAAAAGACCCTTATAGTTTTCTTCTCAGCCTGACCTTTCTGACTGTTCTGAGCATTGCCCTTGTACTGATTCTGAGATTGAGTAACAGGGGCTTTAGGTACATTAGGATTACTCTTCCTAGGATATGGACATTCTTGAGAAAAGTGTCTGGGTTTACCACAATTATAACATGGATAATTGTGATTCTGGGGAGTAGCAGTGCTGTTTGCATTATTTGTATTATTTTGCTGCTGCGGTGCTTGATGAGGATAAGGCATATTAGTTGTAGGGCGAATAAAGATTTGCTGCCTGCTTTGGCTTTGTTGTGGGTGGAATGGTGCACGGCCATGATTCTGAGGATGGTAGACCATCTTTTGATGCTTTTCACTCGACGATCCAGAAGCAAATGCTCTCTTTTTCTTCGCCTCCTTGTGTCGGCGGTAATTCTCCTCTGAAGCAATAGCAATGTTGACTGTCTCATGATAAGTTGCGTTGCCACATGTTGCTATCATGGTCTGAAGTTTGGTGTTCAGGCCTATCATGAAATGATTCTTCTTCTTCCTGTCAGTATTCACATACTCTATAGCAACTGTGACAGGTGATTGAAAGGCCCAACATAGTGCATCACCGGGTGCTCCCCTTGCTTAAGAGACAAGAACTCTTCTAACTTCATGGTCATCACACCATCTAGAATATAGTGTGCCCTGAAGGCATCCTTGAACTCCATCCAGGTGATTTGGTGACCAGCGGGCTATACAGCTACCAAATTTGCCCACCAGGCACCAGCAGCTCCTCGGAGTTGCTGTGCCGCAAACCTTGGTTTCTGAATCTCAGTACAGTGAATTAGCTCAAACTTTTGCTCCATTGTTCGAAGCCAATCGTCAGCTTCTAAAGGCTCTTCTGCCTTAGAGAACACAGGCGGACGGGTGTCAGTAAAATCAATATAGGTTGACTTGTCATTTCCATTATTACGGCGGCCATGATTAGGGTGTGGTGCCTATTGATTCTGATCCATTTCCCTTAACAACCTAGCATTCTCTGCCGTTGCATAGACGAGTGCGGTTATGGCATCTGCCATAGTCGGAGGCATTGGTGGAGGATTTGGGACATTATCATTGTCTTGCGAGGTACTTGCACCAGTTCGGGTGTTATGACGAGGCATCTGTTAGAGAGACACGTTTATTTACATTATTATTTTATTAAAAGCAGTTAAAAGGTTTCATGCTACAAAGGGTTACTTATTTATATTACATGTCTTGTATCCCACAAGACAACCCTGGTTTACTAGAAAAGCAGTAAAGGAACTATTTCTACTCCAAGCTCTCAGTCATCGGCGTCCGTGTCCATACTGGATGAAACCTCATCTTCATCTGAGAAGTACACTAACTCGTCAGGGTCCTCCTCTTCTTCATTCTCGACTTCTCCTGGATCTACAATCATTTCTTCATCTGTAACTTCACCATCCCCATGAGGAGGAGAAGTTGAGCGTACATCATGTGGACATTCTCATGAAGAATGGCATTGTCCATCTCTAGGTCTTCTACGTAGAACTCCAACTCATGGATGCGTTCGTTGGCCGCATCCTCTCGTGTCCACGCTTCATTCCGCAGCTCCATGGTCATGGTTATGGCCCTTTCCATTTCCGCCAGTTTCTCTTGATCTTTGGCATGAACTCGACGAAGAGTGTTGAGCTCCTTGGTAAGGTTCTCGATGTTGGCGGGATTGCTTGAAGATCCTTCATCTCCTAGGGTCTTAGCACTTCCTTCACCAAGCTCACGGTTACGCGGTGCCAACTAGTGACGAGGGACTCCATGAGGTCTAGTGGACTTGCGTGCGGTTATCTTGGTCTTTGCCATAGCCTATAGAAGTTATGGTGGGACTATAAGGATAGCTTGAGGATAATGGAGGTTAGCAAGAATGGGATTGACATTACTTACCCAACCATTTTTAAGGGGAATTATTATGCAAGGTGTTCAAGCATGATGCATGAATCGATCTTACGAATCCGAGTACAAAAGATTTATACAATCAAAAGTACTAGATTTTTAATACATAGGACAAACCTAATCATATTATCCGCCATGAACTTTCAAATAAGATAGGATTGAGGCTAGATCAGAGGTAAGAAGAAAGAAATTTGAACTCAAAATATCTAGTTTAATTTCGTTGATCCAAATCAGTTTGAAGGTTTTCAAAAATAACCTACAATGATCTTAGATAGGACCTGCTCTGATACTAGCTGTGGCGGAACCTCCAACGAAATCGGGCCCATGTGCACCTATCGATGTCTCAACAGACCTCTGATAACGTACATGAGTTCCCAACAACTTAACAGGTCTGTCGGGTGTCCTCGGGAAACCCGAATCATCCATGAATCTTTTCCAAACATGATCCCAATCATAGACATTGCAGATTATAATAGTTTTCGATATACATAACAGAGATTATAAAGCGGAAGACTTAAGTTTTAATATTACAAACCAGTTGTTTCAAACTTACAAAACCATAAGTGTCATACAACCATAGTAGCGGGATAATATTACATTAACATTATTTATTTCACACAAACTAGTGCCTTGTCCAAAGGCCATTCATCATTCCTCATCGTCATCGACTTCAAACACTGACATGCAGCATGGACCAAAACAAGCCTGCGCAAATGACTCACCTGCAACAAGGGTTAACAAACCCTGAGTACAAAAGTACTCAACAAGACTGACCCGACGAAAAAGGGGCGAAGGTCTTAGGGATGTAGGTGTTGGGTCAATGTAAGGATGTAGCAAGATTCAAAAGTTCTTTGCCAAAAGCTTACTATTCTTGATCCTATTTTCAAGTTTTTATCCCTAAATCTTCTTAATTCATTATCTCAAACTAAGTGTTCATATCCCATGTTCCAATCCTTCTCATTCCATTCTTTTTCTCATGTTTTAGTAATTCACCAGTCCTGCACTGCGTCTGTAATGAATCGAGTCTCCATATCCGCGGAGCACCGGCAATTCAAATTGATTCAAGTCCCAGCTGGGAATTCTTTATCACACGACATATGTAGAACTTAATCTTGCATATATCAACCTCGCTACTAGATCCTCCCATACTAAGCCATCTCCACGCCACCCGAGAGCACAGCACACCTCAAATCCAGCCACATTCCAGCCATGAGGGTACACGCTACTCCCGCCATCTCTCCATTCCCAGTGCGTTGGCATTCGTCTTAGTATCGGATTAGCCGAAGTAGGCTTACCGAAGTATGTGACCAGTACTACAGAGTGTCTCATTCAAAAGATCCACAATGAGTGGTCTTTAAGCGGCATAGTCGGCAACGTTACCCAACATTCAAGATAAGTCATCCGACTAGTCTCTAGTTCATTCTATCTTCTTTCTTTCTTTGGCCAGTATGTCATCTTTGATTGTATCGAAACTTTTACTTTGAAAGCCTACCATAAAGCATACTAAGCAATTCTATGCCTTTGTAAATGAAATCATCTTCAAGGATGGTAAACAATTAACAAGGAAGGCAATGCATCAAGTATGTAACATTTGAATTAATCAACTTAATGCAATAAGTAACATAGGTGATAAACTTTTCAAAGTAAACAAGGTAATGGTTTAATGCATAAACCGGGGCTTGCCTTTGTTAATGATCTCGGGTTCTGGATCAGTACCACAAATATCAAATCCCGAGACAACCGGGGATTCTTCCACAACTTGCTCAACTAGGATCGGTTCACTCTCGGATTCTACACGAAATAATAACATATGCTTCAACATGATGATAATGTAAACATGATGCTTTCATGGTGCATGAAATGTAATAACACCTTGAATACAACTTTCCTTCACGATACAGTTGTAAATCAAAACCAATTGACACTAACATCTAGGGTTTCTACAAGTCAACTTACTAATGACCTTTGTTATCACATGAAATGTCATTAAGATTTACTAATTATAAGTTAGGTATGAGTTCAAATAACTAATTAAGGTACCAAGGATCATCATAAGTTACTGACCCAAGGTCAACAATCAATTCCAAAGTCAAACAAACTCTAAATGATTAAGCATTAACTAAATAAATAATTAATCCTACATTAGGCATAAAATCAACTTTGTTCAATTAAGCTCAAAATTTTATGCAAGCTTCCTTATGACAAATTAGTGTACCAAAATAAATTTCATAATTTTTGGAGTTATACAGTGGCCTACAAAATTATGGAAATTGCATTTATCAATTAATTGACTGAATTTTTGAACATTAAAAATTTATTCAAATTTCAAGTTTCATATTTTTAAACCATAATAGAACATGTAAAGAAGCTACACATAAATTTTCAGAATTTTTAGAGCTGTAATTATTTTCCTATAAATTTCCAAAGTTGCTGCACTATTCAAAATTCAGAAAATACCAAAACCTCACTGTTCTCTCTCTCACTGACAGCCAGGCCCCGCTCGTCAGTGACACAGACACAGGACACGGCGGCGCTGTCGACTTCGGTCGACCAAAACGTGCCGGCGGTGAGACTCCGGCGAGGCGGACTGCACCAGAACAATCTACACCACCCCGCGAACCTATCCCAACCCTCAAAACAGCAGCAGGTGCACCGGAGAAAGCTCCACGCCGGCCATGGCGGCCACGGGCACGGCGGCGAGACACTCTTCGACGACTGGGCTCCGACAGGGAAAACAAGCAAGCTTACGAGCAACAAGATGACACGGGGAAGCTAAACCACAAGACGAATCGACGAGAGGCTCACCGGAGTGACTTGACCACGGTGAGATGATCGCGGCGGAGCTCCAGCCGGTCACGAGGAAGAACGCGTCGCGCTAGGCGATTCTGGCCAACCCAAACGATGCGAGCAAGCCGAAGAGGAGCGCAAGGTCAAGGTGATCATGCGGGTGTAGCTAGGCACGATGGACACGGTTCGACGGTGGCTACGACGAGCGGCGGAGCTGAGCGGTGGCGGAAGAGAGCAGAGAGGAAAAAAATGACGACGGTGGCGGTTGCTCCTATTTATAGAAGGGACGGAGGCGTCCGGCGTCGACAGCTCACGAACGAGGTCGCCACGGAGACGGTAGCATGTCACCACGTGAGAAAGCGGCGAAGATGGTCGGCGGCAAGCAGCTGCGTGGAGTCGGTGGCTTCAATTTGATTTTTCTAATTATTTACATAATTGCCACTGCGTTTATTTTGCAATTCACTCACAAATTTTCTAAAGAAGTTGAAAATCTCCAAAAATGAAATTTGCTCAACTTTTCAAACTCTACAACTTTGCTTCAATGAACATTTTCAAATTCTGCCTCCATTTTGAAATTTGAATTTGGGGTGCATTTGAGCATTTGAATCATTTCAAAATTACTCCAAATTTTATATGTAAACTTTAAAAACTTTGAATACCAAAGTTGATCCTTATAAAATAAGCTTCAACTTTGCGTTTTGTCACACCCCCAAATTCCAAATGGATTTTGAAATAGACAAAAGGGGCAAAAAGGACTTTTATAATTGGAATTTGAATTCAATTTGATTTGTTTACCTTTTTACTTAATTATGGTTTTTGACCTCTTATATGGCCCATTAGGGTTATTTGAGTCAAATGACACATGGTCTCACATGATCACATGAAATTTGACCCTTGTGGTCATGATTTTCATTCAGAGTTTTGAATCACATTACATAAGATAACAACTTATGAAATAAAGCTTATTTAGTGAATGCATTCAAAATTTCCTACTTTATGAATGCTTTGTAATGCATATGATGACATGTCAAGTTTTAGTGCTAGGTCAAAACACCAGAGGTGTTACAACCCTTACACTCTAAAGTAGGACACCTTAGGCTTGTTACCGGTTAGAAGCTCATATGAAGTTTTCTTCAACTTCTTGTGTAGGTAGAGGCGGTTGATGGCATGGCAAGCGGTGTTGATGGCGTCACACCAAAAGATGTCCAATGTCTTGTACTCATCTAGCATTGCTCTTTCCATGTCAATGAGTGTACGGTTCTTTCTCTCTACTACACCATTTTGTTGAGGGGTGTATGGAGTTGAAAACTCATGCTTGATGCCCTCTTCATCAAGAAACTCCTCAACTAGAGTATTCTTGAATTCGGTCCCATTGTCACTTCTCACTTTCTTGATGGGAAGACCGAACTCTATTTGAGCTCTTCTAACAAATATCTTCACCTTCTCTTGAACTTGGCACTTGTCATGCAAGAAAAATACCCTAGTGAAATGGGAATAGTCATCAACAATAACAAGATCATATTTGTTACCCCTGATACTTAGGTAGGTGACTGGTTGTAGGGTTGAGATGGCGGACTAGAGGGGGGTGAATAGTCCTTTCTAAATTTAATTACGCCGGCTAACCAAAACAAATGCGGAATTAAAAACAATCGGTCTAGCCAATACTACACCCCTCTATCGAAGTTCACAAGCACCTTATAAAGATCCTAATTAGGCAACAAAGGTGCCAGGCTAGCTAGAGCTCACCTATCCAATTCTAGGAGCAAGGTCACACAAACCTATGCCACTAGTATTTTGTGCACCGGGGAGCTCCTACACAATTCTAGCAAGCAAAAGCATAAAGCTCCTAAACTCACTAGCAATGCTCAATAATAAGGCAACCAATGCCAAATTAGAGAGCGCAAATACTTAGCTACATAAACTAAGCAATGTGTCGGTGTTTCGGGTCGGGGGGTCCTCAACCAACCAGTAAAAGTGAACTGCGTGCCCCTAATCCCGGATGGTGATGCAAAGAGACACAAGGTTTATACTAGTTTAGGCAATTGGTGCCCTACGTCTAGTCTGAGAGATCGGTCTCGTATTCCTTGCACCGAAGTGCTTGTAGTAGGGGGTTACAAGCTGGGTGAGAGAGGGAGCTAGTCCTAGGTCTCGGCGTGGGACGGTGCGAGGTGCTTGAGACGCTGCTCTCAAGCAGCCCGAGGCGTGGGTGTTACAGGATGTGTCTAGGGCGAGTATGGGAGCGCGGTTCTATCGTACGTTCTTTTTCCTCCTCCCCCGAGCTATCCCTGGCCGCTTCCTTTTATAACCGCAAGGAAGGAGCCAGGAGTACATGAGTGAGCTACACGTGGAGCCTACTGCAGTTTAGTCCTGTAGCAGCATGGCGTTGGGAATGGAGATCAGTACTTGTCTGGCGTGCTGTGCTGGTCAGGTTTGAAGTGGTTGAGGTCGTGGGAGTCCTTGTCGACGTCTAGTCAGTATGACTTCCACGGCCGGAGACATGTCGTGCTTTGGTGGACTCTTGACCTGGTGGAGTGCCGAGGCCTGGCGGGTTGTAGCTAACCGCGCCAAGGCCTGATTTGTCAAGGCCCTGGCAGGTGTTTGTAGCTGATCGCTCCGAGGCCTGAGTTGCCGAGGCCCTGGAGGGAGCAGTTGGGCCTATGCACTGATTCCGAGGCTATAGTGACCTAGTTTAGGTAGAAAAGTGCAGGGCATGGTAAAAAAGAAGATTTGACCGTTGTCCCATCGCTCCTGTTGCTGTACCCTATCGGTCGTGGCTGACGTAGCAGGTGCATTCAGGCGCATTAAATGGATGGGACAGCCTGCCAGGGTGATGGTTGAGGCGGAGGCGACGAGGATGCGGGATGAGCCCGGCCTCGGCCGAGGCAGAGAAAGAACAGTACGTCCGAGGCCCTGCCAGGGGGTCTTGGACGAGGCGGAGAACGAGCAGCTAGGCTCGCCTGCTGTTGCTGAGACTACAGGGACCTGGACTTGACCTTCCACGCCGCTTCGTCCTTGGCGTAGGGGTTAGGTAGCACAAGGCAGTACGGGTGTTAGTAGGGAGCAGAGTGATGAGCATAGCGGTAGGTAACCCCTACTGCGCCCGGTCCCCTGTCCCGTCGGTCGCTCTGCCCGCACTGTACCCGTGTGCGGCTGACATTTGCGGGAGTAGTTGGGCGCATTAATCCGGACGTGACGTTTTGTCAGAGGAGTTCGGTCGGGACGGAGGTAACGAGGTTGTTTGCCGAGCCCAGCCTCGAGCGAATCGGAGAATTGGCATCCCGTCCGAGGCCTTTCGGTGTGGGGCCTCGGTGAGAGGGTCTCGGTGAGAGGGCCTCAGCTAGAGGGCCTCGGTGAGAGGGCCTCGGCGGGGCGGGGAGCTTTTGGCCTTTCGCATGAGGCTTCGGCGCAAGGCCTCAAGCGAATCAGACAATCTGCTGAGACCTTGCGGTAGTCTTTCGGCTTTGATTTTTGCAAGGTTTAAGCAATATTTTTGGTTCTTGCTTAGGGTACCCCTTCTTGCGGTATCCGACAGTAGCCCCCGAGCCTCGGGAGGAGTGAGGGCACTCTCCTGAGGTTTTGTCGAGACTTGGCTCGCAACAGCTCCTGTTTGGGATTGTGTTTTGTACTCGAGGCCTCGGTGGGTGCGCGCGAGCGCACCCACTAGGTGTAGCCCCCGAGGCCCTAGAGGAGTGATTTGACTCCTCCAGGGGCTTTTCTTACGTCGTGCGATGGATTTTTATTGCGCTAGCGGAGCCTATGAATGCGAGTTCAGGTCGTTGAGCCTCGGTTTAGTTATAGGAAGAACCCCCAAGCCTCTGCTCGGAGCAAGAGGACGACCAGGAGTTTCCTTGCCTTTTTTGCATTGCCCTCATGCATCCGTTTTGTTCGGAAGGAGGGGTGGATGGTGCTATGCTACCCTCGGTGGGCGCAAGTAGTGACACCTCCGGTGAGCTGTTATCGGGTAAGTCCGAGTGGAGGCCCGAACGCCGTTCATTAGGGGTCGGCTAGCGGTCTAGAGACGCACTCCAAGAGTACCAGAGGGTTTCTCTAGTGGGTGCCGGGGCCGTTCGCTAAGCCCCGGTGGCTCGGTGCCTCCATACGGTGGGATCCCATTCAGAGACCTCCCTGCTGGTCTCGGACATGACTTAGAGCGTCTCAAGCAGCCGTCTGCTCAGGTCTCAGCCAAGCGCGGGCTCGCCCATAGTCGTCCCTGACTCTGTTGCCCTGGGGCTACTGTCGAAACCCTTAGGGGCCCAGCCTTCGAACCCCTGGACCGTAACGGGCTCGATGCCCTTTTATTGCATTTTTTCGAGTCTTTAGGTGCGGGCTTGGGTCGCTTGTCCTTGTCTTGGGTGCAAGAGGAGCCCCCGAGCCTCCGCACGGAGCGAAAGGGCAGTCAGGGGTCTCCCTGCCTTTTTTGTTCGACCCTCGCACATCCTTTTCATTTGGACGGAGGGGTTGTTTGCCGAGCCCACTCGTGTGCGAACCTGGGTCGCTGGGTCTCGGCAAACAAATAGGAAGAGCCCCTTGGCCTCTGCACGGAGCGAGAGGGCCGTCAGGTGCTCTCCTGGCTTTTTATACGCCCCTCGCGCGTGAGGGTTTGTTTGCTGAGACCCCCTTGGGTGCAAGCCTGGGTCGCGGGGTCTCAGCATATCTACAGGAAGAGCTCCCTAGCCTCTGCCCGGAGCAAGAGGGCTGTCAGGAGTTCCCCTGGCTTTTTGTACGACCCTCGCGCAACCTTTTCATTCGGAAGGAGGGGTGTGTTTGTCGAGCCCCCTTGAGTACGAACCTGGGCTACTGGGTCTCGGCAAAGTTGCAGGTAGAGCCCCTTAGCCTCTGCACGGAGCAAGAGGGCGGTCAGGAGTTCCTCTGGCTTTTTATGTGACTCTCGCGCATCCTTTTCGCTCGGAAGGAGGGGGTTGTTTGCCGAGCCCCCTCGAGTGCGAGCCTAGGTCACTGGGTCTCGGCAAAGTTTGTAGAGAGAGCCTCCGCATGGAGCGAGAGGGCGGTCAGGAGTTCCCCTGGCTTTTTATGCGACCCGCGCGCATCCTTTTCGCTCGGAAGGAGAGGTGGAATCTGCCAGGCTACCTTCGGTGGGCTCGAGCGGTGACACTTCCGGTGAGCTGCTATCGGGTAAGTCCAAGTGGAGGCCCGTGCCCCATTCGATAGGGGTCGGCTAGTGGTCTGGAGACGCACTCCAAAAGTACCAAAGGGCTTCTCTATTGGGTCCCAGGGCCGTTCGATTAGCCCCGAGGGCTTGGCGCCTCCCTACGGTGGGATCCCATTCGGAGAACTCCCTGCTGGTCTCGGACACGACTTAGGACATCCTGAGCGATCGCTTGCTCGGGCCTCGGCCATGTACCGGCTCGCCCATAGTTGTCCCTGACTCTGTTGTCCTGGGGCGGCTGTCGAAACCCTCTGGGGTCTAGCCTTCGAACCCCTGGACCGTAATGGGCTCGGCGCCCAGTTCCTTAGTCTGGAAGGAATCGGTTGGGGGAATATTCCTCTCCCATCGACTGACAATGGCAGGCACGCCTTTTGAGGCGGTCTCTCGGGCCAGCCCATTGCTGCGGTTGGAAGCGACGCGGTGTCAGCGGACAGGACATAACCGCCCGTGCGATTAATGAGGAAAAGGTGGGCGCGTGGGTGGTGAAATCGGATCTGGATTTACCATGCTCGAACTCGAGGGAAACTTCCCTGATTTTGTCGCCTGACCATTTCGTCCTTTCCCTACATAAATACGAAACGAGTCTCGACCATCCCCTCCTTACCTTGCCCGTACTCGCCTTTTTTCGCCTTCGAGCCGTTGCCGAGAACAGAGAGCGCCGGGGAGAAGAAGGGAGAAGAGGGAGAGCGAGAGAGAGAGAGAGAGAGAGAGAGAGCGAGAGAGACTTACCGCCGTAGCCCTCATTCTCCATCATGCAATGGCCAGTGGTCCTCCTATCATCCTCCTGGCGGATCCTTGGGAGCCGTCCGATGTGTCCGTGGAGTTGCTGCAGTCGCTCGTCGACGACGGCCTTCTTCGTCCGATCACCGACCCCGACAGGCCAGAGTGGATTGCTCCATTGGGTGAGCGGGAGCCGTGGCCACGCGAAGGGTACGTCGTGAGCTTCGTCTCTTTCCATGAGCATGGTCTCGGTGTGCCGACGGACCGATTCATGCGGGCGCTCCCGCATTACTACGGGGTGGAGCTACACAACTTCAACCCCAACTCCATCATGCAGGTGGCTATTTTCGTCGCCGTCTGTGAGGGGTATCTAGGGATTGCTCCCCATTGGGAGTTGTGGCTCCACCTCTTCCGAGCAGGGCATACCACCAAGCCGGCGGGTACGAGGAAGATGGTGAGGGCCGGCGGCTGCACTCTCTAGGTGCGCCAAGTCCGGCAGCACCTGTACATCCCGGCCCAGCTCGCGTCATCCAATCACCACTGGTACACCAGCTGGTTCTATCTCCTGCAATGATGACGGCGGGCTTCCCCCCTACACTAGACGGATCATGGAGGACTGTCCGGAGAAGTGGAGGTATGGCGTCCCGAGAGAAGAGCAGCCCAAGCTGCAGCCACTCCTGGATGGGCTGGAGAAGCTGCGGAACCGCTGCCTTACGACGGTTGTGGTCGTGGCGGCCTTCCATCGCCGGAGGGTGCTGCCGCTGATGGCTCGACGGCGGCGCCTGTTCGATATGAGACCGGATGAGCCAATCGAGGGCATCCGGATGTCTGCCGCTGCCCTCTCCGAGGAGGCGGTTCTATGTCGGGTGAGGGAGATGGTGGATGGGAAGATGAAGAGCGGTGGTCTAACCCACATTGTCATGCGCCCGTCGTGGGGGTATCTCTCCCTGGTAAGTCATGCGTCGCTGCAGCCCCCGAGCCCTCTCTATTTCTCATCATTTCTTGTTCCCTTATGCGCGTTCGCCGTTCCTGCAGGGGATGAGGGACGTGAGAGCCTCCTCGCCGCCCGTTCCTGAGGATGTGAGGCGGCGGGAGATCAACCGGGCGCACGCCGAGGCGCAGAAAAAATGGAAGGACGCCAAGGCGGCTAAGCGCACAAAGCAAATTCTTGCACGCGAGAAGCTAGATGAGCGTCGTCGGCAACAAAGGAAGGATGGCCTCCCGCTGGAGGAGTCCCCATCACCGTCGCTATCGACGGACGCCTCGGACGGAGATGACGAGGGCGAGAGGGGGTGGGGTCCCCTGGACTATCTCCCTGACGTTGAGGAGATGACGCCCGGGGCGTCGGCAAGTAGCCCGGCGCTCCCTGGAGGAGGGGGAGGAGATAGCACCCCGGGGTCGGTGATCGCTCACCCCATGTCCGAGGCTAACATGCCCGAGCTACGGGCACTGGGGAAGCGTGTCGTCAGCCCGTCGGGCTCGACGGTAGTGACAGAGCAGGCGGCAGCGGGGGGCGACGCAACTGCCATCGCATGGGGTCGAGGGGGCGCCGGAGCCCGATGAGGCTCGGCCGGCACCAGTGGATGCTGGGGCCGTGCCTCCGCCACCGCCATGGTCATTGCAGAGGAGAACCGCGGTGCCGAAGCGGCTGCAACCCCGCTCGAGGTGGGTGTTTTTTTAGTGACGTTCGCATTGTCTCTTGCTCGCTTCATGGTCATCGGCTGACCAAGTGGGTGTTTTGCCTTTAGTCAGAAGCGTCAGGTGGAGGTGCCAGCCTTGGCGCCACGCAAGGCACTCAAAGTGAGCGCCGGTCCCACTGCTCACCAGGCGGCAGAGGCGCAAACCACCGTGTAGCCTAATGTGGCGTCGGCGGGGCCTACCTAAAGAGGTCGGTTGTTCAGGAAGAGGCTCCCGAGGCGGCTACAGAGCAGACGGAGGAGGAAGGGCCTACGCCGCGCGTTGCCAAGGCCCATGAGTCCAATGGGGCTGGGGCACCCCCAGTCGCCGAGGCCGGGAGCAAAGCCAAGGCCCCTGGGACTCCCGAGGCCAAGATGGTCGAGGTGAGCGCGACGGGACCGGTGGCCCGGGATTCGAGATGGAGGTGGGGCAACCTTTGGTGCCGCCCCTGGCCCAAGGCCTGCCGTCGTTGCTGGAGAGCGCTTGGGAGGTGGAGGTTCCGGCGACCTCTCCTGCCGATACTTCCCGGGGGAAGGATGCGGCGGATGTCGAGGCAGACAGCACCGCCGAGCAGCCAGTTCCAGCTCCTGGTGAGGGGAACTCGGCCCTCGCGCGGGTACGACCCGAGCCCCGCGAGTGGAATCACCCGCGTATATCGTGGCTGAGTCGGGACGACCCGGAGGGGGAGCCTCTATTCTCCCTCGAGGATGCGGTCGAGGGGGGGCGCTGGAGCTCCTTCGAGCAATATCGCCGGCTGGTGGTGCAGTCGCTGCAAACAGCACTGCCCGTCATGGACGATGATCTGCCCGGCGTCGCCTAGGTACGCGTCCTCTTTTCTCATGTGGTGTCATCTTGTTCTGAGTCTTTTCACAATGCATGACCTCTGTTCTACCTATCCAGGAGCTCGAGGCCTGGTCTCTCGGGAAATCGTTGTTCCTCCGTCAAGAGAGAGATGTCTGGTACCAACTTGGGCAGCAGAGGGACCTGCTCGCAAACGCCAACAAGCTCCTATCGGCGCGGAGCACGGAGGCGGAGGACCTCCGCCTTCATTGTGCAGATATGCGGGCCGAGGCGGCCACGGCTCGGGAGCAGGTCGCTCCTTTGGCGGTGCGATTTAAGGAGCTGGAGGAGGAGGTGACCCGGGTGGCCGGTGAGCGGGACGCCCTCCTTTCCCGGGCTGAAGAGGCGACGGTCTCTACCAAGTCCGTTGCTGCGCAGTTGGGTGAGACAAAGGGCGCCCTGGACGAGGCCCTTAAGGCGGCCGAGGCTTCCTGGGTCAATGCCTTGGCTTGGAAGGAGAAGTTCGAGGGTAAGTTCTGCCCCCTTTATTTTGTTTATTTTTCTTGTGCTCGGCCCCCTAACTCTCTGGTGTGGTACAGAGCTGGAGAAGGAGGCCTCCAAGGTGACCGAGGCGTCACGGGTTGAGGTCCAGCACTAGAAAGAGAAATCCGAGGGCAAGTCCCATAGGCCTTTGCCCCTGTTCGACCTATTCCTCTTTCGTGCTTAACCTCATCCTGCTCGTTTTGGCGTAGGGTTGGAGAAGGAGGTTTCCCGGGTAGCAGAGGCCTCTGTCGTAGTGCAGGCGATGCTCGAGGCCGAGATCGAGGAGCACGACGTGCTGCAGGCCACCGCTCGTACCGTCTGCGAGGCTCTGGCTGTTGAGGGGGCTCAGTCGGGTAGCTCCCTCAGGAGCCGCCTGGCTGCGTTGAGTGGCCAAATGCGGGAGCGACTTCGAACGGCGTTGCATATAGGCGTCAAGTGTGCCCTGGTCGTCGTCTCTTCGCACTACGCCGTCAACCTCAAGGCCATCAGCGACGGTTACATCTTGCCTGATGATGATGAGGAGGCTGATGATGAGGTCACCAAGCTGATGGAGGCGGCTGAGGTCCCTGGTGCGGCGCTAGCCAGTCTGTTTGAAGAAGTGGTTCCCCCTGCGCCCGGCGCCGACGTAGGAGATCCTGAGCCTTGACCTGGGCCAAAGGGGCCATGTAAACGAACTAAGTTATTGTCGTGTTGTGACATTTGTGGCCGTCGATGCCTTTTAAAGTATTCGTGCGTACGCTTTTTTAATCGGTTTATATTGTTTTTCCAAGCCTCTGCCTTCTGCATTGCTTCTAGACAAGGTCTGTGCAAACAATTTCCTCAAAACCTGAGCTGCCCCTCCGGCGAAAGGTGGCAAGGGAGTTGCCGTATCCCAGTGGCGTAAGCAGTCTCACGACTCGGCCGGCCTCTTGCACTCGAGGTGTGCTTTCGTTCCTTAGATTTTTACACACGGCCTGTCAGAGTACGCAAGAGAGTTTTGCGTGGAAATTTATTCGAAAAATGATTAAAAAATAGTGCCTAGGACTTAGGGGGCTCCCCCCGATTCTAGCCCCCAAGGGGGGCTCGGTTCTGTAGAGGCAGGGCCGAGTCCCCCTTATAACATTATTTCTACGTCGGTTCCCCATCGAGGGGGGAGTTTTCTCGAAAAATTAGAATAACTAAAGAACGCTTCTTTAATATATTTTGAGAAACAATATATACAATGCTTGGAGGTTTAAGGGTAGAAACGACGTAGCTGTTCTATGTTCCAAACGTTGGTGAAGATTTCGCCCTTCTCGTTGGCCAGGTTGTAGGTCCCGGGTTTTAGCACTTGGGCGATGATGTATGGTCCTTCCCATGGCGGGGTCAGCTTGTGATGGCCCTTGTTGCTCTGCCTCAGTCTCAGCACCAGGTCACCCACCTTCAAGTCTCGGCTTCGGATGCACCGGGCTTGATAGCGTCGTAGGGCTTGTTGGTACTTGGCTGAATGTAGCAGCGCAACGTCTCGGGCTTCCTCTAGTTGGTCGAGAGCGTCCTTGCGGGTAGTGCGGTTGCTTTGCTCGTTGTAAGCCTGCAGCCTTGGGGAGCCGTACTCCAAGTCAGTGGGGAGGATGGCCTCGGCTCCATAGACTAGGAAGAATGGCGTGAACCCCGTGGCTCGGCTTGGTGTATTCCTTAGGCTCCAGATGACCGATGGGAGTTCGACCAGCCATTTCTTGTCGAATTTCTTCAACCGGTTGTATATCCTTGGCTTGAGGCCCTGAAGAATCATGTCGTTGGCACGTTCTACTTGGCCGTTTGTCCTTGGGTGTCCTATGGCTGACCAGGCCACACAGATGTGGTGGTCGTCGTAGAATGTCAGGAATTTACGACCGGTGAACTATGTCCCGTTGTCGGTGATGATGGTGTTCGGAACCCCAAACCTGTGGACGATGTCCGTGAAGAACAGCACCGCTTGCTCGGATTTGATTTGACTGATCGGTCGAGCCTCGATCCATTTGGAGAACTTATCGATCGCCACCAGCACATGGGTGTAGCCCCCGAGGGCCTTCTGCAGAAGGCCCGACCATGTCCAATCCCCACATAGTGAATGGCCATGTGATGGGGATGGTTTGGAGGGCTTGAGCCAGGAGGTGTGTTTGCCGCATAGTACTAACATCCCTCGCAGGAGCATACCAGCTTGGTGGCATCGGCAACCGCCATTGGCCAGTAGAACCCTTGGCGGAAGGCGTTTCCGACGAGCATCCGAGGTGCAACATGGTGTCCGCAGGCTCCCGCGTGCAAGTCCCAAAGCAGGGCTTGGCCTTCCCCGGTGGTGATGCATCGTTGGAGGACGCTAGATGGGCTTCGTTTGTATAACTCGCCATCGCTGACGATGTAAGTTTTGGCTCATCGTGCCAGCCGTTGGGCCTTGGTTCTGTCCGTAGGAAGCACTCCTCGAGTGAGGCGATCAAGGAGGGGGACTCGCCAGTCCACCCCTCGATCGGCCTCGGGAGGCCCTGCATCGACTTCCATGGCCTCGGGCTCGGCCGCCGGGGTCTCGATAACAGAGGGGGCCTTGGGCCCTATGGGTGGCTCGGCCGGTGGGCCCTCTTGTGTTGCCGAGGCGTAGTCCACCGAGGGCTTGTGCAGGTCTCTGGCGAATATGTTCGGGGGGACCGAGGCCCGTTCCGATGCCATCTTCGCTAGTTCATCCGCGGCCTCGTTGAACTTCCGCGCAATGTGGTTGAGTTCGAGACCGTCAAATTTATCTTCAAGGCGACGTACCAGTTTGCAGTACGCCTCCATTTTGGGGTCGTGACAATTCGAGTCCTTCATGACCTGGTCGATGACGAGCTACGAATCACCACGTACGTTGAGACGCCACACTCCAAGCTCGATGGCGATCTGCAAGCCATTGACGAGAGCTTCGTACTTGGCTGCGTTGTTGGAGGCAGCGAAGTGGAGCCGAATTATGTAACGCACATGCACTCCGAGGGGGGAGATGAAAAGCAGACCCACGCCTGCCCCAACCTTCATCAGAGACCCGTCAAAGTACATGGTCTAGCATTCTGATTGGATTTGAACAGGTGGCAGCTAGGTGTCGGTCCACTCAGCCACAAAATCAACTAAGACCTGGGATTTAATTGCTTTCCGGGGCGCAAAAGATAGGGCCTCCCCCATGAGTTCGACAGCCCACTTGGCTATTCTACCCAAGACCTCCCGGTTCTGGATTATCTCCCCTAGAGGGAAGGAGGACACCACGGTCACCGGGTGGGATTCGAAGTAGTGACGCAGCTTGCGCCAAGCCAAGACTATGGCATAGACCAGCTTCTGGATATGGGGGTAGCGTGTCTTAGTTTCGAAGAGTACTTCGCTAATGAAGTAAACGGGTCATTGGACAGAGAGAGCATGCCCCTCTTCTTGCCTCTCGACTACTACTGCCATGCTGACCACCTGGGTCGTTGCGGCGATGAAGAGTAAGAGGGCCTCGCCCTCGGTTGGCGGTACCAGGATGGGGGGGGTTGGTGAGTAATTTCTTGAGCTTGGTGAGGGCCTCTTCGGCCTCGGGGGTCTAGGAAAAGCGTTCGGATTTTCTCAAGAGACGGTACAGAGGTAAACCTTTTTCACCAAGGCACGAGATGAAGCGACTCAGGGCTGCAAGACATCCCATAACTCTCTGTACTCCCTTGAGGTCCCGGATTGGCCCCATGTTGGTCATGGCCGAGATCTTCTCTAGGTTGGCCTCGATGCCGCGTTTTGAGACTATGAATCCCAAGAGCATGCCTCGGGGGACCCCGAAGACACACTTCTCGGGGTTAAGCTTGATGCCCATCTCCCTGAGGCATTTGAAGGCGATCTCTAGATCATCGATGAGGTTACTGGCCTTTCTGGACTTGACTACGATGTCGTCCACATAGGCCTCGATAGTTTGCCCGATGTGCTTGCCGAAGACTTGGGTCATGCACCGTTGGTACGTGGCCCCTGCGTTTCTGAGACCAAATGGCATAGTTCTATAGCAGTACATGCCGAATGGGGTGATGAAAGAAGTCACGAGCTAGTCAGACTCTTTCATCTTGATTTGATGGTAACCAAAATACGCATCAAGGAAGGATAAGGTCTCGCATCCTGCAGTGGAGTCAACGATTTGATCGATCCGAGGCAACGGGAATGGAACCTTTGGACATGCTTTATTTAAACCGGTGTAGTCTACACAGATCCTCCATTTTCCATTTTTCTTCCTAACTAATACAGGATTGGCAAACCACTCTGGATGGGATACTTCCTTGATGAATCCGGCCACCAAGAGCTTCTGCACCGCCTCACCGATGGCCCTACGCTTCTCCTTGTCGAATCGGCGCAGGCGCTGCTTCACTGGTCTGGAGCCGGCCCGGACATCCAAGGCGAGCTCGGTGACCTCCCTCGGTCTGCCCAACATGTCCAAGGGGCTCCATGCGAACATATCGACATTCGCGCAGAGGAAGTCAACGAGCACGGCTTCCTATTTGCTGTCGAGGGTGGCGCTGACCCTCAACGTTCGATCGTTGGAGCAGTTGGGGTCGACCGGGACGAGCTTGGTAGTCTCTGCAGGCTCAAAAGTCCCGGCGCGGTGCTTGGAGTCGGGTACTTCGCTACCGAGTTGGTCGAGGTTGACGATGAGTGCCTCGGCATTCACGATAGCCTCTGCGTATTCGATGCATTCGACGTCGCAGTCGTATGCATGCTCATATGTGGACTTGACGATGATGACGCCGTTGGGGCCCGTCATTTTGAGCTTGAGGTAGGTGTAGTTCAGGACCGCCATGAACTTGGCATAGCACGGGCGCCCTAGAATGGCGTGGTAGGTTCCCTTGAATCCAACCACTTCAAAGGTGAGGATCTCCTTGCGGTAGTTGGAGGGAGTGCCGAAGCAGATCGACAAATCAATGCGTCCGAGGGGTCATGCGTGCTTCCCTGGCATGACACCGTGGAAGGGTGCGGCACCCCCTTGGAGCATCGACTGGTTGAGCTCTAGGAGCTCCATGGTGTTGGCATAGAGGATGTTGAGGCCGCTATCTCCGTCCATCAGCACTTTGGTGAGCCGGGTGTTGCCAATAATCGGGTCGACGATGAGCGGGTATTACCCGAGGTTTGGGACATAGTCAGGGTGGTCTTCCCGATCGAAGGTGATCACCTCCCGAGACCAGTTAAGGTGCTGGGGAGTAGCTATCTCAACCGAGAAGACCTCCCGGCGTTCCCTCTTTTGTTGACGCGCCGTGAGGCACGCTGAAGGCCCGCCAAAGATCATGAAAGCGTTGTGCACCTTAGGGAACCCGTCGTCCTTGTCGTTGTCTCTGTCACCGGCACCCTTCTTCCTAGCGTCGTCGTCGAGAAGTCCGAGCTTGGCGTAGTAGCATCGGAGCATGGTGCATTCTTCGAGGGTGTGCTTCACTAGGCCTTGGTGGTAAGGGCACGGCTTCTTGAGCATGTCGTCGAATAGTCCGGGGCCTCTGGCGGGGCCTCGGGGATTCCTGTGATCCGCAGCTATGACGAAATCGGCCTCGAGGGCCTCTTGATTCTCCTGGCGCCCTTTTTTTTTTCTTGGAGAAACGGGAGGTCGAGGCCCCAGAGGCCTCGTCCCTCCGCTTCCCCTTTGCTTCGTTGTTGGGGAAGATGGCCCCGACAGCTTCTTCGCCCGAGGTAAAGTTGGTGGCGATGTCAAGGAGCGCGGCCACCGAGGTTGGTACGTTCCGGCCTAACTCTCGGACCAGGTCTCGGCAGGAGGTGCCGGAGAGAAAAGCCTAGACAACTTTCGAGTCACCGACGCTGGGCAACTCGGTGCGCTACTTGTAAAAGCGCCGGATGAAGTCTCGGAGAGACTCGTCCGGCTTCTAGCGACAACTCTTGAGGTCCCAGGAGTTCCCGGGGCGCACGTATGTGCCCTGGAAATTCTCGACGAAGACCTTGACCAAGTCACGCTAGTTGTGAATCTATGAGGGAGGGAGGTGTTCGAGCTAGGCTCGCGCCGAGTCTAACAGGAACAAGGGGAGGTTACGGATGATGAGCAGGTCATCGTTCGCGCCACCTAGCTGACAAGCCAGGCGGTAATCGGCCAGCCATAGCTCGGGGTTGGTCTCGCCACTGTATTTCGCGAGATTGGCCGGTTGTCGGAACCAGGCAAGGAATGGAGCACTGCGAATGGCCTTGCTGAAGACTCTAGGGCTAGGCGGCCCAGGGAAAGGATTGTGGTCCTCCCCGCTGTCATAGCGGCCACCTCGGTGTGGCTAGTAGCCTCGGGCTGAGCCCGTCATTGTCATGGCGCCGTCGCCTGCTGACCACATCGTGGTCCTCTTGTGCCTCGCGTTGGTCGCTGAGGCGGTCGTGGACTGAGGGGGCCTTGAGGCGATCGTGCACTAAAGGCCGCTTCGAGATGTTCTCACGTCGCCGAGACGTGGAGCTTTCGGCCTGCTGTACTGCGGCGGTTTTGAGAAGGTCTCGGAGTTTGCCACGGATCCATCGCCCCTCCATGGTAGAGGGCTTGGGCATCGCTCAGACTAGCATCGCCGCCGCCGTGATGTTCTGGCTAGCAAGATTGAAGATTGGGGGTTGCTCACTTGCTTCGTCGTTGTTGATGCGGCGGTGCACGTCATGGGCCCTCTGCCGGGCCCCTCTGCCATCACCGCGACCTTGCTGCTCCTGCTCGAGAGTGTCTCGGAGCTACTGCAGCAGGAGTCAATCTTGGTCGACTTTTGCCTGGAGCTCATGGAGCTGCTCTAGGTCTAGGCGTTGGAGATCCTCGGGGGCGACGTTCACGTTCCACGCCGCCCAGAGCTCGACAAGCGGGGGTGTGGCGTCACCCGCCCCTTGGCGGAGCGGGGACCGGTTGCCTACCCTCTCACCCTCATTACTTGCCCCTGGCATTCCGAGCTCGACGTGGAAACACTCTCGAGTGGGATCATAAGTGCTTTCGTCATCGGAGTCGGAGTAGCCGAAGCAGTAGTCGCTTGCAGCCAAGAAGCGGCGCATAGCCTTGGGGTCACGAAGCCCGGAGAAGTCCGCTCCAGCCCATGCCTCGTCCTCCTCCGAGGAGTCAGTGTGGGTGTGAGTCGAGATTGTGGTGAAGTCGAGGTGAATCGTTGGTGGTGTTCCGAGGGTTCCACGTGCGCGGAGGCGTAAGCGAAAGCGTAGGCGGCGGTGATGTTTTTCAGCCCGAAGGGGTATGGGGATGGTGCCACTGCTGGGCTCCGCTCCACCTGAGTTGATTCCTCAGGATGTGGCGGGGCCGAGCTTGACGACGGGACATCGCTGCGTGCTACCGGCGTCTTTCCCCTACCCAGGCTTAGGCTGGACGGGTCCCCAGCCAGGGACTCTGTACCAACAGCCGGGCATGGGATGTCGGCGGAGTGCAGCGCGCAGCGTCGAGTTTGTGTGGTGTCGGAGTAGTCCCGCTCGTGTCATGCCTGGCGGGCGTGACGAGAGCGGCGGCCCGGGCGCCGCCTGCGCCCGGGCTGCCGATGCGTGACGTCGTCGCCGCCCGGTGGGGCTCTGTGTGAGGAGTATCATATCGTACTCACATCCTAGAGACATGAATTCTAGGCTCCCAAACCAGACCACCATGCCGAGACGTAGTGGGCGTATGGGGTCAGCCATCCAGAACTTGTTGGGACGATCACGATAACACGTAGAGGCCCCTACCTGGCGCGCCAACTGTCGGTGTTTTGGACCGGGGTGTCCTCAACCAACCAGTAAAAGTGAACTACGTGCCCCTAATCCCGGATGGTGATACAAAGAGACACAAGGTTTATACTGGTTCAGGCAATTGGTGCCCTACGTCCAGTCTGAGAGATCGGTCTCGTATTCCTTGCACCAAAGTGCTTATAGTAGGGGGTTACAAGCTGGGTGAGAGAGGGAGCTAGTCCCAGGTCTCGGCGTGGGATGGTGCGAGGTGCTTGAGACGCTGCTCTCAAGCTTCCTTTTATAACCGCAAGGAAGGAGCCAGGAGTACATGAGTGAGCTACATGTGGAGCCTACTGCAGTTTAGTCCTGTAGCAGCATGGCGTTGGGAATGGAGATCAGTACTTGTCTGGCGCGCCGTGCTGGTCAGGTTTGAAGTGGTTGAGGTCGTGGGAGTCCTTGTTGATGTCTAGTCAGTATGACTTCCACGGCCGGAGACATGTCGTGCTTTGGTGGACTCTTGACCTAGTGGAGTGCCGAGGCCTGGCGGGTTGTAGCTAACCACGCCAAGGCCTGATTTGTCGAGGCCCTAGCGGGTGTTTGTAGCTGACCGCGCCGAGGCCTGAGTTGTTGAGGCCCTAGAGGGAGCAGTTGGGCCTATGCACTGATTCCGAGGCTATAGTGACCTGGTTTAGGTGGAAAAGTGCAGGGCATGGTAAAAAAGGAGATTTGACCGTTGTCCCATCGCTCCTGTTGCTGTACCCTACCAGTCGTGGCTGATGTAGCGGGTGCATTCAGGTGCATTAAATGGATGGGATAGCCTACCAGGGGGATGGTTGAGGCGGAGGCGACGAGGATGCGGGACGAGCCCGGCCTCGGCCGAGGCGGAGAAAGAATAGTACGTCCGAGGCCCTGCCGGGGGGTCTTGGATGAGGCGGAGAACGAGCAGCTAGGCTCGCCTGCTGTTGCTGAGACTACAGGGACCTAGACTTGACCTTCCATGCCGCTTCGTCCTTGGCGTAGGGGTTAGGTAGCACAAGGCAGTACGGGTGTCAGTAGAGAGCACAATGATGAGCACAGCGGCAGGTAACCCCTGCTGCGCCCGGTCCCCTATCCCGTCGGTCGCTCTGCCCGCACTGTACCCGCGTGCGGCTGACGTTTGCGGGAGTAGTTGGGCGCATTAATCCGGACGTGACATTTTGTCAGAGGAGTTCGGTCAGGACGGAGGTAACGAGGTTGTTTGTTGAGCCCAGCCTCGAGTGAATCGGAGAATTGGCATCCTGTCCGAGGCCTTTCGGGGCGGGGCCTCGGCGAGAGGGTCTCGGCGAGAGGGCCTCAGCGAGAGGGCCTCGGCGGGGCGGGGAGCTTTTGGCCTTTGGCATGAGGCTTCGGCGCAAGGCCTAGGGCGAATCAGAGAATCTGCTGAGACCTTGCGGTAGTCTTTCGGCTTTGATTTTTGCAAGGTTTAAGCAATATTTTTGGTTCTTGCTTAGGGTACCCCTTCTTGCGGTATCCGACACAATGTGACTAACAAGGTTACACAAATCAAATTAGCCATGCAAGGGAGCTACTTCTATGCTACACAAGCAAGAAGGTAACTTGTGAGCTACACAAGCTACCTAATTACAAGAGCAACTACACAAGCACAATGTATATGAAAGTAATTACAAGCTTGTGTAAGGGGATTGCAAACCAACGGGAAGAACAATGTTGACACAGTGATTTTCTCCCAAGGTTCACGTGCTTGCCAACACGCTACGTCCCTGTTGTGTCGACCGCTCACTTGGTGGTTCGGCGGCTAATTGGCATCACCCACCAAGCCCACATGTCAGCACTACAAGAACCTACCCCAAAAGTGAGGATAGCTCAATGACACGCTCAACTAGAGTTGCTCTTAGTGGCTCCCGTGGGGCGAGCACAATGGCCCTCACAAAGCTCTTCTCTAGAGCACCACACAAGCTTCTTGCGGGCTTCGACAGAGACCACCACCAAGCTGTCTAGGAGGTGGCAACCTCCAAGAGTAACAAGCACCATCGGCTTGCAGCTCGATCACCTAGTGCCACTCGATGCAACCTCATGATGCAATCGCACTAGAATCGCTCTCTCACAGAATCGGATGATCACTATCAAGCAAATGTGAGATGGAGGGCTCCTAAGCACTACCACATAACCTACCAAGGCTCTAGTGTGCTCAGCTCTACCTTAGCTTGTGGACAAAGGCCGACCAACACTTCTATTTATAGCCTCACGAGCTAAAATAGCCGTTACCCCTTCACTAGGCATTTTTTGGGACAACCGGACGTGCGGGTCATGTGCACCGGACATGTCCGGTGTGGCAACTAGACGTAGGAGGGGCAGCGTTCGGTCGAGTCTAGAGAGCTCCTAGAGCCGCTCAACTACGACTGGATGTGTCCGATGTGGATGACCGGACACAGGAGGGGTAGCGTCCGGTCGAGTCTAGAAAGCTCCCAGAGCCGCTCAACTGTGACCGAACATGTCCGGTGTGACCGACCGGACGAGCCCCTACGTCTGGTCCTCTCTGGACCAACACCTGTGCCCCACGTCACCATGACCTAAAGCTAAATAGTGATTGCTCAGCGTCCAGTCACTGCATCGAGCCAGAGTCCGGTCACCTCGGCACTCTACCCGCGCCTGGCCAGAATACCAGACGCGTACGGTATCGATATCGGACGCTTCTGGTCATGTCAGGAACACAGCCACCTGAGTCAGATACCGGATGCATCTAGTCCTCATGTTGGACACGTCCGGTCACCCCATGACTATCGCATTTAACTCCTTTTCTTCACCAACTTCTTCTCCTTTGCAAATGTGCCAACACCACCAAGTGTACAACACCTTGTGCACGTGTGTTAGCTTTTCACAAACATTTTTCAAGGAGTTAACCACTCAACTTGCCATGCCACGATCCTAGCAATGATGCAAAGTTAGATCACTCGAGTGGCACTAGATGACCGATATGCAAACAAGTTTGCCCCTCTTGATAGTACGGTCATCTATCCTAAACTCGGTCATCAACTTCTCTACACACCTATGACCGATGAAATGAAATGCCCTAGGTTATACCTTTGCCTTGCGCATTCCATTCCATCTCCTCTAATGGCAATACAACACATGCACCAACACGATCAACAATGATATGATCCACTTCATATCATCACGTGATCATATTGGTTCATTGATCTTGACTTCACTTGCTTTTCACCATTGCCTTCGTCCATTGGCGCCAAGTCTTGCTCAAGCTTCACCGCCATGCGGTTCATCGCTCCAAAGCCTCTAACTTGCCCTTCATGCTTGCAACCGGTTCAACAAGCCAAGTCATGTCTTGATCTTCTCCACCTTGATCATATGACTCAATGTCATGTCTCATGTGCAATGAGCTCCTTCATCATCACATGTGTGAGCTTTGCAACATCTCTGAGCCATTTCCACCTTCATGGCATATGTTGCTCACACACATGTACCTGTGGACTAATCACCTGTGTATCTCACATAAACATAATTAGTCCACCTAGGTTGTCACTCAATTACCAAAACCACACAAGGAACTTTCAATCTCCCCCTTTTTGGTAATTGATGACAATTCTACAAAGATATGGAAATTAAGCTCTTTTGGATTCATGTTGCTTGCCCAAGTAATATTACCATGTGTAAATGATTTTGGACAAGTACCACAAACACGAAATGGTAGTATTAGCTCCTCCTACAAATGTGCTAGAGTGTTTGGTTTGAAGCTCGCACATATGCATAGATTGGAATTGTGGGAGAGTAATTACTATCAAATGATGCTAAGGTGTATAGAATAAACCTTTGAAGCATGAAATCAATTGGAGTTGCACTTTTAACACCATCCTTAGCACCATGAGTAGCTAGACAACAAAAATACTAGAAACCCCATGTGATCAACATTATAATCACGTTTCTAGTACCACGTGTAAAAATACAAGTCTAGCTACCATCCTATGCATGCTAGTTATCAAATCATTATTCAAGTTCTACAATTAGCATACACCACACAAGCATGCATATCAAATTTTAAAAAAATTATGCAATGCAAGCAAGCACATGACTATGCATATATCAAGTGCAACCAATCAAAGTTCATGAGCTTGCTCCCCCTACTTGTGTGCTTCTCTTGTTCTAGAATTATGATCCATCTCTTTTCTTCAATGTTGCTCCCTATTTGTCTATGTCCATGTCCAACCTCTACTTCTTTGTCTCAATCTCTCCTAAAGCTTTCATATCTTTGTACAATCTCTCCTCCTTTGTCATCAATTTCCATAAAAGGTGTGCTTCTTATTGATGCAAAGATTTGCATATGGGGTAGATGGTTGAGGCTTGAATCTAGCATTTTTTATGGACATCACTTGATTGTTGGAATGACACCACTTGTAGCCCTTGAGATACCACACATAAGATCTTCGTCCTTGATACCAATTTGTGGGACACCTCCCCCTATGGCATAGCATGGGTCATCCATTTGATAAACTTAAGCACTTGTTGGTGAGGGATGCATTCTTCATTTAATGATCACTTCAAGTTAAGGATCACTTGTGGAACCATCATCTTGCATGATTGATACCATGTGTAGATGTAATACCACTTGAAAGAATTTTCTAGTATGGAACCACTTGTTGGATTTATCAATAAAAACCATTTCTTGAACCTTTGCTATCTTCATGAGTACCACTTATAGGATATCACTTGTGAGTTGATCTAGACATCACTTGTGAATTCTTGATGAAATACTTGAGTCTAGATACCACTTGAAACAAACAAACTAGATATCCATTTGCATTGTTGTCTTGTGCTTGTACTCTTATCACTATCATGAGCTTCTTTGGTTGACTTGAACTAAATTTATTTGCCTAAGCTTCCAAGTCAGGTTTGAACCAATGACAAGCTTCTTCACACCTCTTGCAAGGGTTATCTTGCCAATGTTGTACTTGTCACTTGTTAGCAATCTAAATTAAATCAAGTACCTAGGTTTACTAGCTCATGAACAAGATGTGGTAGTGTGGTGTTGCTTGCTCATTGAGAGCTCTTTCGGCATCGGTAGCCTCAAGATGTGGTAGTGTGGTGTTGCTTGCTATCGACGCGCTCAGCTCGCTGTTGTTCGTGTAGACATCCAACCGCTTCACGCCACTAGTTCCTCCTTTGGGCTCCATACCTCACGCGGTGAAGCGTATATGAGGTAACCTAGCTCCGATATCACTTGTAGGATCTCTGGTTGGCCTAGAGGGGGGTGAATAGGCCTGTCAAAACAAACTCTCAAACTTTTATTAATTTCACCCTGCGGCACTGCCGCTCTAGAGGATGGCACTGCCGAACTGCAGCACTACCGGATCAGAACAGCCGCACTGCCGCACCTACAGACAACTTCGAATCACAGTTCAAAATCAGTGAATGGAAACTTGGATCGGAGAAATTCTCAGTCTACTGTAGGTATGATAGTCACATATCAAGAGCTAGAAGTTGTAGGAACACCACACACAAGTAGATCGACTAGAAACCGTAGAAATCACCTCAACCAAAAATATGAAATGCAAGTAATGTAAATCAAGCACAAGTGACACAGTGATTTATCCCGTGGTTCGGCTTGCCTACCTTCACATTGTTGAGGTTAGCCACTAAGGCTTAGGGCTTTCGAACCCTTCCTCATTCTCAAGTCAAGAGACTTAACTCTTGAGATGAGGGGTGAGTTTAGTAGCTTCAAGAGATGGTTACAAACCTCCTGGGGCTGCCACACAAGTTGGCAAGCTCCACAGGCGACGCTCTAGCTAGCTAGGAGCTAAGCTCCAAGAGTAACAAACACAACCGCTGGCCAAAACATGAACCAAGTGCTCTTTTGAATTGAGGAATTAATGGAGCTGCTCTCTAATCGAGTTTTGGACCCTTTTCTCTCAAGGATTGATGTGGAAATTAATGGATTTTCTTGAGGGCTCAAGGTCACTAATGGAGGAAGAGAGAGAGAGGGCTCCTTTTCTGTTTTGGGCGTGCTAGAATGAGTAGGAGGAAGAAGACAGTCGTTGGGAAGGAAGAGGATGGGTATAAATACCCCCTCAGCCCCAACAATCACTTAAGTCATGGCAGTGCCGCACTACGGCAGTGCCTCTCTTCAAGTGCGGTAGTGCCGCACCTGTCAAGATAGTAAGGGTAAGAGTGAAGTTTAGGCTATCTTGGCTGTGAATCTGAGGATGCATGTGTATGTTTGAGCACTTGGTAGCACATGTTAGCTTAATCATTGTGTCCCCCTTTATAGTATGGCTTTTTCTGTACTCAAATTCAAAATATAAAAGAATTTAAACCTCCTTTGAGTTTAAAGCCATCAAGATTTGTAATTGGGGGCTCCTACGTTTCGTGTAGCATCCTCGAATATAAATTCCTTGCTTGTCATCTCGATAAATCTCATTAGTTCTCTAATTGCGTGGTCATTATCACCAAAACCCACAATTAGGGCTTGATTGCACTTTCATATATCTTTGTACAATCTCCCCCTTTGTCATCAATTTCTATAAAAGATGTGCTTCTTTTTTATGCAAAGGCTTGCATTTGGGGTAGATGGTTGACACTTGAATCTTGCATTTTTTATGGACACCACTTGTATAGCTATTTAGACACCATGTGTAGGATCTTGTGACCTTGATACCATTTGTAGTGGGACTCCTCCCCCTATGTCCAAACATGGGTCATGACACTTGAGAATCTTGAACTCTTGTAGATGAGGAAAGCATCTTTCACTTGATGATCACTTAAGGTTGAGGATCACTTGTGGAACCACCATCTTGTATGAATGATATCATATGTAGAGATGTGATACCACGTGTGTGATTGATTTGTCAATAAAAATCATTTCTTGAACATTTGCTATCTTCATAAGTACCACTTGTAGGATATCACTTGTAAGTTGATCTAGACATCACTTGTGGAGTCTTGATGAAAGATCATTTGAGTCTAGATACTACTTGAAACAACCAAACTAGATATCCATTTGCATTGTTGTCTTGTGCTTGTACTCTTGTCACTTATCATGAGCTTCTAAGTTGACTTGAACTAAATTAATTTGCCTAAGCTTCCAAGTCTGGTTTAAACCCTCTTTAAGCTTCTTCACACTCATTTGGAGGTTATCTTATCAAGGTTGTACTTGTCACTTGTTGGCAATCCAAATTAAATCAAGTACTTTGGTTCACTAGCTCATGAACAAATTCATATACTAACCACTAGATCAATTAATCATTCAAGCAATAGTGGTAGGCTATGAATTTAAAACTTTCATTTGTTATGCATGATCCTATGAAGTATGAATTATATGCACTAACTGCATACTAGTAAGGGATGAAATGATCATGAACATTACAATGATACCTTTGCTTGTTGGAGTAGAGGTTAGTCATATAGGTTCCAATTCATTATTCCAATAGCAATGTGAAGTCTAATTCAACAGCTTGGTGAAGACCAATCATCAATATAAAATTCATTCTTCACCCATATGAAATGAGAACCACTAATATGATTAAGTGCACTATAATGATGTGGTTGACTTGCTTCATTCTTTGATCAATGCTTGCATGAGAGAACTATTTGGAATACCACTCGAATTTCCATGACTAGCTTTCTTTTAGGTGTTGCTTGCTTTTCTTGATCAACCCTTTTGATCGCTTCAACTAAGCATCTCAAATGTTCCTTGGATCACCACTTCCATGTTAGCCTTTCAAGTACCACACTTGGTTTTACCTACACATAGGCGGCAACCCCCTACACTAGGGAGAAGTGACCTCTCTCCAAAGAACCATTCTAGATACTCACTTGAATTGACTTTGTTTGATTGATCCAAGTGATGGACTTAACTTGTTAAGTAACCATGAATCCTTCTTTAAGTCATTTTCTTTCTACTTGTTTAAGTGCTTTTCTTTCTACTAAATGATCTCCAATGATCACTAGAACTTAAACTTCATCTTTATCTTGAGCTTGGTCTTGATCTTCAATTTGAGTACCAAATATGTGCCAAGTACACTCCACAATCAAATGGCCTTGTGCTATTTGCTTGTCATTGAAGCAACCCCGATTTCCGCGAAGGAAAATCCACAGTGTCGAAGTTTTTTAAGACCGTTGTAGATCATATTACCCAAATTCCAGTCGAATATCACATCCAAACAACAATAATATCAGAGTACAAATAGTGCGGAATTATATAAATTTATTACATCGCCGCATTGGCGGAATCAAAAGTAGCATTCATTCAGAATAGCTTGAAGATAAGATCGCCAAACTCGAGCGTAGGAACGAACCCCTCAACCGTCAAACTCCTCAGAGCTATACTCCTCAGCAGAACCTGTGTGCCAAAATTTATCAGTACGATTTGTACTGGCCACTCCCAACCCTATGAGCATTGCTTTATGGAAATTGGATGCAAGTTGGATATACTCAAAAAGGAACCTATAAGGCTGGGGTTTCCTATCTATTTAGCATATCAAGTACATAATAACAGTTGGTCAAGTTTTAACACCAATCTCACACATTCCACCCCATTCCCATTCTAGAGCCAGGTTTCGATCCTGGGATCGATATACCACCATCTCCACACCATCACCATACCACATCCATACCATCGCTCAGTCGACAGGCCAACTCCCTCTCGGCACTATCTCAAGGCTCGTAGCCCCAGGCTACGTCCGAACACTCACTCCCAGGGGAAGAAAAGAAGGACTCATCTCACTATCTAGTTTAAGCGAAACCCAGGAAAGGTCCATAGCCGACAAGTCGGCATATGTATCAATCGATCAACCATACACTCTGCAGAGGTTTTACATAACCACAAGATCCGCCTTCCTCGTTGATCGTCGTCAACTAGGCTGATTCCGGCCGCTTGCTAGCCTAGGATAATGCCACTCTACCATTCAGCCCTGGTACACCCCAAGTTCGGTCTGGGGTGGCTGAAACTATGAGTCATGAACCGGGTCCACAAGGTCTCCATGAAGTCTCGGAAGGGTGTGGGGGAAATCCTCCGCACCTCGTACCTCCCTCACACTGTCCGCTATCAACCTAGCAGTAGTGGCAATATCCTACCAAGTAGTTCGGCCATCCCGCACCATATAGGGCGAGTGGTACATAAGGCTTCCCGGTGAATCTGAGTACTAGTAAGTCCTTAGGGATGACCAAGCCAGAATGTCTTCATCAGGGTTTCCATTTACCGTGCCACCACAGCACCACCACCCAGGGCTCCTCCCATCACAGGTTCACACCTAGGGCCACCTCATATACCATTTACCCACCACAGGTATCCATTCCAGGGGTGCCCAGGTAGCCCCCCCCATGGCATGACTTGCCCCAGGCTCGTCGTATACTCCAACTTGGTCGACAAACCCTCACCCTCCACGCACCCAAGTCACACACGCAGCACTCTCCCCATAGTCCAGATAACACCAGTTTCCACCACGCGTCATTGTAGTGCAAGCGTAGTAGAAGTAATAAGCAATTAAATATAGTAGCAAGCATGTGACTAGCCTAACAGCTGGGTGAGCAGGGGCAAGGTTGCGTCAAGGCAAAGGCCATCAAGAAAGCATACTACCATGCAAGTCCTATCATAGTGTGATTATAACGATGAAGTAAAGCACTAGCATTTCTATTTTAGCCATGCGTAATAGGTGCTACGAGATTGGGTGGGATGTGGCACCTTCAGTGTAGTCGTCTCCATACTCCTCACGGTACTCACAATCCTCGTCCATCCGGTTCTCCTCCGAGTCTACAAACGATCGCGTTATAGTCGTGTTAGCGACGTCTATAGAATAGCATAAAGAAGCAATGAAAATTCAAAAGATCCAAATGCACTCAAACATGGGTTCATTGCGTAGAGCTTGATTTTAAATGAATTTTGGTCCTGGTTTTGTATTTTTCTAAGGTCGTATGAATTAGTTATGAATTTCAAGATTAAATCATTTCTAAAAATGGAAAAGGCTGAATTAATCCTGGGCTGACACGTGTTACGCTATGACTGGTCCACGTGGCTTGATGACGTCAGCAACATCATCCATTCCGACAGGTGGGGCCAGAGGCTATTGGGTCACTGACATGTGGGTCCGGTCAAAGTCAATGTCAGTCAACGGTGAGTCAATCGGTCAACGGTCAACAGTCAGGGTCACTGACGTGTGGGGCCTGGGCTGCTGACATCAGCAGCTGACATCACCGTGACGTCAGCATGATGTCACCCCGGCTGCGCTGGCTTCTAACGTGTGGGTCCCGCGTGACGTCAGAATCTGACGTGTGGGTCCAGTGTGTCTGTGCCACTGACACGTGGGACCAGGTCAACGGTCAACATTGGCCGGTCAACGGTCAATACGGACCGGGTCGCGACTGGGCCTGGACAGGGCTGGATTTGGGCCGATCTGGGCCGGGCTGACCCGGATACGTGGCGTGCTGTGGCGCTGCCACGTGGCGCAGTTGGGCTCTTACTGAGGCTTCGTTTCCTGGCTGTGGGCGTGAGCGTGGCTCACGGTGGACCCAAGTTCACGGTCCATGGACCTAAGGTTGGGTCCATGGTGGACCGAGTCCATCGTCATTTCCCCTCGGCTCGGCTCATGTGCACCGGGTGCAGGGCTGTGCTGCTCAACTCGCCCCTTCTCCTCTGTTTCTTCCACAACGCGCTCCCACCGGCGACGTGCTCACCGGTGAGCTCCCGCAATGGCTCAGGCATCCAATTGAGGTGGGGAAAAGTCTCCCCATGCCATGGTGATTGCAACGGTGGGGTCGGGGCGACGGATAGGGCTTCCTAGGTCACGGGCCATGGCGAATGGCGGCTCGAGCACAACCGGCGTGCGGGGGTGGCGCGGGTGCAGCGGTATAGGCCGGGTTTGTGGTGCGCGTGAGCGTCACAATGCTCCAGCGGGCATGTCGGGCAGGTCGAAGGGTCCTCCAGAGCCTCCGGTGGCTTTGGCCACGGCGGCGGCTTGCTTCGGCCATGGCGGAGGTCTGGTGGTGGTCTGGTGCACGTGGCCAAGGCACCGCGGCCAGCTAACGATGACTCGGTCTACGCAGCTATTCTCCAGACATCATGGCAGTGCTGCGACTATGTCCTAGTTCGGTGAGGCGGCCGGGCGCGCGAGTGGTGGTGCACGGTACGACGGCGGCATCGTGAGCGCGGCGTGCACGCGCGGGTGCACCATGGGGCTCCAGTAGGGCGATCATTGCGTGGTCGCGGGTGTGTGCATGGGTGCGTGTGTTCCTAGAGGCCAGAGACGGCCCTGGCCTACGCGCTCTCGGTGTGGAGCGCCATGGCCGACATGGTAAGGTCCGGCGGCGAGCAGGGAGAGATCGGGAGGCTCACCGTAGGTGTTGTGGGAGATGGGATGGCGGTGCAGTGGCGGGTTGCAGCCGTGTAGCTCCATAAGTAGTGTCATGCAGTGACGCCCGCTCCGGCGACTATGGCAAGCTCTTCCCCCTCGCAGCGGCTTCGGCATTTCCCCCCCTTCTTCCTCTTCTCCCTCTTCTCTCTTGGCTCGGGTGTGCTGTGGACGGCCACAAGGTGGCGGCGAGGCACAGGAGAGCGCTCGGGCATCCGAGGCCAAGGTTTTATAACCGAACTCCATGCTCCCATGGTGGGCGGCGATCGAGCGGTGGAGAGGCGTGCGATGCATCAGACGGCTCGCGTGAGGTTGCGTGAGCGCAGCGCAAGGGAGACAGGGCCATGCCCCGAGCGTGACCCCCTGGTCCACCCTGCCACCGCTGTCGGGGCTCGGTCGCGCGGGTGGTTGGGCATGGGCGTGGAGAAGACGATGCTGTGGATGGGGGTGGCTGACATGCGGGGCCAAGTGGCAGTGGCGGCAAGGAGAAAGCACAGGGGCGCGCGGGTGTGGGCGACGTCGGGCGACGTGGTGGGGTCCGGCAAGATAGTGATGACAAGTGAAGCGAGCGGAGGAGCGCGGCGTGGGGACGATGTCTTGCTAGGCAGCAGCTATGCTGGGGGTGAAGGCGGGCGCGGGTTGGTAGGCTTGGTTAAATGGGTGGCTTGACGCGGGCTGAGCTGCTGGCTGGGAGGCCTACTTCTTCTTTTCCTTTTTCTGTTTTTCATTTCTTTTCCATTGTTTGAATTCAAATTTGGTTTAGAATTTGAATTCAAAACTGATGTAACTTATTCATTGGAGTTTAGGGAATTTTGTTTAGCTATTTTGTATAACAAAAATAGATGTGGTTTTGTTGTACCAAAATAGGGTTAGTTTTCTCCTTAAGCATTTATACTTTTGATTTGTTTAATAATTACTTTATGGTTTATTACTTTAATAGAATTGTTAAGCATAACATAAAGCAAATGGAAATCCAAATCACAACTTGAATTAACAATGTATGCAATACTTTATTTGTTAGAATTTAAATAATCATAATCAACAAATGACATGCCATGCTTATGTGTTGACTTGGGTTGGGGTTAGACCTAATGCATCTCTTAGGTTGGGTTTCTATACATGACACTCATCATCACTTGGGAGTTTTAAGAAAAAAAATTTTGTAGTTGGTATTTTTGGTGTGTGGATTTTTGGGTTGTTACAGTCATGTTTCTAGATCATTTCAAAACCAAACTTAAGTGCCTCAAACATTTATAAATATGATTCCAACTTGAGGACCTTTCAATCAAAGTGACTCTTAATCAATCCAATAAATGTCACTTTTCTGGCAGATTCTATACTTTTCAAAGAAAAATCTATATCTCCCAATGTATAGATCCAAAATATCACGAAATTTGGTGAAAATGTGATTCACTAAGTCATCTAGCAGTTGTAAAAATTTGGGATTCATTTAACTTTTAGATTTCTACCAGATTTTAATTCTTCCACTACTGCTACATGTTGAAAACTGTTGCACTATAGCTGACAAGATCCACTCCAAAACCGAAGCATCTCTTATCCAATTCTCATAAAATTTGTACAGAATCTTATACCATAAGTCTAGAGCATGTACACCAATTTTTATGCCAATCCAATAAGTTTTGATCACTCAAACATGGCTAAGATCACAGCTCACTCAAATTTTCAATATAGGACAGGTTTCCATCACTTGAGCTATATTTCACTTTCATAAGACATATATCCATTCAATCCTCTTACTAAAAGTCATCTCATGAATTTATCCAACACAAATCAATCTAAAATTGATTACTTGGTTCGCTCATGATCACCCATAACAAGCTTCAACTCAATTATTTGCAAGTCATCTAATATTCCATTAAATCACCACAACTTGAATATGACACTTGTATGTTGATAGCACTTGGACTTCACTTAATTTTCACTTGGCATTGGGTTTGGATGTGCACTAAGCTTCATAACTTGACTCAATATATGATGAACAATGTGAGATCAATTGAATCAAGCCTCCAATACCATGGTACCTACAAACATTCATCCACTTTTTTATGGTAACCAAACAAGTTTGGGTCCTCTCAAGTTAGGAGCAACATATTTAGGCATAGCCTTAGTATGAAAAGCGGGTTGTTTTGCAATTGCAACCAATAAGGTACCATTGTCATTCTTTCTAAGCACATCATGACCATCAATTGAAATGGGCTTAGAATTTTTACCTAGAGAACATGAATAAGCCTTGTGTCTCATTTCCCGGCATGAGTAGCACTTTCTTTTTGATTGAGCCTTCTATTCCTTGCTCATGTGGAGCTTCTCATTGCCTTTCCTCTCATGATTGCTTGAACCTTCTTCTCAAGCTGGGTAGGACACCTCGAGGCAAAGTGTCTCATATCTTCATACTTGAAGCACTTGATGTGAGCATACACCTTCTTCTCATCTTGAGTCTTGCTCATCATCTTGGCATCTTGAATTTACATTGGATGCCTTGCCTTTCCACCCCTTCTTGTCTTCATCTTCTTCTTCTTCATCAAGTCACCACCATCTTCATGGTTGATCTTGATTTGCACTTGGGGCTTGTTTTCTTGCTCAACTTGTGGCTTTGGTTGAGGCTTCACTTGTTGCTTCACTAATTCCTTGGTTAGGCACATAGAGGTGAGGTGACCCCATGTGCGGCACTTAAAGCACTTGACATGCTTGAGTCTCTCTTCTTCTTTCTTTAACTTGAGCTTTTCTTCATTTGAGCACCCATTTGCAAGGTGTCCCGCTTTATGACACCGGTAGCACATTGAGTGAGACAACTTCAATTATAGTTGCTTCTTCATCTTCTTTCACCCTTTGTTATCTTCCTTTTGAAGCCAAGGCCACTCTTGTCACCGAAGTTTCTTTGAGTCTTCAACATGTGCTCAAAGGTGACTTTTGAGTTGTAGCACCTCTCTAACTTGTTGCTCAATTTCTTCACTTCATTCTTGAGCTCATTGTTCTCCTTCAAAAGGTTAGTCTCACAAGACAAGAAAGTAGAACAAACATCTATATGTGAAAAGCATGGCATTTCTAATAAATCATCACAAGAGGTGGATACATGCTTCTTTCCTACATCACAAGAGTTAGTCACATGTTGCAATTGATCACTTGACTTATGTGATTAGCTCTCATTCCTTTTAAGTTTCTTTGAAAATACTTTAATGAGAGAAGCATGTTGTTCCAATAATTCTTCATGAGATGCAAGTAGTGTCTCATGATTCAATTTTAGCTCACCATGTGAAAATTTAAAAACATCAAGTAAGTGCTTATGTTCTTCACATGAGTTCTTTAGAAATGAGTTTTTATTTTCCAATTTCAATGTTTTAGCTTTCTCATTTTCTAAAGATATGGTCATGCTAGCAAGTCTACTAACAAGCTCATCATATGAATCAACATGATCAACCACATTATCATCATGTACCTTTGTGTCACCTTGTGACATGAAGCAATGTGGTAATGATGGAGAGCTTATAGTAGCATCACTTTCATAGCCCAGACATGAACCATCATCATCACCATCAAGTGTGCATGGGGTAGCATCATTATTTGCATCACTTGTGGCATCATCATCAATCTTGTTAAGTGATCTAGTGGTATGATCATCATCATCACTTGACCATGAGGTGGAGTAATCTTCCACAATCACCAAATCGTGGTCATGCTCAACACCCTTATGTGCATCTTCCTTAGGCTCATCCTCCTTCTTGAACTTGCCATCATCCTCCTTCAGTGCGTTTTAAGGGTCTCTCTTTGTGAAGTCGTTTTATTTTACCCAGTTTGGCAGAAAAAGACTTCAAACTACTTCTAAAGCCGGTGGAGTAGCCCTACCAAATAGGGCCAAAGATTGTTTTGCAACCACAACAGTTTTGTGCTCTCAATGTTCTACCATATTGACTTGCTTATTCAAAAAAATAATAATTTTGCAAATATAAAAGATAAAGTTAGTTTATTGGCACATAAGGATTTGCGAAAAGAGAGAGAGATCTGAAGATGAAGTCAGTTCATTGGCACACAAGGATTTGCAGAGAGAGAGAGAGAGAGTTGCGTCATCATTTTCTTCGTGTTGCTATAGCATTGAAATAGATGTGATGCCCAAAAGGTAAAAACAAAAAGCATAGTATTCTTGTTTGCAATCAAATACTTATATGGAGTCATGGTGAAAAATAACAATTTTGCTCGAATTCATAGGAGACCTACGCATCTTTTATATCAAGAGAGAAAATGTGCGCATCTTTTATATGAAAAGATAATGTCATTTGAAGAAACCTTCGTCCGTTTTTATAGGTGTATTTTTTACTTGACCCTACAGTAGTTTTTCACTAACAAATCAATGTCATATCAAAAGATCTTTGAAAGATTGGATTTATTCATATAGGAATTATTGCCTCTGCTTTTTTTGCGAGGATAGGTATTATTGCCTCATGTAAGGTGTTTTGTTTGTTCTAAATTAAAAAGTCTTCTAAGTTCATTCAAGTATATAGAAAACGTAGTAACAAATTACAACACTAAATGAGTTGCATTAAATATGCCAAATTTAATCAAGCTTAAATAAGGCTAACTTAGGATAAACATAAAACACCATGTATTTTTTAATCAAAGTATTACACACTATTCATGCAAATAATTTTAACTTTATTAGAATCCAAAATTTGATGAAGTTTATTAATCCTGAGTGTAGTGATTACTTTGGAGATCTCAGAAAAAAGAAAATATATGGCTAGAGCATCTCCAGAAGTTTGATATAGTTTACTTGCTAAACTATTAGATCTAGTAAGTTAATAGAAGAAAGAAATAACAGCGAAAAATGTGTAGCCTAATGGTTACAAGAATATTAGTACGTAGGGTCGAGATGGCGAACTATAAGGGGTGAATAGTCATTTCTAAAACTTAATCGCATCGGCTAACCGAAACAAATACAGAATTAAAACTATCAGTCTAGCCAAGACTATACCCCTCTATCTAAGTTCATAAGCACCTTATAAAGATCCTAAAGAGGCAACAAAGGTGTCAGGATAGCTAGAGCTCACCTAATCAATTCTAGAGCAAGGTCACACAAACCTATACACTAGTACTTCATACAACCAGGGGAGCTCCTACACAACTAGTGATGCAAAAGCACAAAGCCACCTAAGCTCACTAGCAATGCTCAATAACAAGGCTACAGAAGCCAAATTATAGAGCGCAAAATACTTAGCTACACAAACTAAGCAATGTGACTAACAAGGTTACTAAAACCAAATTAGCCACCCAAGGGAGCTACTTCTATGCTACACAAATAAGAAGGCAACTAGCAAGCTACTAAAGCTAAACTAGTCATAAGAGCAACTACAAAAGCACAATGTATAAAGTGTAAATACAAGCTTGTGTTGCATGGAATGCAAACCATCGAGAAGATTATGAAGACAATGTTGACATGGTGATTTTCTCCCAAGGTTCACTTCGTTGCCACCAAGCTACGTCCCCATTGTGTCGACTGCTCACTTGGTGGTTCGGCGGCTAATTGGCATCACCTGTCAAGCCCGCGTGTCGGACACCGCAAGAACTACCCCGAAAGTGAGGGTAGCTCAATGACACACTTAACTAGAGTTGCTCTTCACGATCCCTGCGGGGTGAGCACAATCCCCCTCACAAATCCTCCTCCGAAGCACCGCACAATCTTCTCGCGTGCTTCAACGGAGTCACAAGCCACCAAGCCATCTAGAAGGTGGCAACCTCTAAGAGTAACAAGCACCACCGGCTTGCAATTCGAACACCTAGTGCCACTCAATGCAACCTCACGATGCAATCGCACTAGAATCGCTCACTCGATTAAATAATCACTATCAAGCACAAGTGATTTAGAGGGCTCTCAAGCACACCTATACAAGCCACTAAGGCTCAAGAGTGCTCGGCTAGCGACCAAAGGCTGGCCAACACTTCTATTTATAGCCCCAAGAACTAAACTAGCCGTTACCCCTTTACTAGGCTTTCTACGCATCGACCAGACACGCAGGTCCACTTGACTGGACGCGTTGGTCCCTACGTCCGGTCGCTGCCGTGCTTCCACGTGTCACTAGCCGTTTGAACTAACCGTTGCCGCCAATGGCTATCTCCTACGCACGCTAGCGGTCACTGATCGAACGCGCTGCTTGGCTTAACCTGACGCTGCCCCAAGCCGCGTCCGATCGCTTCCAGTAACGGTCTAGAGAAGCTTTTACGCAACCAAATGCGTCCTCTCATGCACGACCGCACGCAAACTAGCGTCCGATCAGCTCTGCATCCGTGCGTGAACTCTAGCGTCGCCTACATCACCGTACGTCACCTATGACCGGACACGTCCGGTCACTTTTACTGTACAGCATCCGGTCACTTGACCAAGACCATGCCCAACTGCTACCACTGATCGGACACGTCGGTCCTGCCGAGGCCAGCGTCCGGTCACCAATGTTTTCCTAAACAGTAAATGATCTTTACATGGTCGTCCTTCGTTTAGCGTTTAGGCTGTTTACACGGTGTTTAAACGAGGTTAAACAGTCTAAACGGTTTTGTACTTTAAAAAAATACATATAATTATATATGTGCATGTAAAAAATCAAGTATTCTAGCATTTATACATATTTATCCGAGTAAAAATCAATTATTTTGGTATGTATATATATTTATGCATGTGAAAAGAACCAAATATAGATATTTATGCATGTAACATATCAAGTGTACACATTTATAAATATAATAAACTTAAGTATACAAATTTATCCAAACAAAACTGAACTAGATTTACCTCGTGTTTGCCTATACAGCTGTTTAGCCCGTTTAATGCTGTTTATCTCCGTTCCATTTAGGTCGTTTAGACCATTTTTCCTGTTTTTTTACCGTTTAAATGGTCAACCGTTTAATTTTCGTTTACCTTCTAAACAAAATAGTTTACCACCGTTTACCGTTTACTGACCGTTTAAACGGCCGTTTAATCCATTTAGGCGAACACTGGGTCACTCACAGTGACACCTTCTCGCCTCCGTTTCTTCACTGAGTTGATCCTCATCAACTTCAACTTCTTCTCCTTTGTAAATATGCCAGCACCATCAAGTGTACACCACCATATGTATGTGTGTTAGCTTTTCACAAATATTTTTAACGAGTTAGCCATTCAACTTGCCACGTCACTTAATCCTAACACGTATGCAAAGTTAGATCACTCAAGTGGCACTAGATGACTGATATGCAAACAAGTTTGCCCCTCTTGATAGTACAGTCATCTATCCTAAACCCGGTCATAAACTTCTCTATACACCTATGACCGGTGAAATAAAATGCCCTAGGTTATACCTTAGCCTTGCGCATTTCATTCCAACTCCTTCGATGTTGATGCAACACATGCACCAATAAGATCGACAATGATATGATCCACTCCACATCATCACATGACTATATTGGTTCATCGATCTTGACCTCACTTGCTCTTCACCGTTGCTTCGGTCCATCGGCGCCAAGTCATCACTCAACTTGCCCTTCACACTTGCAACTGATCCATAGAGCCAAGTCATGTCTTGATCTTCTCCACCTTGATCACATGACTCAATGTCATATCTCATGTGCAATGAGCTCCTTCATCATCACATGTGTGAGCTTTGCAACATCTTCGAGCCATCTTCACAGTTATGGCATATGTTGCTCACACACATATACTTGTGGACTAATTATCTATGTATCTCACTCAAACACATATTAGTCCACTTAAGGATGTCACTCAATTAGCAAAACCAAACAAAGACCTTTCATAGTAGCACCTCGTGGGTCCTAGGTTCGACTTCCCCTATGAAACAATATTCTACGATTTTAACGTTGTTGTGCTTTCAGTGGTAGATGATGTTCTTGTTGATGGCGACGATTTCTGGTCACTAGTACACAGAACATTTGTACTGACGATTCTAAACCTATTTTTACTGGTGCTTTTATCCACCGCCAATGTGAAAGGCCAGTGAAAATCATGAACTTCACGGACATTTTTTAGAGAAACGCCACTACAAATGATTTACAATGCTGTTTTCTTAAGAAAACCGTCACTACAAATAATTTACACTGGTTGTTTTCTTAAAAAAACGCCACTACAAATGATTTTTAAAAATTACAAATCGGGCACAAAAAATAGCAAAATAATTTTTTCGCAAGAATCTTTTCTTAAGAAAATCGTCACTACAAATGATTTACACTGGTTGTTTTCTTAAGAAAACCGTCACTACAAAAGATTTTCAAAAATTACAAATTGGGCTTAAAAATAGCAAAAAAAGTCACAAGAAATCCATGCATATGCGACCCCAAGGAATTGAACTCAGCACCTTAGCCTCGCACATTACACCCCTTCCCATTGCACCCCAAAGCCACTTATGACTAAATAGTAGAAATATACCCGTAGTATTCATTACCGTAGATTTTAAATTTAAGATTTAAAGCCCTAAACAGATTCAAATGAAAAAAAATTCAACTACAAACTTTTAAATCTCGTTGAGATCTACAACTTTGCTTTTGATCGTTTTCCCATCGGAGGCCATTTGAGAAATTCAAAAAATATAAATTTTAAAGTCATTAATCTTAAAACATAATTTATGCACCCTAAATGATTTTAAATAAAAAAGTGGTCAACTACAAAGTTGTAGACCTTTTTGAATCCTACAACTTTTGTTCATACCATTTTTTCATCTGAGATCATTTGATAAACTTAAAAAATTAATTTTAAATTATTTGTAGTGGCGTAAACTTAAGAAAACAGTCAGTAAAAATGATTTTACCCTGACGGTTCATGGTCTGGACCCATAATTTTATTTCTATTGGCGCTTATAGATTACGAACGGCCATTTAAAAAAATGACCATCACCAAGAGAAATCGTCGTTGTACTAGTGGGTTTAGTCTTCAAAGATGCTCATCGAGGTAAGTTTTGGTTCGTGCATTCATAGGAGTAAAAAAAATAGCAACTTAAGTTTTATCCTTCTCCAATAGTGTAATAGTTTTGCATTGGAAACCCCAAAATTATTTCTACCCAACCAAACCTTTTTTAATAGTTTCTTTGTATTTTATCGCTTTCTCACCTGACACCTTTTATTTTCTTAATTTACTCACGCATCCAATTTATCGTGATCTCTAGAGAAAATGCCCTATGGGGAGTGGATACGGATTTCCTCTAGTCCCAAAAATTTACAAGTTACAGAGGATACTCCCTCCGTACTAGGAAAAGAAGTCGTTTTAGGTGTTTAGAGGATTTGCACAAATGAAGTCGTTTTAGGAGTATTTGATTACTTTTAATTTTTATCAAGGCGCTCGTTTACCAAATTGTTGAAGGGGATTTTTTTTTCTTACAAGTTAGTGAGGATATTTGGTAACTTTTAATTTTAATTAAGAAGCTCTTTTACCAAACTAAAAAATCAAAAATAGGAGTTTATCGGATGTCTCGAAGAGACGTTGTTTTTTTTAAAAAAAACAGTTGTTTTACAAAACTGTCGAGCAAGACATGCCCTTAAAAAAAGACGAATCCTAAATAGCGAAAACAAATACGTGGAACAAAAACCTCGTTCTCAGCAATTGGGCCGGCCCAGAACTGGTCGGCGCTGTGCTCGTCTTCCCCCAAATCGTCCCCAGTCTCGCCGTCGAGGGTTAAGCCAACTCCTCTTCCCCGCTCGCGCCGGCGCCGCCCTTCTCACGGCCGCCTCTCCCCCCACGGCAGGCTCAAGTTGTGGCGCTCAGTAAGCCCCATTCCCCTACCGCCTATCTTTCGTCCCATTTCTGTACCCTTGACTGGTTTGCTATTTTTCAATTTTGCGATGAGACCATGCTTCTAACTCAGCAAAATGCTTCGCCATTTTTCGAAATCTCGCGCCGTCTTCGATCTAGCAGCGCCACTCTTCTAGCAATCGAACAGGATTTTGTGTAGATGGATATTTTTTTAGGAAAAAATGTATTTTTATTTATTTGTTTTGCTGGGTTGTTTGGTCCTCTAACAGGAGGAACTGCTCTGAGCAGGGCATGCCATGAAGCTTGAGGATGCCTTCAGGAAGCGCGCTCGCTTAAGTGGTGTCGTCGGTGGGTCCTCGACCGGCGGCCCGGACCGGCTGAGCTCTCTGCCGGACTGCCTCCTCCATACCATCATGTCCTTCCTGCAAGCCCGGCAGGCGGTCCAGACATGCATGCTGTCCACACGGTGGAGGCACCTCTGGCGCTCGGTGCCGTGCCTCGACATCGATTTTGATGAGTAGTGCCTGTTTCTGACAACAACTCAGGCTCGGGTGCCGACCACAACTCTGGCTCCGGTGGCGACAACAACTCTGGCTCCGGTGGTGAGGACATCTCTGATTCTGACGGCGACGACAACTCCGATTCCAGTGATGACGACAGCTCTAGCTCTGACAGTGATACCTCTGATTCCGACAGTGACTGATGGCATGTCGATCCTGACAACAGCCACAAGGACTGGGAGCACTTCACCAACTACAAGGACTGGGAGAATTTTGAGAATTTTGCCGTGACCCTGATGCGTCGCTGTAACATTGCACAGTTGGATTCATTCCGGCTGCATATTGACCGATTCAGAGCACCGGAGTTTGGCAATAGACTGGCAGCAGGATGGCTCCGTCGTGCCATGAAATACTGCACCCCAGATCATGCCAGTCAGCAGGGATTGAGCTCTGGTTCCTGGCGCCTCAAAAGGCTGCATCTCTGCCATGTACTTCTCGATAATGATTTTCTGAAGCATGTTAGTTCAGTGTGCCGCTCTTTGGAGGATTTGGAGCTGGACAATTGCATTTGTCAAATTCAGTCAATCACCTCTGATTCGTTGAAGACCCTGGTTCTGAAAAAATGTGGATGGCGCAATCTTTCTGAGATTATATCGCCCACACTGAAGACATTGGTTATTGATGGTGGTTCAAATACTGATGACTGTGTGCTTGTTATCATGGCCCCCTCCGTTGCGTATCTGCATCTGGCTGTGCATGTTGGCCACTTCAGTGGTGGTGTTTAATTAAATGAGGTGCCATCTGTTGCCAAGGCATTTATTCATCTATGGGGTCACCGATATGGTTCTGCCAGAACTAAAATTGGCGATCAATTCAGGCTTCTCTGTAGCATATCTAATTCGATAAATTTAGAATTGTCGGGTGTTGGATCAACGGTATGCCTTCAGTGTCTCTTGCAATGTTCCATTTATTCACTCCCATAATGTTACTGTGCTATCGAATCTAATGTACTCCAGGTGCTCAGTAAGGACCCAGATTCCAAGAATTCAAGAACCTGAGGAACTTATTGCTGTACAACTGTGATCTCAGTGATGACTTCAAGACATTGGTATTCTTTCTTCGGAGTTCTCCTATTCTTGAGAAACTCACTTTGCAGTACTGCAAGGTAAACTGTTGTTTGGTTTTTAACTTAATGAACATAGTTCCTTGTCTTACATCTTTTATGCTGGCCACAGTTCCCAAAATATTCTAACAGAAAGAAAGGAACACCCATACTCAACAAGACCTCATCTTCTGAGCTCGGTGGACTGGATTTGCTCTGTGAGAACCTCAAGGTTGAAATCATATATGGCTATAGCTATGGACCCCACCTTATCAGGCTTCTACATCGTGTTTCAGTGAATCTGACGAAGAACAACATTAAACTCACCAAAGTTAATTAGTGTTTTTGTTATCCCAGGCCTTCTATGTGGCTTCTCACCTAATGGTTCATGTGGAATTTATGTGCACATTATAGGCTCCCTTCAGAGGCACTAAATCGAAGCCTGTACTTTTGACTACTTTCTAAGTGAAGCAGGCCTTTGCTCTATTGACTATATATGCTATTGCCTTTTACTCTTTTTCCTTGCTTAAGGATGTGATTGCAAAATATCTGCTTTAAGTCCTATGCACCGTGTGTGTCTGTGTCTGCTGTCCACTTACATGGACTTAGCTAGCTTAAGTTGTTACATATTGGGAAACTGTTTCCTATTATAAAATATCGAATCTTGAAAAATGGGTTCGCAAAGAGCATGCTTTCTTCTGTTTTTTTCCTTCCTGGGCCTTTGGGGACTAGGCAGAGGTACATACATACGAAAACTATACATCATCTTGGATTCATCATTGTTTTTGCCATCACTGTAAGCAGTTATCTTGTGTATGGGTCCCGTGCATATATGTGCAAAATATCTTGAGCCCCTTTGCTTTGACATACATGTTCTTCTATGTGGCTTCTCGCCTTAGGTTTCACATGTGGAATTTCTTGCATATTATGGGTTCCCTTTAGATGCACTAGATCGCGAGCCTATACTTTTCACCAATTTCTAAGGTGTGATGCAGGTCTTTGCTCTATTGACTATATTATATGCTACTGATTTTAACTCTTTTTTTCCTTGCTTCTGGTGCTTTTAACACCATGTACTCTGTGTATCTGTGTCTCTTGGTATAGAACATCCCGATCTTGAAAATGGCACCGGAAATCGCAAGTTTCTTCTGTTCTTTTCTCCCTGGGGCTCTTTGGGACTACTTTCTAAGTGAAGCAGGCCTTTGCTCTATTGACTATATATGCTATTGCCTTTTACTCTTTTTCCTTGCTTAAGATGTGATTGCAAAATATCTGCTTTAAGCCCTATGCACGTACCGTGTCTGTCGGTGTCTGCTGTCCACTTACATGGACAAAGCTAGCTTAAGTTGTTACATATTGGGAAACTGTTTCCTATTATAAAATATCGCAATCTTGAAAAATGGGTTCGCAAAGTGCATGCTTTCTTCTGTTTTTTTTTTCCCTTCCTGGGCCTTTGGGGACTAGGCAGAGGTATCTACCTGCGAAAACTATACACCATCTCAACTTCATCATTGTTTTTGCCATCACACTGCAATGATCTTGTGTATGGGTTCCTTACATGGATGTTCAAAATATCTTGAGCCCCTTTGCTTTGACATGCATGTTCTTCTATGTGTCTTCTCCCCTTATGTTTCACATGTGGAATTTCTTGCATATTATGGGTTCCCTTTAGATGCATTAGATCGTGAGCCTATACTTTTCACCAATTTCTAAGTGTGATGCAGGTCTTTGCTCTATTGACTATATTATATGCTACTGATTTTAACTCTTTTTTCCTTGCTTCTGGTGCTTAACAGTATGTACTCTGTGTATCTGTGTCTCCCTTACACGTTTGCTTCTGTGTTTTCCTACTGAAACTATCTCCAATTATAGAACATCCCGATCTTGAAAATGGCACCGGAAATCGCAAGTTTTCTTCTGTTCTTTTCTCCCTGGGGCTCTTTGGAACTTGGCAGAGAGGTACATACTTTAGGAAACTATCAAATTCATCAGCGTTTTTGTCATTAGTGTGCTTTTGTCTTGAGCCCCTCCGCTTCGGCTTTGACATGATTTCAAAACATCTTTCTTTGGACTGAAAACTCTGTGCTGACTGCTGACTACAGACGAGCTGAAACTGTCTAGCTGGCTCACCCTCTTTTGCTTCTGCAGTGCACAAGATCTGTAATCAAATCCCGTGGAGTGTTTCCTGTTCCAATTTCAGTTGGTTTTCTCGTGCAATCAAACCTTGACATGTGTACAAATCCCCAGGAACGCAAATGCGGTGATGTGAGGATTTCAGTCGGTGAAACAAAATTTGACTAAATTTATTTAAGAAAGCAACAGAAAAACCGGTCGATTGACAACCACGCAGACGCAGTGCACCAAACACCGGCGACAGTGACGCACTGATAGAGCTTCAGGGGAATTAGGCCTTCTTTTACAACATTTTTTCTTCACTCGTGTGATGGCATTTGGCAAAGCAAACAGATCAATCACTGGGCCAAATTGCAGCTTTTGTTAAGTGTTTTTTAAAAAGTAATTTACCCTCAGGCCCTGTTTGGTTCCCAGGAACTGAGAGGAATTGGAAATAATCTAATAGTGAAATGAGAAACACTTTCTAGATATTGGTTTCAATAAAGGGACCAAACAGGCCTTCATATAAAAGTCACACACAGTCATGTGCCGCATCACGCCCAACAAGGCCACACCGCGCGCGCAGCGAGATGTCTGAACTCCATGGTTGCCAGTACACAGTAGCATAAAGATTATTTTGCAAGCATAAGAACTTTGATCTCCATGTTCCACCATACTGACTTTTCTTATTAAAAAAAAAAGAGAATTTAGCAAATATAAAATATGAAGTCAGTTCATTGGCACATAAAGGATTAGAAAACAAAATCTGAAACCAGGTTGTTGGAAAATCCATTGAATAAGGACTATTGAGGCATCATTTTCTTCATATTGATATAACTTTTTTTTTGACCCAATATAGATGCAGACGCTCATATGACGTGTACGTCGTCTACCACTGAAAGAATAATGCCGTTAAATCCTAGAATAAATCTAGGAAAATATGAGCACATGTGTTAAGTTTGAGCACAACTCACTTCGTCCTTCGTACATTATCTAATGGATATGTTATTTAGTAAATATATTTTAGGATTTAATAAATAAAGTGATTTAAAGATATACTTAACCCTCAATTTGTCTTATAGTAGTGAACAATTGCTAAGAAACCGATGTCATATCAAAAGATTTTTGAATATTGAATCCATTCAAAATGTATGACATTTTGTTTGTCCTAAATTGATATCCTAAGTTTAAAAAGTTTATAGAAAATGTAGAAACTTCCTGCAATACTAGATTAGCACTAGATACACTAAATGTAATCAAATTTAAATGAGTCTTAACAGGACAAACATGAAAACACCATATATTTTTAATCGAGGAATTATACACTATGCATGCATATAATTTTAACTAATAATTAGCCAAAAATTCATAAAGTTTGGTTTTAATCACAATCTGTCTACTAATTTCAAGCGGATGGATTTCTTTAGAGAACTCGCTAAAAAACATATGGTTAATTTTTTTAGAATTACTCGACAACAGGCGACTGATTTTTCGCATTCGCGTCTGTCACCTGCCCACGAGCTCAACCTGCGCACGTGGCCTCCCCTTCTCTCTCATCTCTGGCGACTCCTCCCTGGCAGCCAGCCTTCGCGCCTCTACTCGACGAGCTCCTCCCATGCCCCACTCACTTTTTGTCCCGTGCCTGGCACCCGTGTCTGCAAGGCTGGCCCCACCCCCTTCTTCGCCAACTCCGACGAGCTTAGAAGAAGGGGCTCAGGGTGGAGGTAGGGCGGCCAGGTAGTGGGGACAGTGGCCGGATGATTAGGTCCCCTAGTGGCGGTGGACGCGGGGGAGCTCCATGGCAGGAGCTCCGAGGCCATGTCCGGCTAGGTCACCAAAGTTCCATGGCCAGGCCAGGGCGGGGTGGGGAGGTTGGTGGGTTGGGGAGAGGCTGGGGTGGGAGACGTCGGCCACCGGGAGCACCCTAGGATTATGCTGGAGCTCCACGGCCATCGCCGCGCCCGCGGAGCTCTGGTGCAACCCTAGCGCGCCACTGTGGGGCAGTGGACCGCAGCAGGGGCATGTACGAGGCTTAGGAGGGGCACTGGAGGGGGAGAAGACGCCAGAGAGGGAGAAGCCGCTTGGGCTGGGAGGAAGAAGCACGCCATGTTTGTTTGGGCTTGTTTGGCTTATAAGTCAAGGCTGAAAGTACTCTTGGCTGATTTGGTGTGAGAGAAAAATACTGTTCATTGGCTGATAAGCCATGGCTTATAAGTCAAATACGACCAAGCGGACAGGCTGTAAGATATTTGTGAGATTTCAGTCACCTGCCCTCTAAGACATACACTAATTTTTTTCTGTTTATTAAAAAACAGACTATTCCTCCGTAGCGAAAAGTTATGGAATAAAATAAAAACTCTTTTTTTAGCAGAAAATAAAATAAAAACTCGGTAGTAGCAATTGCCAATTGGGCCGGCCCAAAACTTCTCGGCGTAGTGTCCTCTTCCGCCACCCATCCCCTGTCTCGCCGTCGAGGGTTTAGGCACCGCTCGTGCCGGCGCCGCCCTTCTCACGGCTGCGTCTCTTCCGGCTGGAGCGGCTCCTACCCCCACGGCAGGCTCAGGCTGCGGCGCTCGGTAAGCCGTAAGCCCCATTCCCCCACCGCCCCATCTTTCGCCCCATTCCCTTACCCCTGACTGGTTTGCTTTCGGCCTTCGTGAACCCTTCTTGATTTCAATCTTCCGAGCAAAATGCTTCGCCATTTTTCGAAATCTTGCGCCGTCTTTGATCTAGCAGTGCGACTCATCAAGTAATCGATCTAGCAGGGCACGCCATGGAGCTTGGGGATGCCTTTAGGAAGCCCGCCCGCGCAAGTGGTGTCGTCGGCGGATCCTCGGCCGGCGGCCCGGACCGGCTGAGCTCTCTGCCGGACTGCCTCCTCCATACCATCATGTCCTCCTTGAAAGCTCGGCAGGCGGTCCAGACATGCGTGCTGTCCACACGGTGGAGGCACCTCTGGCGCTCGGTGCCGTGCCTCGACATCGACTTTGATGAGTTCAGCAACACGGCGCCCGCTTCTGACGTCTTCGATAGCAACGAGAGCAACGACGATACCTCTGATTCCGACAGTGATAACTGGCACAACCACAAGGACTGGGAGCACTTCACCAAGTACAAGGACTGGGAGGATTTTGAGGATTTTGCTGTGACACTGATACGCCGCTGTAACATTGCACAGTTGGATTCATTCCGGCTGCATACTGATGGAAGCAGAGCACCGGAGTTTGGCAATAGAGTGGCAGCAGGATGGCTCCGTCGCGCCATGAAATACTGCACTCCTGATCATGCCAATCAGCAGGGATTGAGCTCTGGTTCTTGGCGCCTCAAAAGGCTACATCTCTGCCATGTACTTCTTGATGACCATTTTGTGAAGTGTGTTAGTTCAGTGTGCCGCTCTTTGGTGGATTTGGAGCTGGACAATTGCAGTTGTGAAATTCAGTCAATCACCTCCCAATCGCTGAAGACCCTGGTTCTGAAAAGATGTGGATGGCGCAATCTTTCTGAGATTATATCGCCCACACTGAAGACATTGGTTATTGATGGCGGCTCAAATATAGGTGCCTGTGTGCTAGTTATCTTGGCCCCCTCTGTGGTGTATCTGCATTTGGCTATGCGTGTTGACTACTTTAGTGGCGGTGTTTCATTAAATGAGGTGCCATCCGTTGCCCAGGCTTTGATTCATCTATGGTATCACAAATATGTTTATGCCAGAAGTAAACTTGCTGGCGATCAATTCAAGCTTCTCTGTAGCATATCTAATTCGACAAATTTAGAATTGTCGGATGTTGGGACAACAGTATGCCTTCACTGTCTCTTGCAATGTTCCATTTTATTCACTCCAATAATGTTACTGTGCTATCTAATCTAATGTGCTATAGGTGCTTGGTAAGGAACCCAAATTCCAAGAATTCAAGAACCTGAGGAGCTTATTGCTGGACAGATGTGATCTCAGTGATGGCTTCAAGACATTGGTATTCTTTCTTCAGAGTTCTCCTATTCTTGAGAAGCTCACTTTGCGGTGCTGCGAGGTATACTATTGTTTGGTTTTTAACTTAATGAACATTGTTCCTTGTCTTACATCTTTTATGCTGGCCACAGTTCCCAAAATATTCTAACAAAAAGAAAGGAACACCCATACTCAACAAGACCTCATCTTCTGAGCTCCGTGGACTGGATTTGCTGTGTGAGAACCTCAAGGTTGAAATCATATATAATGATGGCTATGGACCCCACCTTATGCAGCTTCTGCTGCGCATTTCAGTGAATTTGTCGAAGAACAACGTTAAACTCACCAAAGTTAATTAGTGTTTTTGTTATCCCAGGCCTTCCATGTGGCATTTCACCTAATGGTTCATGTGGAATTTATGTGCACATTATAGGCTTCCTTCAGATGCACTAAATCTCAAGCCTATACTTTTGACTAATTTCTAAGTGAAGCAGGCCTTTGCTCTATTGACTATATATGCTATTAATTTTTACTCTCTTTCCTTGCTTAAGGATATGATTGTCTCTGTAAAATGTCTGCTTTAATCCCTATGTGCTGTGTGTCAATGTCCACTGCCCAGTGCCCATCGTCCACTTACATGGACCAAGCTAGATTAAGTTCTTACTTATTGGGAAACTGTCTCCTATTATAAAATATCGCAAGCTTGAAAAATAGGTTCGGAAATAGCTTGTTTTCTTCTGTTTTTTGGCCTTCTGGGGAATAGGCAGAGGTGCATACTTTCAAAAACTACACACCATCTTTGATTCATCAGGGTTTTTGCCTTCACTGTGCAATTATCTTGTGTATGGATCCCCTAGATCTATTTGCAAAATATCTTGAGCCCCTCTGCTTTAACATGCATGTCCTTCTATGTGGCTTCGCCTTTTGGTTCACATGTGGAATTTACTTGCACATTATGGGTTCCCTTCAGATGCACTAGATCGCAAGCCTATATTTTTGACCAATTTGTAAGTGATGCAGGTATTTGCTCTATTGATTATATATGCTATTGATTTTTACTCTCTTTTTTTCCTTGCTTCTGGTGCTTTTAACACTATGTACTCTGTGTATCTGTGGCTCTTGTCTACTTACATGTTTGCTTCTGTGTTTTCCTACTGAAACTGTCTCCAATTATAAAACAATGCAATCTTGAAAAATGACACCGGAAATCACATGTTCTCTTTTTCTTTTCTCCCTGGGGCTCTTTGGGACTTGGCAGACAGGTACATACTTTGGAAAACTGTACACCAACTGAAATTCATCAGCGTTTTTGTCACCAGTGTGCAGATATCTCAAACTATACACCAACTCAAACTACACGTATGTGCAAAATATCTTGAGACCCTCCGCTTTGACATGATTCCAAATCGTATATCGACAATCTTTCGTCTGATTTTTTTTTTAATTTTAACATTTCTTGTAAATTAATTCTAAATCTAACACTGTTTGTTTTTTATTTTTAAATCTAATACTTTTGGCCGCGCCTATTGCCATGGCGCGGCCAAATGCCTGTGCCGTGACATGCATGGTGGCGCGGCGAGAGGGCTGACGTGACGATGACCGGAGCGCTGACCGGTGACGTGGCAGGGTCTGCCGCGCCACCCATCTTGGCGCGGCGCCGTCACGCCATCCATCATGGCGCGGCAGGGATCGACTTGAATGCCTGTGACTGCAAGCTTGCAACACTACTGAAACAACAGCAGAAGCAGCCTGCACGCAAGCTGCGATGATGGCCTATCGCTATCGGAGACGAAGACCATCGTATCACAGCTTGACCTTCGTATCACAGCTTAACCTTGACGCCACCGTACCTTTTGGTTTTTTATCCATCCGCTTTTTTACCGTCAGTATGGTGAGGTTGTGGTGAGGTAATCTGATGATCCTGTAGTATGTATCACGCATTCATGCGTCCAAGAATATATAAAAAGTATATTTTTTGTGGGTGTGTAAACTTTTGACTGTAATCTTCCTTGGCGTAAACTGAAACCGGCTAGATACATTGTCAGGGACGGATCCACAGGAGAGCGTGGTACGGACGCCGAAAGAGACCGCTCGGTTGCTTGCTCAGTTGCTCTGTGCGGCCTCGCTGACCGGCCTGAAAAGCACGCAGTGATGACGATGTTTGCCGCGGTGTCACGTCACCCTCCCAAATCTTAGGCCTTGTTTAAATTCTAAAGTTTTAGGAATATCGCATGGGCTGTTCGGATATTAATAAAAAAAATAAATTACAGAATTGGTTGGTAATTCGCGAGACGAATTTATTAAACCTAATTAATCCGTTATTAGCACATGTGTTATTGTATCATGGATAAATTAGGCTTAAAAGATTCATCTCGTAAATTAGTCATAAATTGTATAATTAGTTATTTTTAGTCTATATTTAATCACGTCACCCTCCCAAATTCTAAAGAGATGATGATGTTTGCCGCGAGATGAATTTATTAAGCCTAATTAATCCGTTATTAGCAAATGTGTTACTGTAGCATAGACGAATTAGGCTTAAAAGATTCGTCTCGTAAATTAGTCACAAATTGTGCAATTACAAGATATGTTGGCATTTCTAAAGCTTCACATACTCCCTCCATTCTAAATTACAAGACATGTTGGCATTTCTAGATACATAGATTTTGCTATGTATCTAGATATATATTTATGTCTAGATACATAGAAACATCAATGTATCTAGAAAAGTCAAAACGTCTTATAATTTGAAATAGAGGGGTATGTGAAGCTTCTCTTAGGTATCGCAAAGTGTGGCATCAAATTTTGTAGCTAAATTTTGTGGCTTGGCACATTTGCCTAAAATTAGTTTGTGGCATGGTTGGGGACCAAACAAACCTTGGTTAGTGCCTTTGTTGTTAAGTGTCAAATAGGCAAGTCAAAGTTTTGCGAACTTGTTCTCTTTCTTGCAAGGAAGAAAGTTGTTAACTGCAATGTTATAAATTATTGATATTAAAAAAGCTTACCTGATACAAATTACTCATAATACAAATTTTATTTCAATTAAATTTCTTACCAAAATCAAACTCACGGTTGGCTACTTCAGAAAAAGCACCTTCTGACCTTGTTTTTTCGTGAAGACTTAAGGTAGTAAGGTTTGTAGCCTCCGCTCTTCGTTTCTAGATCACGGTTGCTATCAGTCATGTCTTACGTGTCTATCAAGGACGGCCCCAAATCCCAGCTCTTACCACAGGACCTCAAAGCTACAGGGATTAAGGCCTTGGTTAGTTCCTCGTCTAAAGTTTACTTCTTATCCCATTAAATATTTGATACATGCAGGTAGTATTAAATATAGACTAAAAAATAACTAATTGCATAATTTGTGACTAATTTACGAGACGAATCTTTTAAGCCTAATTCGTCCATGATACAGTAACACATGTGCTAATAACGGATTAATTAGGCTTAATAAATTCGTCTTGCGGATTACCGACGGATTACCGACGGATTCTGTAATTTTTTTTTTTATTAATATCCGAACGCCCCATACTACCCCTAAAACTTTAGAATTTAAACAATGCCTAAGATTTGGGAGGGTGACGTGACGCCGCGGCAAACATCATCATCACTGCGTGCTTTTCAGGCCGGTCAGAGCAACTGAGCAAGCAACCGAGCGGTCTCTTTCGGCGTCCGTACCACGCTCTCCTGTGGATCCGTCCCTGACGATGTATCTAGCCGGTTTCAGTTTACGCCAAGGAAGATTACAGTCAAAAGTTTACACACCCACAAAAAATATACTTTTTATATATTCTTGGACGCATGAATGCGTGATACATACTACAGGATCATCAGATTACCTCACCACGACCTCACCATACTGACGGTAAAAAAGCGGATGGATAAAAAACCAAAAGGTACGGTGGCGTCAAGGTTAAGCTGTGATACGAAGGTCAAGCTGTGATACGATGGTCTTCGTCTCCGATAGCGATAGGCCATCATCGCAGCTTGCGTGCAGGCTGCTTCTGCTGTTGTTTCAGTAGTGTTGCAGGCTTGCAGTCACAGGCATTCAAGTCGATCCCCTGCCACCTCGTTTCTCTGTTCTTCCCTGCCGCGCCGTGATGGATGGCGCGGCGACGCCGTGCCAAGATCGGTGGCGCGGCAGATCCTACTACGTCATCGGTCAGCGTCTCCGTCGTCGTCACGTCAGCCCTCTCGTCGCGCCACCATGCGCCATGGCAATAGGCGCGGCCAAAAGTGTTAGGAAAATAAAAAACAAACAGTGTTAGATTTAGAATTAGTTTACAAAAAGTGTTAAAATTAAAAAAAATCACTACAGACGAACTGAGAACTTTGTGCTGACTGCTGACTTTAGACGAACTGAAACGGTCTGGCTGGCTCACCCTCTTTTTGTTTCTGCAATGCACAAGATCTGTAACCAAATCCCGTGTAATTTGAGTGTTTTCTGTTCCAATTTCGGTTGGTTTTCTCACGCAGCTCCATTTGACAAACTAATGCCTTCTTAATGAAAAACAGGCTGTCAAGTCTGCTCGAGAAAAAAAAAACTGAAAATTTGGTGTTGACTGCTGACTGATGCTGGTGGCTTGCTCACCCTCTTTTGCTTCAGTTGGTTTTTCCGTGCAATCAAACTTTGACATGTGTTCAAGTCCCCTAGAACGCAAATGTGGATGATGTAAGGATTTCAGTCGGTGAAACATAATTTGACTAGAAATTTGAAAAGGCAACCAAAGAAACGGAGAGAGTTTCAGGCGAATTAGGTCTTTCTTTTACAACATTTTATCTTTCACTCGTGTGATGGCACCTGGCAAATCAAACAGATCAATCACTGGGCCAAAGTGCAGCATTGTTAAGTGCTCTATAAAAAGTAATTTACCCACATATAAAAGCACGCACACAGTCATATGCAGCATCACAGCCAACAAGGCCACCCCAAAACAGAGAATAAATCTGAACTCCATGGTTGCAAGTACACAACAATAGTCTAAAGATTGTTTTGCAAACATAACAATTTTGTTCTCCATGTTCTACCATACTGACTTGTTTATTCCAAAAAAAAAAAGAATTTTGCAAATATAAAAGATGAAGTTAGTTCATTGGCACATAAGGATTTGTAAAACTGAAAAAAGATCTAAAAACATGTCGTTGTAAAATCCATTGAATCAGGATTATTGTGACAACTTCTTCATATTGATATACCATTTGAACAGGTGTGATGCCCATTTTTTTTTTAAAAAAACTATGCAATTGAAAACTTATTTTTTTTCTCTCAGGAATTCAGGAGACCTGCACATCTTTTCTATCAAGAGAGAAAATGTTGCCGAAACCTTCATCTAGGATTGAATAACTAAAGTTTCTTTAAAGGTGTAGTTGACTCTCAATTTCTCTTACAGTAGTGAAAATTTGCTAACAAATCAATGTCATATCGAAAGATCTTTAAAACTGAGTTCACTCGTATAACTATTATTATTCTCTCCGTTCTAAAATGTAAGGCATTTTGTTTGTCCTAAGCGGAATTTTTTTCTTCTAAATTTAACCAAGTTCATAAAAAACATATCAACATCTTACAACACTAAATTAGTTGCATTAAATACACCAAATTTAATCAAACTTAAATAAAGGCATGTTTAGATACCATGAGCAAATTTTAGCTTAAATTAGCTCTATTGCATCCAAACAAAGAGGCAAATAGGTGGGTTAATTTTTTAGCCAAGTCTTCAACTACTAGCCAACCATATATAACTATTAGTAACTAGCCATGTGCATCAAACATGCCCTAAATCTAACTTAAGACAAACTTAAAACATCTTGTAATTTTTAACTAATTATTAGCCAAAATTTTATGAAGTTTGATTTTAGTCACAATACGTCTACTAATTTCGAGCGGAGGGATTACTTTACAGACCTTGCAAAAAATTAAAATATGTTTCTTTAGGAGAATTACAGACTAATCCTCCGTAGCCAAAAATTATGGATTAAAAACTCCTCAGATATTGGGCAGGCCCAGAACTGCTGGGCGTCTTGTGCTCCTCTTCCCCAATTCTCTGGGATATTTAACTTTTTACCATGGTTACCAATGGCGACTCCTGGGATAGCATCTTTAGGTTTGGCGCTCCGTTTTTAGCATCGGAGAGAGAAAAACGATATACATTTGACATTTTTGCTCGCGTGGCACGTCAGATCCATTGTCCAGCTCAGATCCGAGTCAGCAGACTGATGTAAAATGACCGCCCTGCCCCTGGCGTCTGTATTACCCCGCGGCCCACTCCACTCTCTCCCATCCGCTCCCCTTTCTCCTTTCTCTGGTCCGCGCGCGACACCAGCCAGCCGCCGCCACCGCGCACAACGCCGCCCCCCACCGCGAGACATGTCCCTATCCCATTATTCCGAGTCATCTGCAAGGGCGAGGAGTCGGGTCCAAGGTGCCCGAGCTTCAGCATCACCTCCGTCTGTGTGGATCCAGGTAGACCTGGAGCACAAGATGGTGAAAGAAGATAAAGAGACTCCAATGCATCAGCCATATCCTGTCCTGGAGCTGATTTAGAGGTGATGAGGAGTTCTGCCACAAAAACTCACATAAGAAACAAAGCAAACCATATAATGTAGCCTAACAACGAACACACTATCAAAAGATTTTTTTTTTTTGAGAGAGGAAAACCTTTGAATCAATAATCTCTTTTAAGCGATTAAGCTCTTCCAGCGCAGCATCCCAGTTTCGATTTAGAATCTCTGATGCCAGCATCCCCCATAAAGCTCTTGCAGTCCTCTCACCGTTTGTGGACAGGACCCGATATTGGTTCAGGTAGGCCACGGCATCTGAGTAGCACCCGCACTCAAACTCAAATTTGGCATTATCATACAAAGCTTCAATCTGATCAGAGCCAATCTGCATTGTGCACAAAACAGTTCCATTAATTAATAATTAATCTGGTAGCAGACTAGCAGTGGCACACATAGCATGCCCAACTTTAACATTTCCACTAACATTTTTTTTTATCTTAAAAATTGGACGAGAGAGCACTGGCATACTCTAAAGTCTAAAGTGGGGATACAGGCACCGGGTTCAAGACCGGATGGTGACGTTAAGGGCCTGTTTGTTTGTCTAAATTTTGGAAGAATCTGGATAGTTTGGAGGAATGCTGGAGGAATTTGTGAGAGAAAAACACTATTCTGGATGAAAAAATAAGCAGATCAAGCCGGGTTTAAGAGCACGCGAACAGCGCCTCTGATCTTTATTATGGCTCCGGCATATTCTAATGCACTTCATGGCTCCTGGAGCATGCGGGCGTTGTACTGCTTGTCGGGCCTGAGCAGCTGCACGAGCTGCGGATCCCGCAGGAACGCGACGAGCGGCGAGGGGGGCTCCTGGAGCGCGACGACCTCGGCGCAGCGCGCGACCATGTCCTCGGGGACCTCGTAGTCATCGGTCCCGTGGTGGAGCGACTTGTGGATGGCCATGGCGTAGTCGACCATGTTGGTCCCGGTGAGGAGGCGGAGCTTGGCGGCCAGGACCTCCTCCTCCGGGTACAGCCCCCGCTCCTGCAGGAACTCCAGCAGCGGAAGCACCAGGTGGCGGTCCCCAAATGGTCTCACGGTGGGGGGCGGCGTCGTCGTGTGCGGCAGCGGCGGCTGGCGGGCGTAGCGGACCAGAAATGAGAAAGGGGAGCGGATGGGAGAGAGTTGAGTGGGCCGCAGGGTAATACAGACGTCAGGAGTAGAGCGGTCATTTTACATCGGCTGCTGACTCGGACAGTGGCCACGTGAAGTGACAAATATGTACTGTTTTTCTCTGTCCGATACTTAAGAACGCCGTAGAGCCAAACCTAAGATGCTGTCTCAGCAGTCGCCACCCCAACTCTCTCGCCGTCGAGGGTTTAAGCCAACTCCCAATCCCCGCTCGCGCCACCGGCGCCGCCCTTCTGACGTCGGCGTCTCCCCCCACGGCAGGCTCAGGGCGCGCTCGGTAAGCCTCATTCCCCTACCGCCAATGTTTCGCCCCGTTCCCGTACCCCTGAGGCCCTGATTTGTTTGATTTCGGCCCTCGTGAATCCTTCTTCATTTCAATCTTGCGATGAGAACATGCTTCTAACTCAGCAAATGCTTCGCCAATCTTGCGCCGTCTCCGATCTAGGAGAGCCAGCGACTCATCTAGTAATCGAACAGGATTTTGTGGCGTTTTGTGTAGACGGATTTATTTTGTAATCTTTTTATTTATTTGTTCTGCGGGTTCTTTGGTCCTCTAACGTGGGGAACTGCTCCGAGCAGGGCACGCCATGGAGCTTGAGGATGCCTTCAGGAAGCGCGCCCGCGCAAGTGGTGTCGTCGATGGAACCTCGGTCGGCGGCCCGGACCGGCTGAGCTCTCTGCCGGACTGCCTCCTCCATACCATCATGTCCTCATTGAAAGCCCGGCAGGTGGTCCAGACAAGCGTTCCGTCCACACGGTGGAGGCACCTCTGGCGCTCGGTGCCGTGCCTCGACATCGACTTTGATGAATTCAGCAACATGGCGCCCGCTTCTGACGTCTTCGATAGCAACGAGAGCGAGGATGATACCTCTGATTCCGACAGTGATAACTGGCACAACCACAAGGACTGGGAGCACTTCACCAAGTATAAGGACTGGGAGGATTTTGAGGATTTTGCTGTGACCCTGATGCGCAGCTGTCACATTGCACAGTTGGATTCATTCTGGCTGCATGTTGTCCAAAGCCGAGCACCGGAGTTTGGCAATAGAGTGGCAGCAGGATGGCTCCGTCGTGCCATGAAATACTGCACCCCGGATCGTGCCAGTTATCAGGGATTGAGCTCCAGTTCCTGGCGACTCAAAAGGCTGCATCTCTGCCATGTACTTGATAATAATTTTCTGAAGCGTGTTAGTTCAGTGTGCTGCTGGAGGATTTGGAGCTGGACGATTGCAGTTGTCAAATTCAGTCAATCACTTCCCACTCACTGAAGACCCTGGTTCTGAAAAAAATGTCGTTGGCGCAATCGTTCTGAGATTATATCGCCCACACTGAAGACTTTGGTTATTGATGTCGGCTCAAATACTGATGCCTGTGTGCTTGTTATCTTGGCCCCTGCTCTTGCATATCTGCATCTGGCTATGCATATTGCCCTCTTTCGTGGTGGTGTTTCATTAAACGTGGTGCCATCCATTGCCAAGGCATTGATTCATCTATGGGGTCACAGACATCGTTCTGTCAGAAGTAAAATTGGTGGCGATCAATTCAAGCTTCTCTGTTGCATATCTAATTCGACAAATTTAGAATTGTCGGGTGTTGGGACAACAGTATGCCTTCACTGTCTCTTGCAATGTTCCATTTTATTCACTCCAATAATGTTACTGTGCTATCTAATCTGATGTACTACAGGTGCTCGGTAAGGAACCCAGATTCCAAGAATTCAAGAACCTGAGGAACTTATTGCTGGACAAAACTGATCTTAGTGATGACTTCAAGACATTGGTGTTCTTTCTTCAGAGTTCTCCTATTCTTGAGAAACTCACTTTGCGTCACTGCGTGGTATACTGTTGTTTGATTTTTAACTTACTTAATGAACATAGTTCATTGTCTTACATCTTTTATGCTGGCCACAGTTCCCAGAATATTCTAACAAAAAGAAGGGAACGCCCATACTCAACAAGACCTCATCTTCTGAGCTCCGTGGACTGGATTTGCTGTGCGAGAACCTCAAGGTTGAAATCATATATGGCTATGGCTATGGACCCCACCTTATCAGGCTTTTGCGGCGTGTTTCAGTGAATCTGTCGAAGAACAACATTAAACTCACCAAAGTTAATTAGTGTTTTTTTTATCCCAGGCCTTCTATGTGGCTTCTCACCTAATGGTTCCTGTGGAATTTATGTGCACATTATAGGCTCCCTTCAGAGGCACTACATCGAAGCCTATACTTTTGACTACTTTCTAAGTGAAGCAGGCCTTTGCTCTATTGACTATATATGCTATTGCCTTTTACTCTTTTTCCTTGCTTAATGATGTGATGGCCTCTGTAAAATATCTGGTGTAAGCCCTATGTACTGTAGTGTCTGCTGTCCACTTACATGGACAAAGCTAGCTTAAGTTGTTACGTATTGGGAAACTGTTTCCTATTATAAAATATCACAATCTTGAAATATGGGTCCGCAAATCACATGTTTTCTTCTGTTTGTTTTTCTTCCTGGGCCTTTGGGGACTTGGCAGAGGTACATACATATGAAAACTATACACCATCTTGAATTCATCATTGTTTTTGCAATCACTTTGCAGTTATCTTGTGTATGGGTCCCCTACATATATGTGCAAAATATCTTGAGCCCCTTTGCTTTGACATACATGTTCTTCTATGTGTCTTCTTACCTTATGTTTCACATGTGGAATTCCTTGCATATTATGGGTTCTCTTCAGATGCACTAGATCACCTTACTTTTGACCAATTTCTAAGTGATGCAGGTCTTTGCTGTATTGACTATATATGCTATTGATTTTGTACTCTTTTTTTCCTTGCTTCTGGTGCTTTTAACACTATGTGTATCTCTGTCTCTTGTCTACTTACAAGTTTGTGTCTGTTTTTTCCTACTAAAACTATTTCCAGTTATAAAGCATCGCAATCTTTAAAAAATGTCACTGGAAACTGCTTGTTTTCTCTTGTTCTTTTCTCCCCGGGGCTCTTTGGGATTGGGCAGCGAGTGCGAGGTAGTACATTCCAAACAAAATTTCCTGTGCAGATATCTCCTGTATGCCCCCCACCAACATGTGTAAGGATAATGTGGCTGATCTAGGGATTTCAGTATGTGAAACAAAATTTGATTAAATTTGAAAAAAAGCAACCAAAGAAACCGGTCGATTAACAACCACGCAGTGCACAAAGCACCGGTGACAATGACGCACCGATAGAGTTTCAAGCGAATCAGGCCTTCTTCTACAACATGTTTTTCACTCGTGTGATGGCATGTGGCAAAGGAAACCGATCAACCACCATATTCTCCTCATCCATTTCATTTTGGGTCAAGAAGGTGGGAAAGCGCCTTTCTATTGTCCCAAAGTGCACCATTATTCAAAAAAGTAATTTACCCACATATAAAAGTCATACACAGTCATATGCCGCATCACACCCAACAAGTCCACCCCAAACAATAGTAGCATAAAGATTATTTTGCAAACATAACAATTTTGTACTCCATGTTGTACCACATTGACTTGCTTATTCATAAAAAAGATTTTTGCAAATATAAAAGATGAAGTGAGTTCATTGGCACATAAGGATTTGCAAAAAGAAAAAGAAAACAAGATCTGAAAGGAAGTTGTTGGAAAATCCATTGAACCAGGATTATTGTGTGGCAGCATTCTCTTCATATTGCTATACAATTTAAACCGATATGATGACCAAAAAATACAAATAAAAATCCTTAGTACTCTTGTAAGCAATCGAAGGTGAAACCTAACATTTCTTTTTCTCAAATTCTTAGGAGACCTGCACATCTTTTATATATCAAGAAAGAAAATGTTATTTGAAGAAACCTCGTCAGTTTTCAATAGGTGTATTTCTGGATTTAATATAAAAAAGTGTCTATAAAGGTGTACTTGACCCTCAATTTGTATTACAGTAGTGAAAAATTGCTAAAAAAATCAATGTCATATCAAAAGACCTTTAAAAGACTAAATTTGTTCATATACTACCTCCATTTGAAGTTATAAGACGTTTTTCCTTTTCTGGAGATATATTGCTTCTACTGTGATATAGTATATATCTAAGTATATAGCAAAAATTATGTATCTAGAAAAACTAAAACATCTTATAATTTGGAATGGATGGAATAACTTTCATTTTCCTCATGAACGACATTTTGTTTATCATAAATTGCAGAATCATCTAAGTTTAACCAACTTTATACAAAATATATAGCAACAGCTTAACACGCTAAATAAAGTTATTTAGTTGCATTAAATAAACCCAATTTAATCAAACTTAAACAAGTCTAACTTAGGACAAATCTAAAACACCATACGTTTTTTAATCGAAGAATTTTATACTTTGCATGCATATAATTTTAACTAATTACTAGATATGTGCCCGTGCGTTGCACGGTGGCCTCGAATTTTGTCCACATCTACGCGAAGGATTTGTTCATTTTGCGAAAGCAATAAAAAAAACTATTAAACGATTTTGCATTGGAAACCTAAACTATTTTCAAATGCATTTACGCCTTTTCATCGTATTCAAAATAATTCACACATATGCCAATTCTTTTGTTGCAGATCTAGTATGACCCTGACATCGAGCCTCTTTCGTTCAGGACGCGCGGATTTTATATTTCAAACTTTGAAGTTGCAATTTTCAAGCTTTTCAAACTGACTTTGAAGCAGTGTCTATAGGTTATACATGCTCTTAGACTTTTCATGATTTATATTCCACGCTGAAAGCATCTAGGCCCCTAATTGGGTTTCGATGATTAATGACAACATGAGATTACTATGACTAACGTTTGTTTTGCAGAGGCAATTTAAGTTAGGTCATGGTAATTGCAATCGATTGGGCAATCATGGTGGTCATGCTCCTGACGATGGAAATCGTTTGGGTTTTCAAAGGATGGACGACAAGGTTAAGGACGGACTAATTCTAAGTGTTGTTTGGCGTCGGAGAGACACTTAGAGTAGTTTAGGACTTTGCTTTTCCTTTGACCATACTATTAAGGGGGGTATGGACTAGTAGCTTGACCTAGGTGAGTCTAGTGGGTTAGGTGTGGTGCATACTTGTCAAATCTAGCACTAGGTAGCTCAGAAATAGCCCTAAGATCAATTGGAGCAAACTTCATTCACATAGGATTTCGAGTTGGAAGTAAATGAAGGGTCAAATATTGACCGGACGCTGGTCTGGTTGTGATCGGACGCTTGAGGGTGAGTCCGGTCAGTTCTTTTGACCAACCGTAGTCGTCTAGTACTGACCGGACGTTGGGTGCCTGTGTCCGGTCAACTCCAGAGAGGTTCCAGAGAGGGAATTTCCTGATCGGACGCGTCCGGTCAGTGCTGACCGGACGCTGGTCAGGATCTGGTAACTGGCCGGATGCTGAACAGCGAAGTGACCGGACTCTAGGATCCAGCGTCTGGTCAATATCAGTAAGGTTCCAGAGAGCGTTTTTCATGACCGGACGCATCCGGTCAGAACTTAACGGTTGTTTCTGAGACAGTGGCGGGGATAACTGACCGGAGCGTCCGGTCACCCTAATCGGAGTGTCTGGTCACCCCGTAGAGTGCTGACTCAGCCTCCCAACGGTTGGTTTTGAATGAAGGGGTATAAATACTCACTCTATTCGTCCATGGGAGGTCTCTTTCCCATTTGTTCAGCTGAGAAACACCTTGAGAGTGCCAAGGAGAGCAAGAGACTAGTGAGGTGATTGAGATTTGAGAATCCAAGATTAAGGTCCTCATTAGTGAAAGGAGAGTAGCAAGTGTGCATCCACCCTTTTCATTAGGCTTGTCATGGTCAAGTGAGAGTTCTTGCTTGTTACTCTTAGTGATCGCCATCTCCTAGACGGCTCGGTGGTGATTGAGAATTTGGTGATCATCCGGCGAGCTTATGGATGACCCAACTCAAGTTGTGAGCGGTTGTGGGCGATTCACCGCGATGGAGTGTCGAAGAATCAGCTCATAGAGAGCACTTGATCCTTGCGTAGATGCTCCAACGAGGACTAGTGGGGAGTGACGACTCTCCGATACCTCAGCAAAACATCGCCGTATTCCTTTCCCTCTCTTTACTTTGAGCATTTACTTTTGAGCAATTCATTTCAAGTCTTTACATTCCTAGAATTGCCATGCTAGAGTAGGATTGGAACTTAGGGTGCAAAACCTTTATGCGGTAGAACAATAGAATCATATTCTAGGCACAAAGGGTGAAGTGGGATAAGTGTATGACTTAATTATTGCAAATAATTTAGAATTAGCCCAATTCGCCCCCCTCCCTCTTGGGCATATTGATCCTTTCAATTGGTATCGGAGCCTCGTGCTCGCTAAATTAGGCTTCACCACCTAGAGAAAGATGTCTCACAGGGATGGACCTCCTCCTATCTTTGAGGGAGATGATTTTCCTTATTGGAAAATCCGCATGGAGGCTTATTTAGAAGTTTTAGATGTTGGAATTCTTAGAGCCGCCTCACAAGGATTTCCAAAACCTAAGGAACCCACAAACCTTCAAGGCGATGAAGTTAATTACGAGAAATGGAATGCAAAGGCTAGAAACACCATCTTTAGAGGCCTTTACAAAGATGTGTTTAACCGTGTGCAGAACCACAAGGACGTCCATGTACTATGGTCGGACATTTGTGCGCTCCATAAGGAAACTAAGAGTGAGCGTGAGGAACGCTATCATCTTGTTATGAAAAAGCTTAATTCATTTAAGATGCTTCCCAAAGAAAGTGCTAATGAGATGTACTCACGTTTGAATGTTCTTGTAGAAGAAGTCAATGGGCTTGGACTCACACAAATACAACCATCCGATGTTGTAAGAAAGATCTTGAGTGTCCTCCCCATTGACAAATATGGGCATATTATGACCGTGCTTCATCAAGGTGATATTTCCACCGCTACACCAACTCAAATATTGGGAAAGATCAATGCACATGAGATGTATATGCACATCACACCACAAGATGGCTCTTCTTCCACCAAGAAGAAAGACTTGGCTTTCAAGGCTAGCCAAGAGAAGGGCAAAGCAAGAGTTGATCATGAGAGCTCAAGTGATGATGAAATTGATGATGCAAGTCTTGCTCTCATGGTTAGAAAGACCACCAAGATGCTTAAGAAGCTCAACAAGAACGGTGTCAAGTTTGATGGTAAAAAGAAGAAATTCTTCACTAGCAATAGAAGGAAGCCCATCTCAGAGATGGATTGCTATAATTGTGGAGAACTTGGTCATCTAGCACATCAATGCCCCAAGCCAAAGAAAGACAAATACAAGAAGAAGTACAAGGGCAAGAAAGATGACTCAAGTGATGAAGATGATGATGAGAAGAAGAAAAACAAGCCATATAAGAAGAAAGATGGCAAGAAGAAGGATTTCCACAAGAAAAAGAAGAATGGCAAGGCATACATCATTGGTGATTGGCTCACGGATATTGATTCATCAAGTTGCTCATCCAATGAAGAAAGTGAGAATGAGAAGGTGGCTGCTATTGTAATTGACTTTTCACTATCTTCACTGACACCACCGCCGTCTTTCTAACCATGATGGCGATGTTGCGGATAGTGATAGTGATGATGAATTTGAATCATCTTCCTATGATGATCTTGTCAAGTTGCTTAGCCAATATACTAAAGTCATTAGAAAGACAAGAGCTAAAAATGAAAAGCTAGCACTTGAGAATGACTCACTCTTAGCTAAATATGACATAGCAGAAAAAGCTAGTGTTGATCTTAGAGAAGAAAACAAAACTATGTCATCCAAACTCAAGGAGCTCAAATCCTCTAGAAAGAAGCTCAAAGAAAAACATGATAAACTTGAGGGGATACATAATGAACTCATCACTAGCTACAATATGCTAAAAGAAGAGTACACAAATCTCAAGGTTAATCATGATAATCTTGTTGTCTCTCATGAGTTATTATCCAATGAGCCACATGATGCTACTAACCATGTTATTAAGATTGATATAGCTACATCATGTGATGACTTAATTGATGAGAGCATTGAGCAAGGATCTAGTGGCAAAGGCAAGAAAGTGGTTGAGGCCGACAACTATGATGAGTATGTCAAGCTCAAGCATGAGAATGAAAAGCTCAAGAAATATCTTGAAAAGCTATCAACCACCAACACTATTGTGATAGAGAATCTTGATCATGATTGTGATATAGCCCTTGAGAATGAGAAGCTCAAAGAAGAGAACAAGAGACTCAAGATGGAGAAAAATCATGATGAGCTCAAAGAAGAAAACAAGAAGCTCAAGTTGGAGAAAGAACATCTCAAGACCGACTTGAGCAAGTTCACAAGAGGTCAATATCTTCAAAGTGAGCTACTCATGAACACCGTAATGAAGATGGATAGAAGTGGCATTGGGTATTTGGCACATCAAGAGAAGAAAGCTCAAGCTCATCATCAACAACAACACAAGTCAAAGCCAAAGCCAAAGAGATGTGTTGAATGTGGACAAGAAGGTCACTTTGCCCATGAGTGTCAAGCTCCACCACCACAACCCTTGCCCAAGCATGCTAGACCCTTTGCTTTCAATGCTCATTACATGCTTAGAAAGGACTCTAGTGGAAAAATAAAAGTCATGTTCTTAGGTCCTCCCAACAAGAATAGGCCTAAGAAAATTTAGGTTGTAAAGTCACTAGTTGAGAAAACCAAGGGCCCTCATCAAATTTGGGTCCCTAAACATCAAGCTTGATCTCTTGTGTGTAGGTGAACTACAAGACCAGTGGAAGTCATTGGGTTATTGATAGTGGTTGCACTCAACATATGACTGGTGATCCTCGTATGTTCACCTCACTAGATGAAGAAGTTGATGGTCAAGAAAGAATTACATTTTGTGATAATTCAAAGGGCAAAGTTCAAGGATTGGGCAAAGTGGCAAAATCAAATGACCATTCAATTTCAAATGTGCTATATGTTGCTTCATTGAGCTTCAACTTGCTATCCGTTGGTCAATTGTGTGATCTTGGCTTTCAATGCTTGTTTACCGAGAAGGAAGTGGTTGTATCAAAGATAGATGATGATCAAGTCATATTCAAGAGATTTAGATACAACAACCTATATCTAGTGGATTTCACCTCCGAAGATGCCAACTTGAAGACATGCCTATTCACCAAGTCATCACTTGGGTGGCTATGGCATAGAAGACTTGCTCATGTTGGGATGAGCTCACTCAAGAAGCTAATAAAGAATGAATTGATGAGAGGGTTGAAGAATGTGAAATTTGAGAAGGACAAGCTTTGTAGTGCATGTCAAGCTGGCAAGCAAGTTGCAAACACTCATCCTACGAAAGCTTACATGTCAACAACAAGAGTGCTAGAGCTCCTTCACATGGACCTATTTGGACCAACAACTTACAAGAGTTTGGGAGGAAATCTCTATTATCTTGTGATAGTTGGTGACTACTCTAGATATACTTGGGTATTCTATCTTCATGACAAGACCGAAGTGGCATCATGTTTCAAGAAGTTTGACAAGAGAGCACAAAATGAATTTGAAGTGAAGCTCAAGAAGATAAGAAGTGACAATGGAAAAGAATTTGACAACACAAATATTGAAGCATATTGTGATGAAGTTGGGATCAAGCATGAGGTCTCCGCAACATATACTCCTTAACAAAATGGTGTAGTTGAGAGAAAGAACCAGACACTTATCACATTTGCAAGAACAATGCTTGATGAGTACAACACACCCGAAGCTCTATGGGTGGAAGCCATCAACACCATATGTTATGCATCCAACCGCCTATTTTTTCAAAAGTTTCTTGGCAAGACCCATTATGAGTTGCTCAATGGGAAGAAGCCGGATGTATCATTCTTCTAGGTGTTTGGTTGCAAATGCTACATCTATAAGAAGCAACAACACCTAGGGAAGTTTCAAAGACATTGTGATATTGGCTTTCTTGTTGGTTACTCATCAAAGTCCAAAGCATATCGAGTATTTAATCATGCCATCAGCTTGGTTGAAGAAACATATGATGTGGAATTTGATGAATCTAACGGCTCCCAAGGAGCACATGAGAATCTTGATGATGTGGTGATGAACCATTAAGGGAGGCCATGAAGAACATTCTGGTTGGAGACATCAAGCCCAAGATTGATCCACCTTCTTCATCAAATATGCCATAAGATGGTGATAAAGATGGGAGAGTAGAAAATGAAGATACTCATGTCTCTCATGATCAAATGGTGGCACAAGCACAAGATGTTAATGCTCCCCAACCTCCCCCTCAAGTGGTTGATAGAAGAAATTCACCCCTATTACAAGCACATCCACAAGATCTCATCATAGGGAGTCCTTCAAAGGGTGTAATGACTCGCTGTCAAAAACTTGCTTCATTTCTTGAACATCACTCTTTTGTCTCATACTTTGAGCCCAAAAAGGTAGAAGAAGCTCTTCAAGATCCGGATTGGATAAATGCCATGCATGAAGAGTTGAACAACTTCACCCGCAATGAAGTTTGGACTCTTGAAGAGCGACCACAAGGTGCAAGAGTCATTGAAACAAAGTGGGTGTTCCGCAACAAGCAAGATGATCAAGGCATTGTAGTGAGGAACAAGGCAAGGCTAGTTGCAAAGGGGTTCTCTCAAGTTGAAGGGTTGGATTTTGGAGAGACCTTTTGCACCGGTTGCAAGACTTGAAGCCATTCGTATCCTCCTTGCATATGTATGCATCATGAAATCAAATTATATCAAATGGATGTTAAAAGTGCATTTTTAAATGGCTTCATATATGAACTAGTCTATGTTGATCAACCTTCCGGGTTTGAAGACCCTAGATATCCTAATTATGTTTATAGGTTGTTCAAGGCGCTATATGGGCTTACGCAAGCCCCAGGAGCATGATATGAGCGCCTTCGGGATTTCCTCATTGAGAAAGGATTCACCATTGGGAAGGTCGACACCACACTATTCACCAAGAAGCTTGATGGAGAGATCTTCATTTGCCAAGTGTATGTTGATGATATCATATTTGGATCATCAAATGAACATTATTGCAAAGAGTTTGGTGAATTGATGTTGAAGAAGTTCAAGATGTCTATGATTAGAGAGCTTACATTCTTTCTTGGTTTTCAAGTCAAGCAAATGAGAGAAGGAATTTTCATCTCTCAAGAAAAGTATACTAAGGATCTTCTCAAGAGGTTCAATATGGATGAATGTAAGCCAATCAAGACACCAATGCCATCTAATAGACATCTCGACCTAGATGAGAGAGGTAAAACGGTTGATCAAACTCTCTACCGCTCTATGATTGGTAGCTTGTTATATTTGACCGCATCTAGGCCCGACATCATGTTTAGTGTGTGTATGTGTGCTAGATTTCAAGTTAGTCCTAAGGAGGCTCACATGGTTGCTGTTAAAAGAATCCTTAGGTACCTTAAGCACACACCAAGCATTGGTCTTTGGTATCCCAAAGGAGCTAGATTCCAACTAGTTGGCTATTCCGATTCGGACTATGCTGGTTGCAAAATTGATAGGAAAAGCATATCCAGAGGGTTCTATTTGCTTGGTAGATCACTAGTGTCTTGGACCTCCAAGAAGCAAAATAGTGTGGCTTTGTCCACCACCGAAGCAGAATACATTGCCACGGGTGCTTGTTGTGCACAAATTCTTTACATGAAGCAAACTTTGCTAAACTATGGTGTAGTTCTAGAAAAGATACCTCTTTTGTGTGACAATGAGAGTGCGGTAAAGCTTGCTAATAATCCGGTTCAACACTCTCGCACCAAGCACATAGATATTCGCCATCACTTTCTTAGAGATCATGTTGCTAAAAATGATATATCACTAGAAGGTGTAAGGACCGAGGATCAATTGGTGGATATCTTCACTAAACCGCTAGATGAGGCTACATTTTGTCGGTTGAGGAATGAGCTCAATGTGCTTGATTTTAGTAACTTCACTAAAAATGAGCTTGTGTTGTCCCTTGCATTGCATTGTAATATACAACATGTTTAATTTTTGGTAATGCACTTAGGGCTTGTCTAACATGGTTAAGATAACCACCGAAAAGCGTGTGAAGAAGCTTAACCTTGGATCAAACTTGACAAGCAACTAGAATTACTTTCAAGTATTACATTGCATATGCATGCGTGTTGCTTTATCATTTCTTTTTGGTTATCTTTTGAGCATCCGCTGTGTTTGTTCACAAATAGGGAGAGCATTTGAAGCTTCTATTGATCATAAAACCCTATTGTGTGACCACATGTTGCTCCTCGCCCCTTTTATTGCATATTTTCTTAAAAAGAATTATAGCCTAAGGTAAAATACTTTAAAAAATTTGAGGGTTTAAGAGAGGTCACTCACATTAGTCCCAATTGATGTTTATTTGGGTCTTATTGAAGTTGGGACTTGATTGGGAACAGGCAGCACGAAGGAACTTTGAAGATCTACTGAAAAAGAGTGACCGGACGCTGCACCAGACTACGTTTCCAGCGTTCGGTCAGTTCACAGGCGATGAACAGATGTAGCGTAGGAGTGACCGGATGCTGAAACAGTGCTCACCCTACGTCCGGTGTGATGGTGACCCTGTGTCCGGTCAATCGAAGAAGACAAACTCAGGATCAACCAGACTCTGGCTGCGTGCGGTCAAGGGTAATCGGACGCGTCCGGTAACGATTTGAGGGGTTTTGGACCTCTCTGTTGTCGACCGGACTCTGGGTGGCAGCGTCCGATCGTTGCCACCGGAGCGTCCAGTCAGTGGAAAACGATTGGATCCTGTTTTCTTTTCGTTTCCTATTCTTATCCAACTAGGGGGACCACCATATATAATCTCCGTACACTTGCGCGCTTGCCCTAACCGATGCACCAACTTCACCATCGCGCAGTCATCATGCCACCGCGCTCCCGTGACCACGCTCGTGCCCTAACCGCATCTGCTACACCACGCCCGCACCGCCTGCCCACGCCGCACTGCTCTACCATGCCCACGTGTGTCCACGCCGCCGCATCCCAACCGCTGCATCCTCACCCGCGTCATGCTCCGTGCCTGCCTCACGCTCCCGTGACCGCGCACCCGTGCCCTAGCTGCACCCGCCGCTACGCCCGTGCCGATCTCGCCTGCAACCGAGCCACCATGCCCACCTCCGCAACATCGCCACCTATGCCTCCCTCGTCGCAACAGCGCACCAGCGCCGTCGCCTGAGGCTCCATTGCCGCGCCTGCGTCTCCATGGCCTATCCAGCGCCATCCATTGCCTCACCATTCCCTAGCAGCGCCAATTTGACCTAGCCACTGCCTCGCGCGCCTGCATTCCACTGCCACCACGTTTCCTCGGCCGTCGCACCACTTCATGCTAGAACCCTAACCCTAGCCTTTGTCGATCCCGGTGGTACCCCGTGGTTCTTTCCTCTGCTGATTGGTCGCCGGATCATTGGATTTCGTCAGGTAGCAAGCCATCACTTTCAATTTCGTATCTACTGCTTGCTTCTTAGGGTTTCGTACCTCTAGATGAATATTGTGATTATTTATATATCCTATCTATTCTATCATGCAGCGAGTCGGTGCTCTTGTGGTTGTCTTTGCAGTTGTCAGTGAACTCGGGGCCAAGTCCGAGAGTACGGATCGAGGCCAGGCCTCATGAGTGTCAGTTGGTAGTTGGTTTTTGTCCGTGGCAGTAATTCTCTTCAGCTCCAGCAATGTCACGAGTCAAGAATGCTGGAGGTGGTCCAGGTGATGAGGATCCAAGGCCTCTACCACGCCTGACTGCTTAGGAAAAGGGGAAGGCGAAGAAGACTACAACCAAGAAGCGTAAGTTTGCAGATGCTGAGATAGAGAGAGCAGTAGCAGTGGTAGCCGCCGTAGAACGAGCAGAGAGAGATGGAGCTAGGAGTGGTGTCCGTATAGCCAATCAGCTATCACCAGCTTAGAGGGCCGCCATCAAGAGGGTTGAGAGTCATCATGGTAGTCCAGCTAGGACTGTCATGCTTGGAGGACGGCGTGTCGCTTTAGAGGAGAGTCAGCCTCAGGAGGAGACTATTGAGCAGCAGACACAGCCAGCAGGGTAGTTAGAAGATACTCAATAGGCAGAGCAGATTGAGGAGATAGAGCAGGCAGCACAGCCATAGCTATGTTGCTCTGGTCGTACTCATACTCAGGTGACACCGAGGCCTGAGACACAGAGGAGGGGCTCTCGTCCACCTCCCAGACCACAGGGTCCGCCTCCGGTGGTTCATCTTGACCTGAGGGCAGCCACAACCAAACAGGTGCAGCAGCTCCGCTTTGTGTAGTTTGAGGACTGGTTCCCGCCGAGATAGGATGAGCATGCCTCAGAGGGCTTCTATACAGTGTTGCAGGAGGATTTGTATCATGCTTATTTGAACAATGGAGTTGCCTTCAGATCCTAGAGAGTCTGCTCCATAGAATCACTTATTGCAGCTATAGGTGAGCAGATCTATGCACACCTCTCATATCTGCCAGGGTTGATAGATCTTCTTAGACGGACAGGCCGCTATGTTCCATCATGGGTCCATGAGTTCTACTTTTCACTTTGGATTGACCCAAGGCACAGATTTATATACTTTTCCTTCAGAGGCCGTGACTACAGACTCCAAAGCTCGAGGGTCAGAGAGATTCTGAGGATTCTAGAGTCCCTTATTCGCATTCATGAGGTATGCTATGGACAGACTGAGCCTCCGAGACGCCCGCATGGTGGACTTGTGCCACCCAAAGATATAGTCAGACCTTGCTTCACAGAGCCGTTTGGCGAGGGGTCGAGTAGGACACCACGGGATCTTAATCCTATAGCTCAGCTTCTTGATGCTATCATGGGGAGGACTTTGCTCCCGAGGATGGATTACCGTGAGGACCTAACTCGCATTCAGTTGTGGCAACTGTATCACCTTATGTCTCAGACTGCATTTGACATTTGGGATGTGATACTGTCAGAGATGGAGGACACATTTGTAGAGGGCTTCAGAGGTCACCGTCAGCTGCCTTATGCTCATTAGATCACATTCTTGATTAGAAAGGTAGTTACACAGAAGACCCCTGAGACGATGGCAGAGTACACTGGTGCTACTACTGAGTTTCCACCATATAACATGATCCAGATGCTCCGCCATAGTAGTGCGAGGACACCTCGCCAGCCAAGCTATCGCCCAGAGGTCCCAGAGATAGCAGCTGAGCAAGATGAGATCATTAGAGGCATTGCAGCGATAGAGGAGGAGCAGCTTGATGCACAGCAGCCAGATGTGATTGAGAGCGACTCTAGTGACAGCTCTAATGATGACTATTAGCCTATTCCACAGATGGCTCCTCGGCCACATGATAGACAGACCAGTGGCTCTAGCTTAGCTCCACCATAGCCACCGTAGACAGACCCAGCTCTCCTAACAGTACTTGAGTGGATGAGGCAGGATCAGGCATGCCAGGCCTAGGAGACCGCAGTTGCACTTGCACAGGTTCAGGCTCGATAGGACGAGTTCTAGAGGTAGCAGCAGGCCATGTAGCAGCAGCTTATGATTCAACAGCAGTTACTTGGCTTCATGCAGCATGTCTTCACAGCTATTGGGGTTGGTCCTTAGTAGTCTACACCTCAGCTAGGCTAGCCTGCTACCACCACTATAGTGACTCTAGCTATATATCCTAGTGGGCTTCAGAGTCAGGGACAACCAGCTACTCAGTTTGCTTCACCTATAGAGTAGGTGTCCCAGTGGTTTGCTTCACCGGTGGCAGCTCCGGGTCCTCACTTCACTCCTATTGTTACGGGCTTCACTCCACCTTAGAGTTCTTTTGTGTTAGTGACAGACACCCTAGTTTCTAGGAGTCTTGGTGCCACTTTCAGTGAGCTTACAGGGCAGCCTACACCTCCAGAGTTCCGAGTCCCTGTCCCTACTATAGTTGCTCCAGTTACAAGGACTACCGAGATGCTCCCGTCATCTATTGCATCATCTAAGCCAGTTGAGATCACAACGACAGCGACAGATGTGGCTCCACTTTCTATAGTGATCCTTCTAGAGTCATAGGCTGCACCAGGTACTGAGCAGACCCAGACCGCTTCACCTTCAGTTCCAGCGATAGAGGGTTAGACCGCTTAGAGCTCAGGGTCAAAGGATGATGCTACTCAGTTTCAGATTTCTCACCGCACCTCCACGCCCGACTCGTCTGCTCCTGCCTCGCCGTCCGACCCTTAGGTTTTGGTGCTTGACGCCAAAGGGGGAGAGGGACCGAGTATGTTAGATCTAGGAGGAGCATTAGATCTAGGGGGAGCTTTATGATTGCATTATGATTTATTACTTTTGGTTCTTTATGTGTGATACATTATGCATTCATGTTTACCTTCATGCATTACATTACATACTTGTGATGGCGTGACTTATGTGACATGTGTGCTCTCTACATTGATATACATTTATATGTCATGTCACTTGATTATGTTCATTTGCTTTGCATCCGTGTTTTACTCCGATTCAAATGAGCTTTACTTCATGTACTCATGCTTCATTCATATCTATTGAGTACAACATGTCGGCTTGGGTCATATAAGCATGTCTAACCCCTTTGCTCTTATTGTCAAAAGCTTATATGAACCAAGCATGTTGAAAACCTCACTCATATCTTCTACATACTCGAGGTAGTGTTGTCATCAATCACCAAAAAGGGGGAGATTCAAAGCATCTAGGACCCTAATTGGGTTTTGGTGATTAATGACAACACGAGATTACTATGACTAACATGTGTTTTGTAGAGACAATTTAAGTTAGGTCATGGTAATGGCAATCGATTGGGCAATCATGGTGGTCATGCCCCTAACGATGGAAATCATTTTGGTTTTCAAAGGATGGACAACAAGGTTAAGGATTGACTAGTTCTAAGTGTTGTTTAGCGTTGGAGAGACACTTAGAGTAGTTTAGGAATTTGTTTTTCCTTTGGCCATACTATTAAGGGGGGTATGGACTAGTAGCTTGACCTAGGTGAGTCTAGTGGGTTAGGTGTGGTGCACACTTATCAAATCTAGCACTAGGTAGCACAGGAATAGCCCTAAGATCAATTGGAGCAAACTTCATTCACATAGGATTTCGAGTTGGAAGTGAATGGAGGGTCAAATGTTGACCGGACGCTGGTCTGGTTGTGACCGGATGCTTGAGGGTGAGTCTGGTCAGCTCATTTGATCAACCGTAGTCGTCTGGTACTGACCGGACACTAAGTGAAAGTGACTGGACGCGGGTGCCTATGTCCGGTCAACTCCAGAGAGGTTCTAGAGAGGGAATTTCCTGATCAGACGCGTCTGGTCAGTGCTAACCGGACGCTGGTCAGGATCCAGTAACTGATCAGATCCTAAACAGCGAAGTGACCAAACTATGGGATCCAGTGTCCGGTCAACATCAGTAAGGTTCTAGAGGGTGTTTTTCGTTACCGGACGCGTCTGGTCAGTGCTGACTGGACGCAGGTCAGAGTCCTGTCAGAACTTAATGGCACTTTCTAACACAGCGGTGGGGATAACTGACCGGAGCGTCCGGTCACCCCGTAGAGTGTTGACTCAGCCTCCCAACGGTTGGTTTTGAATGAAAAGGTATAAATACTCACTCTATTCGTCCATGGGAGGTCTCTTGCCCATTTGTTCAGCTAAGAAACACCTTAAGAGTGCCAAGGAGAGCAAAAGCCTAGTGAGGTGATTGAGATTTGAGAATCCAAGATTAAGGTCCTCATTAGTGCATGAAGAGTAGCAAGTGTGCATCCACCCTTCTCATTAGGCTTGTCGTGGTCAAGTGAGAGTTCTTCCTTGTTACTACCCTGAACAGCGAAGTGACCGGACTATGGGATCCAGCGTCCGGTCAACATCAGTAAGGTTCTAGAGAGCGTTTTTCGTTACCGGATGCGGGTCAGAGTCCGGTCAGAACTTAATGGCTCTTTCTAACACAGTAGCGGGAATAACTAACCAGAGCGTCCGGTCACCCCGCAGAGTGCTAACTCAGCCTCCCAACGGTTGGTTTTGAATGAAGGGGTATAAATACTCACTCTATTTGTCAATGGGTGGTCTCTTGCACATTTGTTCAGCTGAGAAACACCTTGAGAGTGCCAAGGAGAACAAGAGCCTAGTGAGGTGATTGAGATTTGAGAATCCAAGATTAAGGTCCTCATTAGTGCATGAAGAGTAGCAAGTGTGCATCCACCCTTCTCATTAGGCTTGTCGTGCTCAAGTGAGAGTTCTTGCTTGTTACTCTTGGTGATCGCCATCACCTAGACGGCTCGGTGGTGATTGGGAGTGTGGTGATCATCCGGCGAGCTTGTGGATGACCCAACTCAAGTTGTGAGCGGTTGTGGGCGATTCTCCACGATGGAGTGTCGAAGAATCAGCCCATAGAGAGCACTTGATCCTTGCGCAGATCAAGGGGGAGCTACACCCTTGTGTGGGTGCTCCAACGAGTAGTGGGGAGTGGTGACTCTCCGATACCTCGGCAAAACATCGCCGTGTTCCTTTCCCTCTCTTTACTTTGAGCATTTACTTTTGAGCAATTCATTTTAAGTCTTTACATTCCTAGAATTGTCATGCTAGAGTAGGATTGGAACATAGGGTGCAAAACTTTTGTGCGGTAGAACAATAGAATCACATTCTAGGCACAAGGGGTGAAGTGGGATAAGTGTAGGACTTAATTATGGCAAAGAATTTAGAATTAGCCCAATTCACCCCCCATGTTGGGCATCTTGATCCTTTCACACGCGCAATGACACCTTACACTCTTTGGTTCAAAGGAACTTAACAAAATTTGAATTATAATTTCTAGATTTGATTTTGATTTTATTTAGATTTTATAAGTTTAAGTCAATTTGTGCATTATTCCGGAAAAGACAAGAAGCTAACAATACATTTTTTTATTGGGAACCTCGAAGTCTATATAAATCTTTAGGTTTCTGCATGTCGTTTTGCATTTGGGCATGCAACGGCCTCGTTCGGTCTCAGACCATCGGTTCTGTATGGGAGCCTCCGGTTGGCTTGCACCATAGCCTGGGGGGCGGGCACGCACACGAAGCCTGTGGACGAAACCTCCTCTCACTTTTTAGCTGGTAATAGATAGATTAGCCAAAGATTTATGAAGTTTGGTTGAGTAGAAGTTTAATTTGGTTTTAATTACGTCAAAAGTTTGGTTTTAATTAAGGCAACATATCAGGTGCAAATCAGAAAACCTGTGCAAACTTAGAAACTACGAATCAGATCCACAGGATGCCAATCCAATGGATGCGGTGAGAGGTGGGACTATTTTCCTCTTAAACCCTCCCACCTGCCAGCCAGTTTTCCAAAAAAACCCTGGCCCCTCCTATGCAAACCTGCCCTAGGGATTCCGCTGCACCGATCGTCCGTTCCCATCGCGATCAGTTCGTTTTTGTGTGACAGCTTTCTGTGAGCGAGCAGGGACTGCGCTGCCAAGAATTCATCGCCCGACGCCAGGGAATTCATCGACCAGGGAATTCAAAAGTCAGCGAGTCTGTATCCGCCTAGCGCCAGTGAGTCTCCCTAGCCCCTAGGCCACCGCCATGCATGTGCGCCCCTAGTTCACCTAGCACCAGCAATCCCTGCCACTGAACTCGAGGAGACAAGGAGGCCCTAGCGCTGAGCTCTAGGAGACGAGGAGGCCCTACCAGTCTGGGTGCATCATGATCACCAACGCGAGCGAGTCGCGAGCCGAGTGCCGCCGCCCGTGCGCCTGGCCTGGTGTGCTTGGTGAGTTCGTTTTTGCGTGTGCCCGGTGATCTACGTGGTCCTACGCGGCTCCGACGTGTGTGAGTTCCTTATCGTGACCTTTCTTTTTGTTTTCATTTTTGTTTTTGTTTTCGTGGCCCGGTTTCCTTTTCGTTTGATTGCAAGTTATGTCAATCTGATTGCCAGAGAACATACCCGGATGATGTGACGATGTGGAACGATGGCGATAGCCAACAGCAACAAGAGTTGTAGCAGCCATGGACAGGGAACGATGCCCTCTGTAACAACCCGGGTTTTTGGAGAAGCCAAAAATACGAACTTTTTAATTTTTTTCCTGCAATATGTGAAGCATGTAGATGCTAGGTCAAACAAAGAACAATTTATAAATAAATTGTTGCATACATATAGTGATGCTTGTAGGAGCTTGCCAGAGTTCCTTATTTGGTTTAGGGTTTTGTGTTGGAGAGCACAAGTCCATAGCGAATCCTTTTGACTCCTTCTGGAATCTCTCAAGAACCCTTGACCTAATTTCTATAATCAACCAACTATCTTTATCAACTCAATGTCCGTGGATTGCCAACCCTTGACATGGACCCCACTACCCCTAGTTGACCTCTAGTGGACCCCACTAGGAGGTGTACAAGTTGGCGACACCTATATACAATATAGGAGCCTTGGTTTATTTAGAAAATAGGAAAGCCAATTTGGCTCAAGCACATGACCAACCAGCCCAAGCAACAGAGTCGGCCCAGCTCGCCTCCTCGGCCCATGACCACCTCACCTCCTAGCCAGCCTCTCCCACTTGAGCTGGAGGCCCAACCTGTCACCCCATCCTCTTCTGGCCCACGCGAAGCAGCAGCAAAACTAGACCAGGCCAGCCCAGCTCCTCCCCTTTGGCCCATTCACGCGCGCATGGCCAAGCGGCTCAGCAAGATTGGCCCAGCTACCCCCCATGCGGAGCCCAACCGAGCCCCCCCCCTCTCCTTGCCCAGCCGGCCCAAGCCGCCCTAGAGAAACCTAGCGCGAGCAGATGCTCCCAGGCATCGCCGTAGCTCGCACGCCAGAGCCCCTGCACCCGCGTCCCGACCGTGCCCCTTGGCTCAGGTGCCCGTGAGTTGCGTCGTGTGTCCCTCTCCCTGGCACGAACATCAAGGATGGATGGCACCTCCTAGAAGCCCTAGCTGGTGCGCTATAAAGACCCCTGACGCCGCCTCGCTCTGGAGCTCCTTCCCGCCGCCGCCGCCTTCACCACAGCCTCGTCCCAAGCCTCGCCATGCTGGAGGCACACCACGGCAGCGCCGCCTCCCTGCTCCACATCGTGACCAAGCCACTGGCAGGAGCCCGTCCCTGCCTTGCCGTAACCCTGGCCATGGTGACGCCGACCGTGATCCCCTGCTCCTTCCCCGCCTACGACACGAGCACGTCGATGACCACGCCATCGACACCGTCATCATCTGCCTCGAGCCTGGCCATCACCGCACCACACCGGCCCGCTCTACTTCCAGCCATCGGCTTTGGAACGCTGCGACATCGTCCGTGGCCACGTCTCCGCGAGCGCGTCCGCGACAACCACCGCAGGCCGAGCCCGAGGACCCCGCGACGTCCACGTAGCTGCACCACCTCATCGACGTCCACCTCGAGCCTCTGCTCTATGCCTCGTCCTCGATCGCGGCCACGCCAAGCCCGACGGTGAGCACTGGACTCCCAAGCCCCCCCCCCCCTTGTTCATGCCTTTGTTGCCTGCCTGTACCGGCCTTCGACGCCGGCTTGACCCCGGAGCATTCCTGGAGTCCACAGCACCTCGCCACGCCGGCAGCCACGACCACCTCGCCCCGAGCCTACAGAACTACCATGCCATGCCAAGCCGCTCCATCGTCCTCTGCTCCAGGCCGGTCTGTGTTCGCGAGCCCCCTAGACATGCGCACACATGCACCTACGTACATGGCCAAGGCTCTGCCTTGCCGAGCCGATGGCGCCCAGGAACATAGCCGCCACCATGCCCTGCCGCAGCCGTTCCGGCCATCTCCAGCCACCTCGTGTCGCGAGGATGCGCCGTCGAGCTTCACCGTGACCCAGCGCACCCTGCCGACTCACCGGATGGGGAGGAAGTCCTGCGCTGCTCTGTTTCTTCCCCATAGCATGATGTCGCGACGTAGGAGCCCCGCCTCGCCGTCAGGGTGGACCTTGTCAGCGACGCGCCAACGCCCCTACTTCAACCCGACCACACCGACGCCCTCTACTTCGAGCTTCACCGCGAGCACGACGTCGAGCTGTACCACGAGCCTTCGACGACCACACCATGACATGCTCGGTGGAGCACAGCAGCCCCACCGTCCATGACCATGAGCACCAGGCTGCCTTCCCACTCCGCTCCAGCCGATGCTCAACTAGCAGCCCTGCCTCACCAACCCCGATGAGCCGCGACCTTGCCCCGGCCATCATCGCAGCAAGGGTAAGCCTCCTCCTAGCCAAGCTCGTTCCCTGCTTTTGACCGGTGAACCTGACCGTTTCCCACTACGAGTCCGAGGCCATAGCCATGCATACCACTCCGTCATGCTGGAGCCGTGGAACCTAGACGCCGTGACCATCCTCTACTTCGCCTACGGCGAGCCTTGAACCGAACCCCCGGCGAGCGGTCACAACAACGTAGCTATGTTGCCGGCATCGAGCCCGACCCGCGTCAAGCGACCTGCCGTCCACAGGCCCTCGACAAGACAAATAAAAGATAGACCTTTCCAACACTTGCCTGCTGCCGGCCCAAGGCCGATGACCCCTCCATGTGTCCGGTCTTTGTGCCATGGATTTTCTGCAGGGACCTCGTCAGCTCGCCGCCGGCGGGAGACTCCATCGGCAAACAGAGGAGCAAGAGGAAAGGGGGGAGCAGCAGCGTGGTGCACCGGTTTCACGTGAGCCATAGACCGAGGGAGAAGGAAATGGACCTGGACCACCATGAACCGAGCCTTCGGTCCACTGGACCCTGCCTGACGGTGCACCGTGAGCCACGCTCGTGGACCTAAGCCCAGTAGGAGCCCAGCGCCGCCACGCGGACCGCCTAACCAGCTGACACGTGTCCGGGCTGGGCCGGCCCAAATCGGCCCATATCTGGCCCTTGACCCGGCCCTCCGGTGCCCACTTGAGCCCGGTCAGTGTTGACCGTTGACCGGTCAATGTTGACTGACGACGTGGTCCCGCCTGTCAGTGATTGCAAGCACCTGGCCCAGTCCCATGCTGCCACGTGTCGATCCCTGTATTATCCTTCCTTTTTCTTTTTCAAGAAAAGGATTTAACCTTTGGAAATTCATAGAAAATCCATACGGCCTCAGAAAAATGTGAAACCAGTTTCCACATTTTTCTAAAATCGAGCTCTACACGGTGGACTTGTCCCCACTTGCTGTTCGTGCCGCAAAACTCGAGACCGAGATCTGCCTCTCTTTTAGACTTGCAAATGGCCCCGACGCCTTGGCCGAATACCCTCGTCGCCAACCCTAGCTGTGTCCTACAGCAGCAGCCACCCTTTGGCCACCTGCTGCCACGCCCGGCCAGCAACAGCCAGCCCTTGGCCACCGATAGCATGCTGCAGCTAGCCGTAGCCAGCCACAACAAGCTGCAGCAAGCCACAGCTAGCCACAGTAGGTCGTAGCTGGCCGCAACTGGCCAGAGGCAGCCATAGCCCTCCGAGACAAGTTACAACAGCCCTTGGGCCTCCACATCTTTTGCCGTCGTTGTATGGAGTCTGTTCCTGACATTCCGGCTGCCTCGTTAAACGAGGGCGAGCCGTTGAGAAACCGTGTGATCCCTAGCATCGTACCGATGATAAGTGGAGTCTTTCCGACATTCCGGTCGCCTTGCCTTGTAAGTGCGTGCCGTTGAGGAGATATCATAACCAGACTACTACGAGCCGTAACCTCTGGACCATGAACCCTAGTCGTATGTCTTATCGAGACCATGGAAAGCCCCATCTCGCATCTTTCCGTATACGCATATCTACCTTATTGGGCCCTATTCTTACGACCTATCTGTCCATGACTGTCTTATAGGATCTATCCATCACCCAGCTATGGAATGTGCTACTCCGCAGTCATGTCGAGTTGTTGCGTCTTCGGTCGTGTTTGGTTCTTATCGCTGATTGTTGGTGTTGTTACCTGTGTGATGAGCCTTCGAGCCGGCTAAGGGATCGTACCTCGATCGGACGTTACGATCGTGGGATCCGTCTCGCCGTGACCGTGATGCCGAGTGAAACTCGACCCCTCGCTTTTTAGTTGACTTCATAGTACCACGAGTGTTAGCTCCTGCCTTCGGCCCTAGAACATGGTCATGATGGATTCGATGTCGATACTAACATCAATGCAGATATCACCCGCATGCCTTGGGCCCTCCATGACCAAGTCCTGTGGGAGATGACCTGGAGATAACAATCGTGGAATGATGGGTGCCAACTCGTTGGTATAGCTTGTGGTCACGAGTTCGCCTCGCCATGACCATGGAGCTACGCCTCTCTTTCGCTTTTGTTTGCTTCTTCGTGCACAAGCCCTTGTATGCTTGTACCCCGTTCGACCATCGCGTTTCCTTGATTCTCGCGGTGACCACCGCACCGTTATGAATCAGAGAGATGACTTAGTGCCAGTGCACCCAGGTCGGGTGCCCTATGAGTGGTTTGCGCACTTGTATTCTTTAGTAAGTCGCTCCTTCCAATGCCCCGTCTTTTGTCGTGGCATGTGCGTTGGAAGCAGTAGATCTCCGCTCTCTGTGGTTTCTTGCTCTTATTGCCCTGTTAGCCCGCTCTGTTTGACCCCGCCCTGTCCATGGCGATTGGATCAAAGACCGGACTATTCCCCTTTTTTAGTTAGCGAAGCTATAGTCTATGTTGTACCTCGGACCCGTGCGTGTCGACCCGATCGGCCGTCTAAGACCATCTTTCCCGAAGATGTGTCTAAGAACATGACATGGATGTGCCTAGCTAACCCCCGCTTCTTTTGTTTTGCTGAGCAACTCTCCTCTCGGCTCCCGATGTTATTATGTCGTGTGGATCGAGAGAACCCGTTGCTGTCCAATCTCTTTGCGCTACCGCTTTCTACCATAGCGGACGAGCCAAAGTACATTGGAGCCAAGTCACAATAGTGTTATTAGTTCTTGTCTGCTTCTTGTATCCAATAGTGACTTATGGGACAAGACTATAAGAGCCGAACCCCGTCGTTCTTCCTTCGTTGGGCCCGTCCCCCGATTCCCGTCCTTTCCATGATGCTCGGATCGAAGGTCGTGAGCCGTGGTGTTGCTATGGATAAGCTTTGGCTTAAACCATCTATCCTAAAGCCATACTGGCTTGGCCATGACTTAAGCTTGTGCTTAGCAAACCACCACTTGTGATTCTTTGGCCCGAGGAAATCAGACAACCGCTGAGAGGGCTAAGCCGTGTACCTCTTATTGCCTCACTGGTGTTATTGGATTTTCCTGCGTCTTGTCGTCTTTTCGAGTGTTGAGTGCTCTCTTGCCTTGCGTGTCACTTCGCGGAGTAGCTGACGATCGGACCAAGAGAACGTGGACGACGACAAGGACTGCGGAATGGAGTCAACGCAGAAGGAGGTGACCCTGCTAATGGAACACCAACGAATGGAGAATTGTACCACTACTACCTCTACATCGCAGGTGTCATGGCAGCACCCTCTTTTAGAGAATCCTATTAGACATTGCATAATATCTAGAACTGCTAGCACTTTATAATTATTCCTTTGCTAGTACTTTGATGCATGCTACTACCTGAGCCATTATTACCCTGATGCAACCCACTCTACCATGTCACCCTGCCTTGCGCATTAGCTCGCTTATATATGCTTACTTGCCTGCTTGCTTGCATATTACACCACTATACTTATTATTAACTCCACTTCGCATTATGTCGGGGATGTGATGCTGGTGGTGAACCCCCTGGGAATGGTTTGGCTATGGGTGCTGGACTTGGTGGTGTGTGAGCATGCTGCATGTGTCTTGGGTGCGTGGAGAGTGAGGGTTGTGTCGACCTAGCTGGAATAACGACGAGCCTGGGGCGAGTCTTGCCATGTGGTGCTACCTGGGCACTTGGATATGGAATACCTGTGGCGGGTAAATGGTAATTGGAGGTGGCCTTGGGTGTGAACCTGTGATGGGAGGAGCCCAGGGTGGAGGTGCTGTGGTGGCACGTAAAATGGAAACCCTGATGAAGATATTCTGGCTTGGTCAATCCCTAAGGACTTACTAGTACTCAGATTCACCGGAAATCCTTTACATCCCACTCGCCCTATATGGTGCGGGACGGTCGGACTACTTGGTAGAGCGATGCCACTACTGCTAAGCGAACGTGTGCAAGGAGGTATGGGGCATGCGGTTTTCCCCCCACACCCTTCCAAGACTTCAGGAGGCCTTGTGGACCTGGCTCTTGACATCTGGAGGGCCCCGGCTCTGTCTACGACTCACAGTATCAGCCATCCTAGACTAGACTTGGGATGTTCCAGGGCTGAGAGGTAGGGTGGCATCGTTCTAGGCTAGCAAGCGACCAGAATTCTACCTAGGAGATACATGGCTCCGAGGATGGCTAATCTTGTGGGTATGTAAAACCTCTACAGAGTGTATGGTTGATCGATCGATACATATGCCGACTTGTCGGCTATGGACCTTTCCTGGGTTTCGCTTAAACTAGATAGGAGATGAGTCCTTCTTTCCTCCCTCCAGGGTTGGGGTATTTTCCGGTCGTGAGCCTTGGGGGCTGCGGGCCGTTGAGACAAGGCCGAGAGGGAGTTGGCCTGTCGACCTGAGTGTGTGAGATGAGATATGGTGCGGTGGTGTGGAGATGGTTTGGGATGGATGGTTGGTGGATGGATATGGATGGTGTGGTGGTGAATGTGTTAAAAACTGGATATTATTACTATATTACTAATGTTATTTACTTCTCATGCGCTAAGGATGCAAACCACAGCCAAATATTAGGATCGCCAGATCCCTTGTTTATCTTTTCCACTAAAGCTCATCGGTGCTGACCATGGCCTGCACACATCTGGCGGTGTGCAGATTTCCTGCTTCTCAGAGATGCTGACTTCAGAAGGATTAGGAGGTCTCGTGCCTACGCTCAAGTTTGGTTTGGAGATGGAATCTATGCTGCACTATGCCAACTCTGATGATGACCCGTGAAGGAGGAGCTTTCACTCGATAGTCTTCCGCTAGATTAACTCTGTAATAGGTGTGTTCCCCAGTGATGTAATATCTTGTATTCTTATAATCTTACGATGTATGACTGTGACATCGATTGAAATATGATAATATGATGGAATCAGTTCTTGGTTTTATCATATTAAAATTCATTCTGTGGATTTTCCCTTCAAGGAAAATTGAGGATGTTTCACCCTCTCTAAAGCCGTCGCTGTTGATCCCACCGTTGTGGGACTTACAGGAACAAGTTTTGAGGCCACTGCCATGGATCATTTGAAGCCTGTGGTTGGAATGATGTTTGATACACCTACATATGTGAAGAAATTTTACAAACCGTATGCACATGAAGCTGGTTTCTCTGTTCGTGTTGGTCAGCACAAGAAGCAAAATGATGAAATATTATTCAAGCGGTATTATTGTTCAAGGGAAGGGTACAGAAAGGAGAACATAAAAAATGTTACTGACGAATCTGGAAAAAAGAGAAAGACACATAATGTGATGGAAACCAGATGTGGTTGTGAGGCACATATTGTTGTGAAGCTTGGCAGTGACAAGAAGTATCGGATAGCTTCAATGGTTGAGCACAGTCATGGTTTTGTGTCACCAGATAAGAGGCATTTGCTAAGATCCAACCATAATGTTAGTGAGAGGGCAAAGAGTACTTTGTTCAGTTGTCATATGGCTAGCATTGGCTCCTCACAGGCATATAGACTTCTCCATGGCAGTGAGGGTGGGTATCAGAATGTTGGGTGCACGCTGAGGGATTTGCAAAACTATTATCGTGACCTTAGGAGCAAAATCAAGGATGTAGATGCACAAATGTTTGTGGCACAACTTGAGCGAAAGAAGGAAGTAAATCATGCCTTCTTTTATGACTTTATGGTGGATGAACAAGGACGACTTGTTCTTTTGTTTTGGGCAGATGCCTTATGTAGGAAAACTATAGTGTTTTTGATGATGTGGTTTCTGTAGATTCAACATACACCACTAACTAGTATAACATGATTTTTGTGCCATTTACTGGAGTCAATCATCACTTGCAAAGTGTTTTCCTAGGGGTATCATTCTTGGCAAATGAAAAGATCGAGTCATATGAATGGTTGTTTAACACCTTTCTAAAGGTTATGCGTGGAGTAGCACCTCATCTAATCATAACAGATGAAGATGCGAGCATGAAGGCTGCTATTGCTCAGATTCTACCGGATACAACTCACAGACTTTGCAGGTGGCATATTATGGAAAAGGTACCTGAGAAGGTTGGGCCCTCTATAAGAGAGGATGAACAGTTCTAGGATAGACTACACACATGTGTTTGGGGCTCCGAGACTTCAGATGATTTTGAGTTAGTGGAATTCTATCATAACAGATTTTGCACTCATGGGAAATGATTGGTTTTCCATAAAGTTTGTCATGCGTCAATCATGGATTCCGGCATACTTTATGGACATTAATCTAGCAGGAATCCTTAGGACTACGTCATGATCAGAGAGTGCAAATTATTTTTTAATCATTTCATTCATCGAAAATTGACCTTTGTTGAGTTTTGGCTGAGATTTGACACAGCTTTGGAGTGCCAGCGCCAAGAGGAGTTAAAGGCCAACAATGCAAGTCTTCACACCACTCTTAAATTGATGACACCATGGGCCATGGAGAAGCAATGTAGTGTGATATATACACATGAAGTTTTTAGTAAATTTTAGGAACAAATCGTAGCTACAAGAGACCATTGCATTATTTAAGGCATTACAGAGTGTGAAGATATAAAAATTGTCACCATCAGCGGTCTATCTGGAAAAGAGCGAGTGGTTCAGTTGAACAAGTTAGACATGTTTGGTAGGTGCTCCTATAAATTATATGAGTCCTATGGCATCGCGTGCCGTCATATCATACAAGCGCTTAGAGCCGAGAAGCAAAATGAGGTACCATCGATTTATATTATGAAGAGATGGGAGAAAAGATGTAAAAGGTTTGTATTGTATGATTTTTTTTCTATGGATGTTTTGTACAATAGTCTTGATCAGATATTCAATTTTACAGGGAACTATTCTTTGATGAAGAAGGTAACCTGCTAGATGAAAAGCCTGAAGATCCTATGGAGGTGGCAATGCCGAAAAAGATTTCAGATTCACGGAACCAGTTTGAAGATCTTATCTAGATGGCCAAGAACTCTGAACAAAGGATGGACTTTTTATTTTCTAGTTTATCCAACCTAGTAGAACCTCTCCAAAAGATCACGCCTGCTACAAGAGTTAATAAACAGGATGAGTATGAATCTTTCCTTGGTAGTAAAATTCCAAATCAAGTCGATATACATCCACCAAATGATATCAAGTCGAAAGAGAGATGCAAAAGAATTAAGAAGAGCAAGGAGATGAAGGCTGCAAGCAAGGGTAAAAGTAAACGGACGTGTGGAAAATGTAAGCAAGTAGGGGATCATGATGCATGCACTTGCCCAAACAATGTTGTTGGCTGATATTTCAAGTTCGTGTAACCTTTTAATACCTTTTGGAATGCTACTTGTAAACACTTATTGATCAGTACATTTGCATAAGAACCTTTTCCAGTAGATGCGTTAATTGTAGAAAAGATTGGATGCTAAGAATCTTTTCCAAATGCTTTTAGTGAGTTAAAACAAATAATGAACTGAACCAACAGCAACATCTTCCCATGTGTGGAGAACAAAACATCAGAGATAAGATAGTTTGTGGCAAAGGCTTGTTCAATTGAACTTATTCCATCACAGATGGCTTATGCAACACCAGGCACAAGTAGTGTGTGAAGTACATGTACAGGTAGAAGTACATGACCAAAGAATACTAATTTATACACATCTATTTTGTGATCTTCTTTATGCCTTTTGAAATCCAAAAATAACACAAGACAGCAAATTGCTCTTGTTACATGCTGACAAACTGTCGTCAGTTCATCACTTCTTTAGCACTTGTCAGCTTCCTTGAACACTTTCAGGCATTTCTCAACCACATTGCTACTGAACTTCTGCATGGACAAGTGGATGTATGATCTTCGCCTTGTCAGCCTCCTTGAACACTTTCAGGCATTTCTCAACCACATTGCTACTGAACTTCTGCATGGACAAATGACTACACACCTAACATTGAGAAAAAAGGTAGACGGTGAATCCACAAGAATTCCAGTGCTTGCAAACTGCTCGAAAGCGAGGGACGTTGGTTGGGCGGAGTCCATGGCATATCATGGAGAGCAGTTCTGGTAACAATTCTAACTAGGGACGCTGTTATTCTTCCCTTCATCATGGTTCGCCATATCCTTGTTGCCTGCTTCTTTCACAATGAGTTTAGCAAGCCTGCATGGTGGAATATAGAGTAAGTTATGACTCATTATAGGACATTAATTGTGGCAGAACCGTCCGAAATAGCATACTTATGAAGGCACTCGTCTTCCATCAGACACTAAGCACCGCGAAAGCAAGCTACATCGAGTGGTGTCCGTCGGGCACACCCCAAGGGAGAACCCGAAAGATCCACATTTTTCCCAAGAATCCAATAATGAGAACGAGTTACAATACCAGTCTATTTCATACATCAGAGTTTCTTAAAAAGTACATTATTGCAATACCAAATACCAGAGTGCGGAATGATAAACAATGGAATTTAAAAACAACATCTAGCGATAAGGGGCGAGGATTCCGTCTGAGCCCACCAGAAGGATCCTCCACACAAAGGTACTCTTCAAGCATCACCTGCAACAGGGGTAAATAAACCCTGAGTACACAATGTACTCGTAAGACCTATCCGACTAGTGGGAATAATTTTCCGACTCCAAGGAATATGATAAGCTTTATGGCTTGCTGGTTTTCTTTGGCAGAAAGCAATACTAATAGTGCGTCTTTATTTATGTTTTATTATTATAAGCCGTATTAAGTTATCATCTAGCCAGTCTATATAAGCACCTATTCTACCTTCAAGCAAGAGTTGAGCAATCAGTTCTATTTCTTCTTCTTTTTCCACTTTCAGTTCTTACTACGGTGCTAAACACGAGACAAGCCGTACCGGATCGCCCGGCGATTCACGAATCAATGTGCCCAGATGAGTGCCCCGAAAACACAAGCAGGACTAACCCATCACCCTCCTGTCCCGGGTGTCCAGGTCCCCATCCAAACTTGGACTCCAAGCCCCCACTCCTGAGTCTCGGACTCAGTGTGGTGCAAGGACCTCCATCACCTCCTCTTCCCATCAGTCGGTCCGGAAAGAGCCGGATCCACGACAAGAGAGCAACAAGTCTTCCCTACGCCCATACCCAAGTATGCGCTCGGGACAATAAATCTGTGACTTGCCCACGATGCCTTATGCAACGACCGGTCCTTAATCAACACGACCCCTTACACCCACCAGTACCCAATCCAGATCCCTACCCGGTCACCAATTTCTTTTTCACCATTTTATCATGAGTATTCATATTTTATTGCCTATTTGCTAGTAACGGCAGGTTACTCACGCTACCGATATCCTGAGCATAGCAGCTACTCGACCTGTACTAGTAGGACTCATGGGTAGGTATGTTTATGCAGGTAGTTTCCACAAAATGCCTGTAACTTAAATACACATCACATATATATTTCAGTGATCATAAAAATATGGGTTATGCTCCGGGGCTTGCCTTGGGCAGGCGCCGGGTCAGCACCAATAGGCTCCTAGGCTTCCTCCTACACGAGGATCTTCTCCTCGTACTCCTCGATCACCTTGTCGTACTCCGGCTCACCAACGGGCACGAAGTCTACCAGTTCGTGATCTACATGAAATGATGATGCAAAGTTTAATAATATGACAACAGCAACTCTTAACCCAAAAGTACATCTGTTAAACTACTAAGTGAGGTCTACCCACTAAAGGCTAAGCTACGTACCGTCACCACTAACAAGTATGAAACATGACATACATTCTTATAGCAACTACATGTATTGTTACTCCTAATACCGATTTAATCGAGATACGATAAAACAAGAGTAATAGCTATTTTATTTAACATCCCATTCTAAGGCTACAAAATTTACCGCAAGTACCTGACAACCTAGTGGACCTACTGTAAAATTTTTGTGGCTATATCTATCACCAATTATCCACAATTATTTCTACAACTATTAACCTTCCTAATATTAGCTCTCTAGTTTTAAATTTATGACCCAATACTCGCCACAGCTAACTGCAATCCAACTGTACTATCTAGTAGATGATATTTTTGCGAACCTAACAAAATTAGTCTCACTATTTTTGGACAACTACTCAATTTACTACGATTTATCGAAGTTCAATTCATAACTAAAATAAATAAACATTTCTAATTTACTGGAATTGAAAGAAACCGAATCCTACCCCTCGGCAAAACTCACGCGGCTCGGCCCGCAACGGCGCGATGGGCGCCAATGCAGCGCAGCCCACGTGCGCACACAGCCTAGCCAGCCAACGGCCCGCGATGGGGGAAAACCCGCGCGCAACGACAAATACACGAAAATGCCCCCGATTTACTTGGCATTTACAGCGAGCTCTACGGCACTATTCCACTAGTCTATGCTTTTACAGATACGCCCTTCCCCTCCTTCTTTACCATGGCGACGTCCCCCGGCACCCGTGCGCGCACTGGCGCGACGGCGCGGGCACCGAGCGGCCACGCCGGCGTCATCCGAGCCTCTAAGGCCTAGCTAAGGGGCCGATGATTACCTCCACGGCAACGCACAACGGCTGGAAATGATACGGTGAGTAGGGCGTCATCCTGGGTTCCCTCCCCGGTGGTGAGCCCTAACCTGCAATGGCGGATACGTTCCCGTGAGCCACAGCAAAAACGAAGCAAACCCAATAGCCAGCGAGCTCAAGGCACTACCCACGGAGACCTTGGAGGTGATGGTCTGGCCGGAGAAGGCCTAAGGTGGGTTGGCCGCGTGCGCACCGATGATGCGATGGCGCTCGGTGATGGCACGGCCGCATCGATGATAGCTGGCCTACGATAAAGCTACGGCTGAGGTGCGCGAGGTGCTTAGGAGTGTACGGCTAAGCTGAGGGTGCACTGAATTACTACTAGGTGCCTTGGTTGTGTGGTTAGCCGACGACGCAGACCACCCTGGTCATATGGACCCGACGGCGCGGCATTTCAAAATTGGAGCATAGGCCGGAGCTACAGGCGACGATGTGGGGTCGGTAGGACTGTAGGCTACCAAGCGAAGTCGAAGACGTAGTCAATTTGTACCAAGGCACGGCTACCACGGTGAATTTGAAAGAACCGCCCCGGCGGCCATGGAGACAGCGGAGGTAGGGGGTCCTGGCGTGGCTTGGCTCGGTCCGGCTGCGGATGTCAATGCAACAAACAAACGCGCACCATGATGGGGGACAGCGGGACGTGCCTCAGGCGACTGGCCGCACGGCCGTGGCTGCAAGCCGATGAGGCTCGGCACGGCGACGCAGCGGGCAGCGCCAGACAAAGGGGACACAGTGCAATGCGACGCGGAGGGGATGACGGAGCAGGCTGTCGTCCCTCGCGCGAGCAGCCAAGGGGAGTCAACGGAGCAGTGTCGTGCGTGGCCACTGGCAACGTGTAACGCAGGACCCGGTGCGCCTCCGGCCAAAGCGGGGCAGGACATGGCTCGGCAGAGCTTGGTCTGCGGCCCGAATGCAGCGCGTTAGCCGGGGTGTTGTGACCCGCGCGCCCACGAGTGGCAGCAGGCGGACCAGGCAGCCGCGCCAATACCCTGCGCGCGTGTGCCTTCATGGTGGCAATACGGATGCGGCCAGCACATCGACGCGCGCACTTGGGCGAGCCAGCAGCGGCGGCAGGTGAGCAGCGACGGTGACTGCGGCCAGCGCGGTGGCAGGCGGTCATGGCCCACAGCGCAATGGCCAGGCGAGTGCGTACACGCGCAGGCGCGGCAGCGAGACGTGGCCGGCGCGACAGTGGGGCGCGACTGGCGCGGCAGCGCGCGCTGGCAAGCCAGCAGCGTGCCAGGCCAAGTGGTGACCACGCCCAGAGCTAACCCATGTGCCATGCATGCTTTTTAAAGCAGCTAGAAAACTTGTACACGCTGCTCCAAACGGTAAACTAATTGTTCGATGCGCAAGAGGGTATATCAAGCTATCCACCGAAGTCCTGACATCGCGCAACCTCCTAAGCCGATCGCTCTACATAAATGGCCAGAAACGGCAGCATCGACACCTTTTAAAACTTACGCGGAACGACGTCGATTCGAACGATTTCGCGTCGAATCCCAAATCCGACCTACGGGATGTACTAGCTAGCTATCCTTGTCCTCGACCGCACATGTTTTATCGCCGTTCGCAAAACGTTCTATAGCATTTTTGTTTTGACAAGAATTCGATTAAAATACTAAACAACGTTACGTGACACGAAACGTAACAGTATTTTCTTGTTTCATATAAATGTTTCATGTGCCGAACATTGATTTATAATTCATGTTAAACACATATGCACATAAATATGATGCTCATGCGATGTTTTAACAAAGCAGTACAATGTAACACGGAGGGTGTTACATTAATCCTCAACTGATGCCACAAGCTAATTAATTTTCCGATTGTAAGTAGAGGTTCTACATTATTAACACTACTCCAAGTAACAATGGAAGTAGAGAATAGATGCTTTGTGAACTAAAACTACTCCATCGACAAGTTTTTGTACTTGATCGATATTATAAAAAAACAAGTTTATGTAGGAGCAGCAGCAATATTGTAACTGACCAGCATCAATCAGTAAAGGAAAGAAAAAACTGGCCACAATCTTCATCTAAGTGACTACACACCGAGCATATTGTATCAAGATTCACCTCTTTTCTTGGCAAATTTCATCTGACCAGGAGGTCGCCGAGGGTGGAGGCGGGTAGGAGGCCAGCGACGGCAGGGGGCGACGGTGGGGCGGCCAGAAAGCGGGCGAGAGCGACGGGAACCAGGCCGGCGAGGGCAGGGGCGACGGGGACCTGGCGCCGGAATCGCCTGGTGGCGCTCGCTCGCAGAACGGCCTGGTCGCTGAAACAAACCGCCTAGTTGCGCTCGCTCGCGGAACAGCGCCTGGCGCATGGGGCTGGGAGGGGCCAGGGTTTTTTTTGGAAAACTGGCTGGCAGGTGGGAGGGTTTAAGCGTAAAATAGTCCAACCTCTCACCCCATCCATTGGATTGACATTCTGTGGATCTGATTCGTAGTTTCCAAGTTTGCACGGATTTCCTGGTTTGTAGCTGATATGTTGCCTTTAAGTAATCACGATATGTGTCACTAAATTGGATCGGACGGATTGCTTTAGAGACCTCGCCAAAAAAAAGAAAAAAGTCTGCATTACCTCCCTTAACTTTTGCGAAAGTCTGTTTTTTCTTCTTGAACTCTAAAACCGGGTAAACCACCGCCCTGAACTTTTAAAACCTTTCGTTTTACCTCCCTAACTGGTTATAAGCGGTTTTCATAGGCGGTTTTGTTTTTTTCTTTTTTATTTATTTCAGCTGAACCTTTGAAAAATCATAGTAAATCACAGAAAAATCATAAAATAAAAAATTCAATTTTGTTGGACTCCACATGAGTGAATATATAATATGATACGCTTTAGTATCATTTTTTTTGCTGTAACTTTAGATCTATTTTTTTCTATAATTAATTCATAACTGCAGTTTGTATGGTCTTATTGTGGTGAAATTTTTATGGTGGACTAATTATTATATGCTTGAATTGTAGTAAAAAATGCATACTCATTGGATCATGTATAACTTAGTTAAAGATTTTTAGATGTATGCTTGTTAAAAAGTATTTATAAGTCTGTAACTAAGTTATACATGATCCAATGAGTATGATATTTTTACTATAGTTTGATCATACAATAATTAGCTCACCATAAAAAAAATCACCACAATTGGACTATAGAAATTGCAGTTATGAATTAATTACAAAAAAGTATAGATCTAAAGCTACAGCAAAAAAATCGTACTAAAGCATACCATATTATTATGTTCACTGTGTAGATATACTCATATGGAGTCCAAAAAATAGATTTTCCACTTTATGATTTTTCTATGATTTATTATGATTTTCAAAGTTTTAGCCGAAATAAATAAAAAAGAAAAAGACAAATCTGCCTTTGAAAACCGCTTGTAACCGGTCAGGGAGGTAAAACGAACAGTTTTAAAAGTTCAGGAATGCGATTTATCCAGTTTTAGAGTTCCGCGAGGAAAAGCAGACTTTTGCAAAAGTTTAGGAGACAACGTGGACTTTTTCTATATAAAAAAAAGAAAACGAAAAACAATTGGAATAAAGACTCGGTCGCGGCAATTGGGCCGGCCCAGAACTTCTCGGCGCTCTGCTCCTCTTCCCCCAATTATCCCCCCGTCTCGCCGTCGAGGGTTTAGGCACCCGCTCGCGCCGGCGCCGCCCTTCTCACGGCTTCGTCTCTTCCGGCTGGAGTGTCTCCTACCCCCACGGCAGGCTCCGGCTGCGGCGCTCGGTAAGCCCCATATCCCAACCGCCCCATCTTTCTCCCGCTTCCCGTACGGGTGATTAGTCTGCTTTCGGTGCTCGTGAACCCTTCTTGATTTCAATCTCCCGATGGATCACTGTTCTGATTCAGCAATGCTTCGCCACCTCTTCGAATCTCGCGTCGTCTTCGATCTAGCAGATCGACTCACCTAGTAATCGAACAGGATTTTGCGGTGTTCTGACCTAGATTGTATTTATTTTATTTATTTTTTTCGCGTTCCTTGTTTGTTCCGTCTTCTAACGGAGGAACTGCTCGAGCAGGAGACGCCATGGAGCATGAGGGGGGAGACACCATGGAGCTTGACGGGGGCGCAACAGGGCGTGCCCGCGCAAGTGGCGGTGGCGGCGGAGGCGGAAGCTCGGCTGGCGACCTGGACCGGCTGAGCGCCCTGCCGGACAGCCTCCTGCACGCCATCATGTCGTTCCTGAAGGCCCGGCAGGCGGTGCAGACGTGCGTGCTGGCCACGCGCTGGAGGCACCTCTGGCGCTCCTTGCCGTGCCTCGACATCGACCAGGATGAGTTCAGGGCTGCGCCGAAGCCTTCCAACAACAACCACCCTGCCCCCGACGTTGAAGACTCTGATATCGAATTCGACGAAGCTGACGACTCTGACGGCAACGAGGACGACGGCATCAAGGACAATGAGTGGGACAACTTTGAGGATTTTGCTGATTGCCTGATGCATCACTGCAACATCGCTCAGTTGGATTCCTTGAGACTGCATGTGAGTAAGAGCAGGGCACCTAGTTTCGCCAATAAACAAGCAGGCGGATGGCTCAGGCGCGCAATGAAATACTGCACCCCGGGCCCTCCCCGTCAATGCGAGGGACTGGGGTCCACCAATTCTTGGCGCCTCAGGAGGCTCTATCTCTGCAATGTGGCTCTGGATTGCCGTTTCACGATGCATGTCAGCTCAGTGTGCCTATCGTTGGAGGACTTGGAGCTGGAGGATTGCATGTGTGCGATTCATGCAATCACCTCCAACTCACTGAAGAGCTTGGTTCTGAAGAACTGCCGATGGAATTTTCTTTCTAAGATTGCATCGCCCACGCTGAAGAGCTTAGCTATTGCTGGTGGCACGAATTCTTCTGACTGTGTGCTGGTTATCAGGGCCCCCGCGATTGCTCATCTGTGCCTCAATGTGCCTCTTCGCTTTGCCAAACGTGTTGCAGTAAACTAGAAGGTTTCAGGTTTCGGGATGGTGGTAAATCTGCATATTTGTTATCTCTGCTTTTGTTATAGTAATCTATGTAAGACTTTAAAGGAGATGCATCCTTCCAAGAGCTAAATGCTGACTTCGGTTGCTCAACGTTTTCTGAATTCTGAGTGCATTACTTGAATACACTTTGGATCATATGTCAGCATTCGTTCCTTAACTTTTTCAGGTGCGGCTCTCATGAGCTCAGACCATTCAATGTTCTTTGGCAGGAGGAACAAGTTTACAGATTATTTTCTTGATTGATGATTCTTGTTTAGTACAACACAGTGTGTTTAGGTACCCAAGGTACATTGGGGGGTTTGGGCATTTTAAACCTTAGCTCTGATGATCTGCTCTTTGTTTGCCCAATTGTGGTTTTAAATAGTTGAATAGTGGTGGCTTATGGTAGAAGTTTCTTTAGACAGTCTCCTCGGGGAACTGATTCTTTTACTCATATTTGCTTCTGTTTTTGCTGTACTCTACATCCTTTCAAAAGCTAATCAAATACCTTCCTCGTTTGGTCAACATTTTTTAAGTGAAGTAGTGCCTAAACATATTTTAGATCATATATCGGCATGTTTATTCACTATTGCTGTTGGGTCTGAAGAAGTACTTTTAAGGTCGAAGTTACACTTTTAAGAGCTTGGTTCTGAGTTGCAGATGGCACCATCTTTCTGAGATTGCATCGCCCACACTCAACAGCTTAGCTATTGTTGGTGGCTCGAATAATCCTGTTTGTGTGCTGTCTATCAGCGCCCCGCGATTGCTCATCTGTGCCTCGATGTTCCTCTTTGCTTTGCCAAACGTGTTGCAGTAAACTAGAGGTTTCAGGCTTCGGGATGGTGGTGAATCTGCATATTTATTATCTCAGCTTTTGTTATAGTAACCTATGTAAGACTTTAAAGGAGATGCATGGTTCCAAGAGCTAAATGCTGACTTCAATTGCTCAACGTTTTCTGAATTCTGAGTGCATTACTTGAACACACTTTGGATCATATGTCAACATTTGTTCCTTGCCTATTCTGGTTGCGGCTCTCATGAGCTCAGACCATTCCATGTTCAGGTTCCTTTGGCAGGACAAGCATGGCTCCACAACAGTGGACTTGTATTGTACTCTGATCGAGGCTGATTATATATACGGTAACCAGACGTCCGGGGCGGTCGGACGCAACTCCTCCACTCATTCGCTCGCTATTAAAAAAAATCACCCACTGTGCTTATCCTCCACTCATCCGCTGGCTCGCTCGCCTCTCGCCCCCTCCATCGCGTGCGCCTCCCGCTCCCTCCATAGCCGGCAGTGGCGCCCTCACCCACCCTGGCGCGTGCCCTCCCCACCCCGGCGCGCGCCCTTCTCTACCCCGACGCGTGGCCATGGCTACCTCCCTAGCCGGCGGTGGCGCCCTCACCCACCCCCGCAGCTCCTTCCCCCACCCTGGCATCCTCCCTCACTCCGGCATCCTCCCCCATCAGGAGCCCCCGACGCTCGCAGATTTGGCGGCCCTCTCCCCCACACCGGCGAGATCCATGGAGCACGAGGGAGATCATTTGGCGGTGGCGCGGCGGTGTTGCAGGGGAGTCAGCGGCGCTCCTCCACCCGGGCGAGACGTCCTCCCCACCCCCAGCGGCGCCCTCTCTCACCCCGGTGATCGTGCTTCCCCCACCCGATGGCCATGGCGCTCCCCGCGCCAAGCTCTCTCTCTCTGTCCCCCCCCTATGTTGCATATGTATGTTTCAAGTGTTTCAGGCGTTTCAGATGTATGTAGCATTTGTTTCATATGGATGTTGCAAAAGTAGATCAAGGGATGTTGCACATGTTGCCTATGTTGCAATTGTTTCAGAGGCATGTTGCAATCGTATGTTTCGAGTGTTTCAGAGGTATGTTTTCCGAACGCATGTTGCAAATGTGTTCATCTGGATGATGCATGTGTTTCACACATACGTTCATGTATTTTATTTGGATGTTTGCGTATGGTTGCTATGGTTTTCAAGTGTTTATCAGGTGTTTTTTCAAATGTTTCAATTGTTTCAACTGCCTTCAGACGTATGTTGCAACTGTTGCATTTGGATATTTCAAAAATAGATCGGCTGTTGCATCTCTCCTCCCCACCTTCTGCTGTATCGTCTCTCCCGGTGCCGGCAGGGCATCCATACAACGCCGCTGTCAGGTCCTTCCGAATCGGAGGCGTCACGCGCCCTTCCCCTCTTGTCGCTTGGGCGACGCGGGCCCCGCGTGGAGCGTGAAACTGGGTGTAACGCGGGCGTCCAGGCGCTAGCACTTCCGTTATATATACATTCTAGTGAAAAACCTATATACAAAAACATGTTTAGCTAGGAGTATACAGTATAACATGTCTAGTGAAAATCCCATGCCATTTTTCCGCAAAAAAAGAAAAAGAAAATCCCATTCCATCCTGGTGACACGAAAACAGAGTGCTATCCTGCCTCTGCACGATCAGCACTGCACAGGCAACATCCAACGCCGCGACAGCTTGCCCGGCCCGGCCCTCCAAACGCTGTGTATGACGCTGTGTTGTGCTGTGCCCACCAGCGCCGCCGGCGACGTGGTCTGCAGCAAGTGTCACAACCTCCCTCCCTCCCTCTCGCCTTCCTTGAGAACTAAGCCTCTTTTTTGCTAATGTAATCCGCCGACCGCCGGCGGCCGGACGATATAAATCAACTCGCGGGCACGCTCGGAATCTCCAACGAGAAGTCGAGAACAAAAGCAGCGACCTTTATTCGTTCTGGCTCTGCGGTCTCTGGCCTCCTCGTAGTCGTCAATCAATGGCGAAGCAAACGGAGGTGAGGGCGAGGCCGGCCGCCGCGACCGCGACCTCCGCCGCGCGCGCGCGGCCGCCGCGGGCGTCGGTGCCGGCGTTCGGCGGGTGGGAGGTAGCTGGCGGCGCGGGCTCAGCGGCGCCGGACTACTCGCTGGACTTCACCAACATCCGCGCCGCCCGGATGCAGCAGCGCAGGAAGGCGCTCTCCTGGTCCAGCTTCGTCGGCAACGCCGCCGTGGCCGTCGAGACACCCGGCTGTGGCGGCGGCGGCGTGGAGGACGAGAAGCCCCGCCAGTGGTCCTCGGCGGCGACCAGTGACGCGGACGACGACGACGACGACGACGACCGCGAACGACGTCGCCGCCACCAGCTCCGCCGCCTGCGTAGCGCCGACGACGACCGCCAGCCGATCCAGCTCGGCCGCGCCGCTCCCAAGGTGAGCTGACGCCGCCGCCGCCGCACTTAATTCATTTCCACGGCAAGCTAGCATAGTGGTAGCATCAACTTGTTGTGTTGTGATCGATCAGAGTATCCTGCACAGACAAAACGCACTGTTTGGAATTTGGATCATTGGATGGACCTAAAATTGCTTTGCTAGGAAAATTCACGCGGATTTGCAGTGGCAGATGAGTACAAAGTTGGAGAATTCGATGTTGCCAATCAAATTTGACACTCCCGATGACGCCTCTTGTTCTACTCGAACAGACAAACAACTACTACAAAAATATCTTCTTCTTCTTCTTCTTTTACATTCATGCCAACTGCAGATGATCACAAACATCATCAACATATATATCCCAGTTAATTCCCAATCCCATGCATGGTTACAAATATTGTAACTGTCATAAGCTTATCTTCCTTGTTCTTGAATCAATTTTCAACTCCATACGATTTTATTTAATTCGCTGATTTTCGTTTCATTTTGCTTGTTGATTGGATGGGCAGGGAAGGAGCAAGTTCAAGGGCTACCTGTTTGGTTGTGTGAGTGGACAATGGTGATGACACACGTGGGCCCCCTGCACCTGCACTGCCAAGAAGACGATGTCAAATTCAAGAAACGAAGACGGCCTAGCTCTCACATATATTTACAATTTCTGGAATTAAAGATCATTGTGCGTAGTACAGACATTGTTGCCTTGCTGTGGTTTTTGGCGTACCAATACCATGCGTGTGGGTGTACAATTAGCACATGCATGTCATCTGTGAGAGATTCTGACAGACATTTCTTGTACCCGTGTTTCTTTTTCTTTTTTGTCGTGTAAATATATATGTGCTGTAAGTTCATTAGTGATGCTGATAAACCGTATGTCGTCTTCGTGAATTTGCCGTTGTAATATCAAGTGCGATGGGTGTAAAATGTCGTCATGCGCAACCTAACTTCATTGTACAATCGTAGGAAAAATGTGGGAACCCGACGAGGGAAACAATAAAAAGAAAGAAAAACGTAAGATTTTACTTAAAGACGGGATCCCAAGGGCTGAAGGGCAAAAGTTTGGTGCGAGATGATTTTAAGGATGCACAAACCAGATATTGATAAAAGAGGAGCATCACTACCGGAAACCGGCGATTTGCCGAGTGCCGAGGCTTTGCCGAGTGTATTTTATCGGGCACTCGGCAAAGACCGTGTTTGCCGAGTGTCAAATAAAATACACTCGGCAAACAAAAACACACGGAAAAATACGTCTTTGCCGAGTGTTTTTTTCTGGCACTCGGCAAAGATGTATTTTGCCGAGTGCCTTTGTTTTGGCACTCGGCAAAGAAGCTTTTTGCCGTGTGCATTTTTTTTGCCCTCGGCAAATCATTTTTTCGAAGCAATTTTTGAGGCCCTAAATGAATTCAAATGAAAAACTTTTCAACTACAAAGTTGTATAACTTCTCAAGATCTACAAAGTTTATTTTGGTCATTTCTTCATTTGACAAAGCGACAATAACGTTGTTCATAAAATCTACATCTTTCATATCTCTCATATTAGTTTCATGAAAGTAGAAGATACATATATAAGATTTGTGAACAATGTTACTACCACTATATCGGATGAACAAATGACCAAAATAAACTTTGTAGATCTTGATAAGTTATGAAATTTTGTAGTTGGCAACATTTTGATTTGAAATCATCTTGTCATGCAAAAACGACGTTTGAATTTAAAATTTTTAAAATTTGAATTTTTCAAACGACCTCGGATGAAAAAACTTCCTAAATGAAAATTGTAGATATCCAAAAGTTATGAAACTATGTAGTTGACAACTTTTTGATTTGAAATCATCTTATCATGCAAAACTATGTTTGAATCTCTCAAATTTAAAATTCAAATTTTTCAAACGACCTCGGATGGAAAAACTTACTAAATGAAAATTGTAGATCTCAAAAAGTTATGAAATTTTGTAGTTGACCACTTTTTGATTTGAATTCATTTAGGGCCTCAAACAAGTAATTTACTCTCAGTTTGCCGAGTGCCTTTTTTCTAGCACTCGGCAAAGCCGTATTTTGCCGAGTGCCTATGTTTTGGCACTCGGCAAAGAGGTATTTTGCCGTGTGCATTTTTTTGGTCCTCGGCAAATCAGTTTTTCGAATCAATTTTTGAGGCCCTAAATGAATTCAAATGAAAAACTTTTCAACTACAAAGTTGTATAACTTCTCAAGATCTACAAAGTTTATTTTGGTCATTTCTTCATTTGACAAAGCGACAATAACGTTGTTCATAAAATATACATCTCATTAATTTCATGAAAATAGAAGAGAGATATATATGATTTGTGAACAATGTTACTACCACTATGTCGGATGAACAAATGACCAAAATAAACTTTGTAGATCTTGATAAGTTATGAAATTTTGTAGTTGGCAACATTTTGATTTGAAATCATTTTTCATGCAAAAACGACGTTTGAATTTGAAAATTTTAAAATTTGAATTTTTCAAACGACCTCGGATGAAAAAACTTCCTAAATGAAAATTGTAGATCTCCAAAAGTTATGAAACTATGTAGTTGACAACTTTTTGATTTGAAATCATCTTATCATGCAAAACTACGTTTGAATTTCTCAAATTTAAAATTCAAATTTTTCAAACGACCTCGGATGGAAAAACTTACTAAATGAAAATTGTAGATCTCAAAAAGTTATGAAACTTTGTAGTTGACCACTTTTTGATTTGAATTCATTTAGGGCCTCAAATAAGCAATTTACACTCGGTTTAGTATAATATATTAGGAACTAAAACGGAATCTAGACACAAGTGACGATGGTGTGGTGTAGTGGTAGAGGAGGTTTCAGCAATGGGAGGTCTTGGGTTCGAATCTCGCCGTCACAGTAGCTGTGAAATTTATCTTGAAAAAAGCCGGAGATGGATGGGCGCCGACCGGTGGGGGCCTCCACCAATTAAAAAAATCCATTTTTTGGGTAAAATTCCCATTTTTTCGGGTTTTTTTCGTTCCAACTTTGCCTAGTGTCGGCACTTTTCGGCAAAGGCTTTTGCCGAAGTGCCCGACAAAAGACACTCGGCAAAAGACGTCTTTGCTTGACTCTTTTTTTGTTTAGTGCTCTTTGTCGAGTCAAAGACTCTCGGCAAAGCCTTTGTCAAGTGTAAATTGGGCTTTACCGAGTGCCCCTGGCACTCGGCAAATTCACTGAGTCCGGTAGTGGCGGTAACAGAAAGAGAAGCTGTCAGTTGCAAAGCAGCAGTGGCACATAAGGAAAAAAACATTTCAGTGACATATTATCGAAGGGCATAACTACAAAAGAGGAAAAAAATTAGGAGAAAAGTGAAAGTAGACTATCAGGCTCAAGAAGGACCCGTATAAAACTAACTCAGAGAAGCATAGTGTGGTTGTGAGAAAGCCGACTAATTTAGAGAATAAGAGGTGTAAAAATGAAAGCGGTCAGAGGCATAGGTGTGAGAAAGTCAGGGACCGACGCGCAAAATCTCAAACTAACTCAGAGAAGCAGGGGTGTAAAAGGAAATCCACCAGGAGCATTGATGTGACAAAGTCAGGGATGGACGCACAAAATCTCAAACTAACTTAGAGAAAGCGGAGGTGTAAAAGGAAAGCCGTCAGGGGACATGGATGTGAGAAAGCCAAGGACCAGTGCGCAAAATCTCAAACTAACTTAGAGAAGTAGGGTGTAAAAGGAAAGCTGCACTAGGAGCATTAATGTAAGAAAGCCAGGGATGGACGTGCAAAATCTCAAACTAACTTAGAGAAGCAGGGGTGTAAAAGGAAAGCCGCACTAGGAGCATGGATGTGAGAAAGCCAGGGGTCGACGCGCAAAATCTCAAAGTAACTCATGAGAAACAGAGGTGTAAAAGAAAAGCTGCTACGTAAAATCTCAAACTAACTAAGAGAAGCAGGGTAAGCCGGGGTTGACACGCAAAATCTCAAAAAAAAAAAAATTAGTCCATTCCTCAATTTATGCTTGTCATCCTTGCGCCATGATAATCTTCTCTGTATCGTTCTAATTTTACCAGATATCCAAAAAGATGTTATAGGCGTTGTTGCTTGGACTTCCCTCGTTTAGCTAGGCCTATAATAATCATAAAAAAAACGTTTGGATATCCAGCCTATAATAATCATAAAAAAAACGTTTGGCTATCCAGAGATCACAGCTCTCGTGGGCCGGCCTTCCAATGTCGGCCCAATGTGACGACACGACGCGCGCGGGCCTGCTTCTCTAGCTCTCACGTGCGCGCCACACGCGTGCTCAGCTAGCGGCGGCCCACTGCTGATCAAGAATCTGATTGTGCTCCACTTACAAAGAAATCCATCATCATAAATAAAAGAAAATAAATGTTGCTAAAAGAATAAAAGAAAATAAATACGCACAATACACTGGTAATCCACACAGGAGTATAGAACAACCGGTACTCGGTTGCACGCACTTTATTAGTACAAGTTTTACACGTAACCAAACTGATACATAGATCAGGTTTCAAAAAAAAAAACTGATACAGAGATCACAGAATTAGTTAACATAATTAAGCTACGTATATAAGCCTGATCATCTATCTATAAATGATTATAGTCACGTTCGTGCACAAACGATCGAACGGCTAGGTGCTTCACATCAGCCGGTTGCGGATGAGCTCATCAGTCGCGCCGGCGCCGGCGTCGGTGCCGTCGACGACGACGGCCGCCGACGGGTCGTCCTCCAGCAGCCGCGCGAGCCGCTCGGCGAGGCCGTCGACCTCGGCGTGGAGCCTCCGGATGTAGACGCAGGCCTCCCGCAGCACCCGAGCCCTCGTCGACGGGGACGCTTTGGCTTTGCCATTGGCGGCTGCCGCCTGATCGGGAGGGAGGAGGGCACACAGCCTCGAGACGAGCTCGTGCTCGTCGGCCGCCACCACTTGCTGCTCAGCCGGTGTGGCGTCGGCGCCTGGCGCCGGTGACAGCGGCGACCTCCTCCCCCGCCGGTTGGACCTGGACGACATATGCTCGATCGATCGTGTGTCAAGTGTAGTGTGTAGCTAGCTAGCTAGCTAGCAGTGCACTACAAAGTAGTCGGACTTGGAGTGTGCATTGGCTTAGCGTATCGTACCTATATATATTATTAGTTAGTGTGATTAATGTGTACATGTGCGTATACTATATATAGGAGTAGGGTTTTATACTCCCTCTCTTAAGCGTTGTTATAGTATTCGTGCTGCTCGAACTTTTTAGCGTTTGACAAGTTTATAAAGAATATTAGTGACGTTTGTATTTCTAATTAAGTTTATTATGAAAATAAATTCAAACGATCTAATGATACTAATTATGTATTATAAATATTAACATTTTTTTATATATATTTGATTAAACTTTAATACACGTTTGACTTCTCGTAGAGTAATAAGAACGACGATTGAAAAGGGACGGAACGCGATTAGTGATGCATTCAATTCATTATTCTACCACCATAGTCCCATAGGTCCATAGCGGCACCATGCATGTGACACGCATGCCGCACTATCGGTTAATAATAGGCAGTGTACGTAGCTAGTCTCATTCACGTGATGCTATTTGCATGATGATGAAACAAAAAACATGTATAAGAGGGCAAGAGGCAGGCTCGGAGACCGATTAGGACACTGCTTGTGTGTGTTGTTGGGGGAAACAAGTCTACCGCCCTTTGTTGAAGCGTACGTGTAGCATTAGTACTGGCAGAGCGAGCTGAAGGAGATGGGGGGGGCTAGATGCTGGCACAGCCACTGTTTATTTGATTTGTGTACTGTGGTCGTCAGTGTGGCCGGTGTGATGTCGATGTCGTCCAATACAGTCCATATAATGCATGCATCCGCAGGCCATGCATATTTATACATGTATAGTTATGATCTCAAGGTACACTAACACATGATCAATTCTGTTCCAATTCATATCCTCGTTTTAGGCGTGTTAGATATATATATATATATATATATAATCTACTACACAGTGGCTTTATTAAGCGGCAATTGGACTGACCGCTTACTGCATTTATTTTGGTTTGAAAGATAGAACAGCGCCTTCGAGTGAGAGCCCCGCTCAGCTCTCGACTATCAATTCCAGCAATGATGACAACTATGGCACCATGTTTCTTGTTGGAGATATTATTGTGGTAAGGTACGTTCTCGCCTCTTGGATTTCACTCTAATATGTGCACGTGTTGATTATTCACCGATTCAATAATTTAGAGAAAATACAAGCGTGCACCTTAGTTCAATTTTCTGCATCTATATGTCATTAGTCTTTAGAAAATTAGCTGGACTTTTCAAGTTTAATATTTGTGTTCAAATCTTCAAAAAAAATTATAGTTTTATATAGCTCACTGCCGAAAACGTGTGCACGTGGATGTATGCATATACATGCACTAGGGTGCTAGGTGCATGCATGCATAAGCATGATTGGACGCGCGCGTGCCTGCATGTGCCAACGCAGTTTTCGTCATCCACTACAGTGGAAAACAGCTATCAATACGCACGAAAATTACTTAGTTTTTTGAACAAACAAAAATTTTCTTCTCCTTTAATAAAGGCTTTTGTAAACCGATGTGATCTTGTAATCCATTGTGGGTTTAAAAAACAATAACAACTTATTTATCGAAAATATGCATGCAATGTTCCAATAAGGAGTGTATCAGCCTTACAAAAAAACGGGGGAGTGTATCAGTCGACTTATTATAGGGTTATTATGTTTTCCCAAACCATATATATATATATATATATATATATATATATATATACACACACACAGTATGCTTTAGACAACTAGCATAGCATATATAGTTATCAAAAGCATATATGTTAAACGGCCACACACGCAGCAGCTTTTCCTTGAAACCGTGGGCAGCTGGGCACGAGCAACTCAAGGTCCTCCCCCATGGTTTCATGCAAGAGACATGCATGGTCGTCGCTGCCTGACATGGAGCGACATGTTGCCTGAAGTCGGGCTTGGTTTTCAGCTGTGTTAGCACCACTACACACTCACATAAAAGCAAGACGACAAGGTACTATCAATGTTGTAGCTAGCCTGTAGGTAAGTGATCGAGGAGGCAAGCACAGCACAGATGAGATGATATATATAAAATCATCAAATTGCAGTTCCACCGCAGTTTCAGTCTTTCAGACAATCTTCAGTGCATCACCAATAGTCACTAAAGCTATTCATGCACCAGTAATTATTTTTTCCCCCTGAGTTGTTACATATAAGTGTATGTGCCAGTAATTAACATACATCCATTGTTTAGCAGAACCAAGCTATATAAAAAAAGGGAGAAACAAATTGAAGATTTATTGTAACCGGTATGTAACAATTCATCTGCTCATGTGTAACAAACAAGATCCACATGAAACCTAGGGCCCATCTACTTCAGTATTACAGTGATAGCATCGACTCATGTAACACTATGCTAGTACAAAAGCACGTAGCAAACACATTCAAGGGTTCCTTTTCACACTGTACATACTCCGGTCGCCGCAGCAATCCAGCCCCAGATGGAACCTGTAGCTTAGTGCTGCTCCTGCATTATGGAGAAAATACAGTTTATATGGGCAAGTCATCTGTGTCAAAAATCTCAAAGATTGATGTTTCTAAAGCTTGAGTCAATCAGTAATTGTTTCAGTTTTGATTCATAAGAAACGATTTTTTGTCTCACATGGAACCACTTGAGCTCCTGACCTACTGCAATTTAGAGGATCATATCCTGGAAGAGGAACAGACTGCACATGCTGACTTTCTGGGAGTAAAGTATTTGAAATGAATTACATTAACTACACTGATGAAATCTTCCAAGATTTGAAGAACATGCCACACCTTGATGCAATTCAAGAATATGACAAATGAGTTCCCCTCACTTCAATCAGGGTCAAGTGGCCACTAATGGAAGCAGCCGTCAATCACTAACAAGATATTTCATGAGGTTTTGGTCAAATTTAATTGTTGCCCAGACAGTAAAATTAACTACCCTAGTACCCTGTGGTCACATTTCCTGTCATGTATGGCAGAATGTGGGATAGGAAGCACAGGGAGACCGTCCAGGCTTTAAGGATGCAACACATGCATTTTTTTTTTTACAACACATGCATGTGGCTGATTGCTCCAGGAGTTAAGAGTCATAGGTGCTTTTGTTTAGGAGATAAGTTAGTCGCTTTGTCAGCTAGAGATATTAATATATTGCACTAGAATTCAGTTGAGTATGTATTGAGGAAGGATTTGTAACTTGGCCTTACATATTAGGTCACATGTATTTGGGAAACCCCAAGCAATAGATTGAATGTAGTTTCCCAATTCCCTGCTGTGCTCTCCTACCTAGCCTCTGCGCCGGCGCCCAAGCCTTGACCCTATGGCCCAGTTCCTTGCCCTCCCACCTCTCACGATCACACATTGAGCAATCATCCAGCAACCAACCATCCACCGCCATCTCATTTCCCAACTCATAGTTTGGGCCACTTAACTAGGTGGCAGCACCTAGCACGCCTAGTCTCATTAAAAAATGATCAAGCACTAGATATGCACAAGGATCAAATTACCAGTTCACTTGTAACCATGGCATTATATGCATGCCTTTATCTATGTGGACTGTACAAGTCAACTAAAACAGAAGGGGATTTTCGAATTTGGTAATTCCATGGAAGATTGTTCGTTGTGTTATACTAGCAATAATGTAGGGTCAGTTCACTAATCCATTTAAGCATTTTAGTATCGTGTGCACATAATTTTTAACCTTGCTTTTGTAATGCATATAGCAAGTTGCTGTCCTGAAAAATCTATACAAATATTGAAGGCAACAAGCAAGTAATTCACCTTACTCCAGCATTAAGCAAAGCATTTTCTTCTCTGCGAAAATAAAAATAAACCAAATGACATCAGTTGCCCAGTTGGAATATTTTTCTGAACAGGCATGCATATGGACAAATTGTCTTCAACATTTGTAAGTAAGATTCTCACCCATCGCTCAACTTCTGATGCTGATTCAGAAAGTCTCCTCCGAAGAATAGATTTTTCTGCTTCACAGCTCTCTACATCAATATCTGCACAGATAAAAAACACTGAGCACTGTTGCTGCTTCAAACCCTATGGAATATATAATGCTGTGCTTAGTATATTTGCATTACAAAGGTCTTTCAAAACACCATGAAAAAAGAGGACAGGTTCAGTTTTTACCATAATAGTAAGTTGATAGAATGTCGATACGCTCGATTGGCTGACAAAGGGAAAAAGAAAACATTAGAACTTCATTTGTCCAGCACACCCTAAAATACGATCAATAGATTGCAGATTAAGTCAAATATTTTCAATTATGCATTGTCAGTGACATCGACAAGCAATCTGTATCAAAACAGAAAGGAAAACTTATTCAAATGAACACTTAAATGTAATAAAAAAAACAAAAGTCATCATTTTAACAGGCTTTCCCCAGATATTTGCAGATATCCAAACAATCATACCAATAACCAAAGAGCACAGAAGAAAATTCACTAAAAGAGCTAAACGAAGATACAGGTTTTGTGCATAAAAGAACTGTCTTGCAGGTGGATACATACCATTACAAAAATGCCTTCTCTCCGGGTTGGAAGCCTCTCTAGTTTACTCAATGTATCGTCACCTTTAGTGACCCTCCCGAATACAGCATACTGAAATTTGTTATGTGCCAATCTCGATCAGTGACATAGATGATATTGATAATAAAAGGCTTTGATGTAGTGTTAAACACCTGGCCATCAAGGTGCGGTGAATCGCCCAGAAGGATAGAAAAGGAAGAGCCAGCACTGTCTGGATCAGAATGCCTTGTGGAAGGAATGAAATATTTACATGTTATGAGATAACTATTAGCTTACATGCAAAGGAAACTAATAGAAAATGTTTTCCAGAGCTTTGTTATTTCAACATACATTGCATTCCTCTGGATATGTACATAACTACAAATAGAAGTATGGAAAACCACAAGTAGTGATCTTAATCTTTTTTTCCAAATAAATAAACAACTTAATAACCATTGTTGAAGTTTTCAAGTGCGTAGAAAAATACTACATGCTCATCTATTTTAGGCCAGAACCAGAAGGCTTAAAGGTGATATGATAGAAGACAGTGGTCTGCCAAAGTTTTAAACAGAAAGCACCTTCCCATGGAGAGGATTCCCCTGACATGCTTGACACTACTAAATTCACCAACAATTGTTTTCTCTGCTTCCTTTTTCTGCTCCGCATTCATAGGGGCAGTTCGACCTGACATAACATCAGCAACTTGTGCAACGAAACCCTTGTCAACCTAGAAAAGAAAGCAATACATTGCGTTGTTAATTGATAAAGTAGCTCATAGAATACTAGAGATTTGTGTTTACAGGTAGCAAATAAGCAAAGTGACTAAAACTGATGAATACCCGGAAGAAGTGATTTGTGTTGTAGCATCCAAGCCGCACAAGTTTGAAAATGTGTTCGACAGTCTTAGGTGCAACACGAGGAAAGAAGCCAAACTCGATATCACCATAATTCGTCTGCAGGTAGAATTACAACAGAAGTAATCAGATCTACTGATCAGAACAGGAAGAAATACTGCAGAAAGGTAAAAATGGTAATTAGTAGCGCTGTAAATTCTGAGTCCCCCAAATGGCCAACCTAGGAATGACTGAATCAGTTGTGGGCTGCTAATAAGCATTTATGAAGTCATACAAATCATGTAAAAGCTACAGTTTTATTACTAATATCATTAAATATCCAACTGATGTAATTTTGGGGATGGAGTAATGCAAATTGCAAGGTGATAACCAAAGTACCAGAACCGATAAGTAAAACAGCCTGGCAGCTTGAGTGAATTGTGTGGAGAACAGAAGACACCATCTACCTAATGGGAGATTAGGAGTAGGAGGAAATCATATGTCTGAAGAGAAGAATATGCAACATGGTATCAGTCTTCTTGGAAGAATCTTGAGACCACCATGCAATGAAATTACAGCCAGGTTTGCCAGTTGAGCACTCTTATCCGCTAGTTGTGCAGAAAAAATTGCAAAAAATGACACTCGAAAGATTGACTCCTTGATTACGATGACACTCGGCTGGATGACAAGTGGGTCCATCTGTGTTTATGAATGTGGGTCCAGTGTCAAATCTGCAAACGACCTCGAGTCCAGCAGTTCTTAAATGCAACTCAGCAGCCATCTCCTTCCACATTGCTATGGCTTTGAATCGACTCTCGAACGAAATCTCGCAAAAGCAAGCCCGGCCAGCGTAACCGACTCACACTGATTCTCTCCAGATCCTCCTCCCACAGCTCTCAAATCACACTAATCCTCTCCCAGATCCTCCCACAGCTCTCAAATCCCTCGCCAAACCTAGCGAATTCGATGCCCTTGGGGCCGTTTCCTACCGCCAAAGGCTACTAAACATCGCTCCTTTCGAGCGAATTTCAGAGCAACAGACAATCGGGGTTGGGCGAATCTAGCAGTCGAGGGTTGGAATAGCAAGGGCAGTAGAGGAGATGGCGCGTGACCTGGAAGACGACGCGCGCGGATCCGAGGTTGGGGTCGGAGGAGTAGAACGTGGAGGCGCCGTCCGCGCAGACGGCCGCGACGACGAGGACCGCCGCTGCGGCGGCCGCGGCGCGGCGGAGTAGCACCGCCATTTCTTCTTCTTCTTCTTTTTCCTTCCCCTTCTGCCCCCGCTGGTTTTGACGTTTTGTTGTGCAGCGGTGTTTGCAAAGACGAAAACACACGTTTGGCAAAAAAAACCAAGTTCAGGTCCATTTTGTGATCTGGAAACCATATGACAATTTTTGAAAAAAAAAACTCGAAGCTATGTATTTAGATATACTATATCTAGTCTAGAACTCTAAAAACATAGTAAAAAAACAATGTTCTTGAAAAATCAAAATATTTTTCAATTTAGAACAGAAGGAGCCACACAATGTTTTTAACATAAAACAATCACTTGTTTGTTTTGACGCTTAATGCTCATTGTAATGTAGCTTATCCATCTATGTTGGTAAAGCATTATCAACCTTACTCAGCCTGTTTGGCAGGCCGTAAACGGTCGTGGATTATTTACTGCTGGCTGGTTTGGTGTGAGAGAAAAATATTGTTACAGCTTATAATTCATGATCATATACGAACAAGCGAACAGGCTGACTATCGTTAGTCCAAATTTGGAAGCATTCATAAGGGGTGAGTTTTCTTTGTAGAGAGGAGAGTCTTAGATAGATCTTTGAGATATCATGTCACATTTTCAAAATCACAATCTATTCTTATACATAGAGGTGTAGTGAAGGAGTACTCTTTAATCTCATCAATGTTATTCTCGAGTCACAGTAGTACAGAAACGGTTTTTGCTGATCCTTGCTATTCTTGAATTACACTAGTATAGAAATGATTCATAATCACTATATGCCACCTATTATCCATGTCTTATGTAATATAAACCCGTACTTTATTTCCTACTTTCCTTTAATCATTTGTTGTTCTAGGGACATTCACTCATGATATTAAATTTTGATTGATTTGATTTAACCTCTACTAGTTTATACTTAGCTATAGTCAGAAAAATATCATGGAAAGAAAAGGCAGCGATTGGATTGATAGAAAGGAACTCCAACAGCCAATTCCAATCCTACCTCACTGTGGAATCAGTTCCGTATATAATTTTTATGATTAATTATAGGCAATGGCCCTAATTGGTTCTGCTTAGGGGAGCTTCCAACTTCCGGCTCGAGAGAGGGGGCACGCGAGGGCACAGTAGAGTAACCTTGTCATGTTTAGTACTAGGAGCCCACGTGGAGGATTTTGCACCCGCAATGAATAATTTAATGGACACATTAAAAATACTCTACACTTCCCAAGTGGATGGACTTGGAATATATATCCTGTGCTCGCGTGCATTACGTGCTCCCTTTAAAAAAACCATTCAACCAGAAATATAAATGGATAGATGATGTATAAGGACCTATGTTCATGCAAAATTTTAGAATGGTTAAAATCTTGTACAAGTAGAAACAAAAAGGAGATAATAATCATGATATAATGATTGGGTCAGGTGCATTGTTTGCCTAGATCCGCAGCCCGCATCAACTACATCTTGATTTTTTATCTTTTTTTGTTACTCTATGTACAAGATTTTTTTTAATCCTCAAAATCTGCGTGAAGATGGATCCTTACATCATCTATCCTTAGGTATTTTTGGAAGAATTTTTCAAGCACTGTTTCATAGGTTTTTCTAGATGGGAAGCACGGGAGCGCCTAAAGGCATCGGGGCCTAGGATATGTTCTCCTGTAACACTTTTTATTGGGATGGGGGTAGCGAATGGGAAAAATGGATTGGGATAGCAGGACGGGGGATGGAATGTGTATGCTATTCTTTATTTTCCTATCCCTATTCATTTTCCATTATCCATACATAGGATCAGATCTATCACACCCCCTTACTTCCCTATATATCCCACTCTACATTTCTCAATATCTAAACGGCGCCTAGATGGATGTATAAAAGAAACACCTCGAAAGTTCAAGAGCCGCCAGTGCAATTCTACTCTACTAAAAACATAAATTTTAGCATCACAAATTATTATTATTCTTAGTCGACTTCACCATCTTGATGAAACTGATACATCATTTCGACAAGGGGCACACGCCCAAGTTTTAGCCTAACAACAACATTTATCGCCCGTATGGCCAATCTTGGTATAAAGGCAGTGTGGCTTAGGGTTCTTGTACCCTAGAGCATCACAATGTGCCCCACACAATATGTCGTCGCATGGAGAAAAATCGGTGCACCTACTACCTGCAAATATGATGTATTGCATTTCATCAGAGTGGGAACTTTTATATAGCTAAGTTGATGTAAAACATTATGTGTAAAATAGAATACACATGCATATATGTGTGGTTGTATATAAATTATTACTACCTCTTGCTTCACAAGACGAGAATACCATAGCCATGACAATAAGGGTTGCAAAGCACAGAGCCTTGGCATCCTTGTTGAGAAGTGCCATCAGGGAGAACTGATTCTTTGATTTTCTTGTGTTACTCTTATTATGTTTCAATTGTGTGTGGCATCGCCTCCTTGTCCATTCTTTATATAGGGGGTGGGGCGGTAGCAAATTTAGCATCCTATTAATGCATTAAATTATGCTCCTCTAATGTGTTTAGTGCTTATTTATTTGCGGCTTGTTTTGATTGCTATATTTTTCTAAGGTGGGGGAGGGGGGGGATTGGATTCAGACTACGGTGTAATTGATTAGGTTGACCCGATGGTTTGTTACGATACAAGGAAAAATGGATTGCCGCTGTATTTATTACGATAGCGAAAAATGGAAAATTTCAATTCGTGTTGGGCTCACACTAGGCCTGATTTATTTTGGGCTTGTTTTTCTTGCCCGTTCCCACCCAACAACTACTTGAGCGGACCTGCCTTTTTGAGCTTTTTTTGGGCTAGAGTAGACTGTGGGCCAACCAGGCCGAATAAAGCTCTCTTGCCTCGTATGACTCTGTTTATGGAGATACATACAAATGATAGACCTTTCTATATATAGCAGCATAACTGCATTACTATTAAAAAATACTAATCACTTGTATTGTATGATGAGGTGCAGGTAGGATTATGGTCTACTACTAGAGTTGAGCCAAATGGACCACCCTTTAAATAGGCAAGGCATATATATAAAAAGTCAGGCTATTATGCTGATGTGTGTGGTGGATTAGTTTGGAAGTAAAGAAAGAAAGGCTATCATGGGTAAGAACTAGGAGTAGTATATATATTTATATAAATGAATAAAAAAGGGGGAAAGTTTCAATAATTCTTTCTCAGAAGAAGGAGTGTCGTTATGCATGCATAGGCTGCAGTGTAGCAAACCTAGCTAATGGATAAATTCTCTTTCTCTGTCTCAAAGCATCCCTCTACAATGATGCAAGTGGAAAAGGCAGTGACCAACTGTTTTTGGGAATATTTCGGTGACCGGAGCGAGTAGGAATTTGGCCACTTTTCCGCGCATGACGGCACGAGGCACTTGTACCCTTGCGGTGGGCCCGCCCCCGGCCACGGCCGGGTTTCACACCAGGGCGGCAACCGGCAAGGCATGCTTGATGCGTCCTAGCTGCTGCTGCTGCTGCTGCTGCTTTCACACACCCCCAGCACTCCATTGAAAACCATGAGCTAGCGTTTTGGCATCGATCGCCTTTGAGGTGTTCTTGGTTTCTAAGCAATCAACCACCTTTGCTGCCTCGATCTTTTTCTTTACGTACGTGCCTTGCCAAACTACAAGTCCATCTGCTTGCTCTCTCCTGTGTCTGTGTGTGTGGTGCATGGAAAAGGCAGATATGATGGAGGTTAGCTAGCTAGCTAGGGTGCCTGCTTGGACACTTGACTTGTCATATATACCAAGCTAGCTAATACCAAAGCATGGGTTCAAAAGACTTTTCTCGAAGGGCAGAAAAGAGATCACCTTGTGTTACTTGTCAGTGTGTGGGAACAAGCAATCTAGCTTTTTTTAAAAAAAATGGAAACGTGTCCGTGCATATCATGTGCACTTGCATGGAAGCTAGGATCGGAGTTGGTGGTTGCCCACCAAGGCCATCATCATCATCAGTGCATTAACCATGCATGGTAATCGGTAAATACTCTATTATCCCAACACAGTTAACCATGCATGCATGCGCGTGCACGCGGGGGACGGAAATAAATGGTGCATGTGACAGGATGCATCATCATTTAATAACTAGTCAAAAGTGGACGGATTAGTGCACTTACGCCCCAATCCACTCACGAGCGCGCACGACTCTTCTCCGGCCAAAGGCCACCTACGCCAACGAGAAACTAACCAACAACCTAATCAGCTCTGCCCACAAGTTAAACACGTCTCGTCCCTCACATCTGACCTGTCGTCCCGTTGACACGTGTCTTGTTACGACGCCATCGTTCCCAACAAACAATCTTATGCATGTGTCACGTTTGTTGTCCTCTCCCCCAATGCGATGAACACTACTTCTACATGTATTTGTTACTGGGATATTGGGATTATTGTTCGTGGGTGGGCTCACTGCTACAAAAATAATTTTAGAAGATGTGTGTTTTTATTAAAAGAAATAGTCAAAAAGTGTTGACGTCTCAAAAAAAAACTAGTGAATTTTAGAAGCGACTAGCCCATTTAAGGAGACAACCCAAAAAACAGCACCTTCAGTAAATTGATTTACAGAGGCGAGTTTCTTAAGATAACCACCTCCCTAAATATGACCTATTTATAGAAGTGGCCCTCTTAAGAGGCATGACTCTGTTAGAAAATCTGTCACACCCAATTTTAAGGATAAAATTGAATGCACTAAACTCATGTGTGCCTAGGGATCAGTCCACACACATAGTTGACAAATTAAAAAAAGTATCATCACGGTGTATCTTACATAACGAATAATAGCATCACATTGACTTACATAACACAAATGGAAGATAAAAGATAACTCTCTCGTGGAACTCCATCACGGGGACGGTCATTTGGTTGACCACAAGCCTAATAATCCTCGTGAAACTCCTTATATCCGTTGTCATCTGTTACCCATCCGGGATTTTTATCCAAATATTGAAAATTAAACAAGCGTAAATCGTCCCGTACTCAACAAGATAACATGGGGTTCATGAGGCTCAAAAAGGATGACACCGGTTTCTTCGCAGTTAGCACTTTTAGTAGATTCAAGATTTTATCCTCATCTATTATTAAGTTATGCTTAAGCTCCCTTTTAAACCCACGCGATCATATATCCGATCCAATAGAGTCATGTGACATCATCATAATCATCTCGTATAAACAACATTATAAGTAGCCATCTATTCTGCAGAGTTTTCCGGGCCGCTCAGAATCGTGAGCACGGCTGTTATAATAGCTTTGTTACCCTCTGCAGAGGTGGTGCACATTCACCATGAAGTCGTGATCCCCATATGCCCGGGTTAATTACTCCCATGTCACTTCCAAGGTGAGCGGACAGGGTACACTATGAAGCCATTTCATAGGTTTCCCTAACAAGTTAGGGCCGCTAGGTTTCCTTGGCGAGTGCGAGATGTAGGAACCCCCCTTTCCTATGGCACATATCCATCGCGGCTATACACATAGGAACAGGCGGCGCCCTATACCCAACGTGGCAAGCCCCATTTGCGCCAAAAAGGTAACCTCTAACTAGCTAGAAAAGGTCCTATTATCGAGCTAAAGTCGAGCCATATGACTCTCCGGTTGTAATCGTCACCCCAGCTTTTTTGCCGGCACAGATAAGTCCTTATGGAGGGCCTAAGCAACATGAACAAAGGTCATTTGCCCTTTAAGCCCTATGGAACAGTTGTTATAAATCATGTTACTCACTTTGTTCCATAGTATCATTCATCAATAGGTATATCAAGTTCAGTTAGAGCACTAGCAATCTACCCATATGCATTTAACCCATAGGATACAAGGAAATGGATAAAACAATCACTAGGATGTCCTTACGGGTATCAAAATTAGACACATGCAAATGAGTAATTGATTAAAGTGAAATAGGACATCAAGGAAGGCCCATGTTATACTTGCCTTGGTTCACAAACTCGTCTTTGGTCCTGCTGGTCGTCAAGAGTTCTTGGTCTCCAACGCTTTTCCTCACCGTCTCTAACGCAGCACCAACACGGCAACATACAACATTCCAAAAGCATCCATGCAAAGCAAACATTCCTATCATTAGAACAGTACACCAACAGTATTGAAAACAAGATAAAATATTTGTAAACATATTCTACGTCTCGCTACGATCACGTCAACGCGAAGTTCACGAAAAACAGAGCTAAAATGCGAAAGTTATGATTTAAACGGGTTTTCCTATAGCCATATATTTAATTAAATCTAATCATGAAATTAAAAAGTTCCAAACTTGACTAACAGTAGTTCTAACATGTAGCTTATGAAATTACGAAGCTAACGCGATTTGAACGGATCAATTCGGAGCTAAAACGTAGTTTTTATGAGCAAAACAATTCTAGTGGCATTTCTGTAAATACTGAAAACGTATTTTGAACTAAAACAGTGAAATTTACGCTTTCCAAACGAGAGAGCGTACTCGGGGAAATGCGCTAAGGACGGCGGGTTCGATTACATGAAAACAGAGGGTCTCTTTAGCAAAGTTACACGCGAAAGGGTATCTTCTAATCTCGGCCGCAGATCCGGAGATGGACGGCTAGAATCGGCTTGGGAAGGAAGGCCACGCGGAACAGGACTCCGGCGAGGCTAGCCATGGCCAAGGCAAAAAGAACACGCCATGAGCTCGGATAGGGGGGCTAGGGTCCGCCAAACAGGGAACCGAGGGCACCCGAGAGCTCGGGGGAAGAAGGGGGGTCGTGCACGGGTCGAGAAGGCGGCCGGGGCGGCGGCGCCATGGCCGGCGGCATGGAGCTCACGGCGCACGCGGATTGGGCGCTATAAGCCACGAAACGCGAAATGAAACGCATGGGGAGAGAAAGGGGACCACGGCGAGCTCACCACGGGCGAAAAATCGGAGGCGGAGACGGCTCAAGACAGTACCGCCAGCCATGAGGTGGACGGCGAAATCCGCGACCTCGGGCGACGGTTCTTTGGGGCCTCCGGTGCGTGTGCGGGCGAAATGGAGCGGGGCGCAGGGCGCGACGAGGGGGGCTCGGCTGCCTTTTAACGAGGCCGAGGGCACGAGGGGGGCGCTCCCACGACGCCAGGGCGCTGAACGGCGGTTCCGCCTTGACCGGGAGCGGCGCGGACGCTGGAGGTTGGGGCGGCGCCGACAGTAGGGCCCGGCGTCATGTGGTCAAGGCGCGGGCGGATTCTTGGTCTGAAGCGACGCCGAGGCTTAATTCTTCATTTGACCTGGACGCGGGCCAGGCCGAAAAGGGTGGGTCAAGGCCATTGTAGTCTTTGGTCAGGGAAAAGAAATGGCCATGGGGCCGAATGAGAGGAAGGGGAGGAATGGAAGGAATTTTCCCTTTTTCTTTTTATAAATAAAATTTTCAAACTCATTTTCAAAAGGTTTTTAAAATCTTTTAGCATTTGAACAAAACCACCCGTCACAGAAATAAATATGCAATAGCATGAATGCATCAACATGTTTCTATTCTTGTATTTTCTTTTAATTTCATAAAAGAAATATTATTTCCTAAATTTGAAATGCACATATAATTGCATATTTAAATCAAATTTACTATTTTAAAAAGAATGTCATTTTTAGGGTGTTACAAAAACAAAAACCTAGTTTACAACGAGTAAACCCTAATAAGCCGCCCCCTTCTCTTGATCACACCCCTAGTCCTTACCCATTGCCCCCAGATTTTTGTCTCGGTAGGTCCTGAAGGCTCCACCTCTCTCACACCACCTCCTAGCCTCCCACCCTGTGAGCCGCCACCCACCGCCACAACTTCACTGCCCTAGCCCCCCTACCCTCAGTCGCCTCTCCTCAGCCACCTCCCTGGAGCGCCTAGACGACAATACCCTCCTTGGAGAGGATCTAGACGATGACATTGTCCCCTAGGCATCATCCACTTCGGCGGCTGCGCATGCTCTCTTGCCCTTTCTAGCGGCGGCATTGGCCTGAAGGTGGAGGAGGCGAGCTCGGCGAGATCTATGGTGGGCATCGTACCCCTTCCCCCTAAATCAGTCAAATCCATGGCTCATGCGATCCATGGCGAGGTTAGGGTGGCAACATTGGCCGCTCTATCCTATGCCTATCAGCAACTGCAGTGCATGTAGGTGATCCCCTAATCTCTCTCCCTCTTCCTCACTCGCCTCTCCATGTTCCTCACTCTCCCCTCTTCCTCACAGTTTGAATATCGCATAGTGGCACCGAATCTGGTAGAGGATGGGCCCGAGGTAGTGTGTGAGAAGATCCATGATGTGAGGGAGGCATCCACAATAGCGCGAGTGAACTCCGTGACAGCTAGGGCGACATCCACATCAGCGTGGGTGGGCTCCATGATGGTGGCAAGGAAGCAATGGCATGTATGGGCTCGACGACGGCGAGGATGACATCCACATCGGCATGCGTGGGTTCCACGATGGTGGCAGGGAAGCAATGACATGGGTGGGCTCCACAACGGTGATGGGGCAGCAGTGGCATCGATGGGTTCATGGGCTCGACAGTGGGTTCAAGAGCGGGCTCGATGATGGTCTTGTAGCTTTTTTGTTTTTTGATGAATCTATTTATACTGGCGAACATTGTTACCGCCTCTATAAATGTTACTTAATAGAGACCTACAAATAGAGGTTGGGGCGTCATCCGCCTCTAGAAATGATTTCAACCACCTTTGGAAACACTTTACATATGCACTTTGTTCATATTATATTTATACTCTTTTCTTTTAATAAACAATTTGGTGCTCTGACACTATACTAATCTCCTAATGAACACATATAATGTCTTTTCTAGGATAAATCAACTTCCTTCTAATACAATTTTGTATAATCAACCCCTTATATTTCACAATGCCAATGACACAGGTGGTAGACCCTATGATCCACTGAGACATTGATGGCAAGTAGGAGACAACAAATTTTTGCAATGGCCACTACTAAAAAGAGTTTTGGAATACACCGCCTTTTAATTTCTGTGGCGGTCAATAACTTGTCCCTGCCTATGTTGTATGTAAGTGCAGAAGTCTCACAGCCCATCTCTAGAAATCGATTTTCGAAACGGTTAGTATAAGATTACAGCTTCTAGAAATCATTTCCGAAGTGTTTTCTAAAATGATTTGTAGAGGTGGTTAACATAAAATATGTCTAGAGGTTGTTGGATGCATCCGAAAACCACCAAGTTTCAAAGGCTTGGACACAAGCAAAGCAATCGCCTCAAAAACCCGATTTACCTACCTTTAAAAATGCCTTTTTGCAGTAGGCCTTTGTTCTTGGGACTATTATGTTTTTTTGTGTGTGTGGCCATGTTCTTTAATTTCTTTCGCACTATATGTGCAATCTTGTGATGAACAAAATTAGGTGCCTCGTCGCTATAATACTCTCATGGTGATGACCACTACTGGCTAACAAATTGGTTTCTAGGTTGGTCTGACTGTGTACGTGTGGTATAGTTCTCTTTGTTACCGTCCCTTATCCTTCCAACGTCCAAACTACTACCTCGGTTTTAAATTATAATCAAGTCAAGCTTTTGTAAATTTGACTGAATATATATAAAAAATTACATAATAAGCGTCTATAATATCAATTGGTTTCATTAATTTCTCCGTGAAATATATATATCTTGATAGTACATTTTTTGAACCTATAGATTTCATATATCTTTCTAAAAATTTTGGTCAAAATTAGTGAACACATACAGTTAAAAAAAAAAGCTAAAGTGAATTATAATTTGAAACAGGAGTAATATCAGAGAATTAGACCCAAACTAGGTATAGCACTTCCCAGCAAATAAAAAAAAACTAGGTAAAGCACTGCTACTAGCTAGTGACTGATGTGCATGAGCGTGACAATATTGCCACACGGTAACGACGGCGACCAGGTCAGTAAAGAGAGTGAGTTTGGTGACGCTGATCGTCCATCAATTGTTGTTGCCTTGCAAGAGCTCGCAATCATCCGATGTGATGGCGGCCGTGGAAATTAAAGTGATGAGTCCCGGGCCTATGGGCAATCATTGCGTTTCTTCCACGACCGAAAGGCCAAAGCTTTGACGGCGGCGGCGGCGGCGGCGGCGGCGGCGGATCGGACATCGGAAGGAGAGCTGCCGTCTAGCTGCTGCCATGCTGAACTGCCGATGGTTGGTCGATGGATGGGGACGGAACGTACTGCTCGAACAGGTGCGTGTGGATATAGCTGAGCTGAGAGCGATGGAGCTAGCAGCAGTCAAGACTCAAGAGATCGAGAGCCACACACAATGGAAGGCGCGTGTGCATGGATTGGATGGAGGAGTTCTTGGTTAACCTACTGTATCTATATATATCTAGGAGAGTATCTGTTATTTGCTGGTGATTAGGACGTCACTTGCAATGCCTGCTGCTACAACTGTGTGTGTGTGATGGCCTGATGGGTGACATGATTGCTTGTGACTCTTCTGAGCCTCAAGCCTAGCTTTTATCTATCGCTTGACTATGTCAGAACGTGTTCTTGACGGTTAGGATCCGCCTCCGGATTTACTCGATCGCAAAATTATTCACTCCTTCGTTCAGCATACCTTACGTGTATATATACTAGCAAATATATCCGTGGATTGTAACAGGATATATAATTTGCTGTATAGTTATATACTCCCAACTTAAACATAGCACACAATTGTGATTTAGATAAAGACCAGGGACGACCGCAACAATAAAACACTACGAATAAATACAGTAAGGTCCAAATAACTCCAAATCTATAGCACAAACGGATAGATTATACTTTTTATTAAGGAAATGTAATTAGTTACATGGTTTTTTTTATTTGAAATGAATACTGATGATTCTTAGAAAGTAAAGCAGGTTTTATTATCCTCTCTAATATTGAAGAGCGAAAGCTTTTCGTTATTTTGTTGCTCACAACTGTCCGGTATATCTGCTAGTTTTAGAAAGAAGAAAGCACAAAAACACCTTTTAAAACAGCAAATCTGTTGGGTATTGATAGTTCGGTGGTCAATTTTTTTTTTTGATGCATTAGGTCGTGCGTTTGCGCTATTGCTAATTCATCCACCGAGACGGTACTATATAGAGAGAATATATGAGGAAAAGAAAGAATAGCGTCGCACACACGGTACGCTAGCTCTCTAGATTTCTGTTTGCGTAGCTAGATTCCATATTTCCATAAATCGGCGTGTGGAAAGCAAGGTGCCCAGGTCTTTTGGCAACCGTCTTTAGCACAGAAGCAGTCAACAATGCAACAACCCACGCCAGACGCTCTCCGATCCTAGCTAGATAGGACTTGTTCAAATCCAACTCCGTCGTCTAATTAAACCGCTGTTTAAAAACCGTTTAAACAATATGCTATGATAGATGCACGTATGTATTCGACGGTTTATATCTCATTTAAACAGCTGCTTTACAGTTTAAATGGTCTTTTTTAATTTAGCCCGAACAATAACTATACACTTGGTAGCGTTTCAGAAAAGCACTGCGTACCTATCAGATATGTACGCATCTCGCACACAGAACAGACAGGCCAATCAAATCAACGCCTCACAGCCGGTACTCAGTCAGGTCAGGTGTCCATGCTTGCCCAGTTGCCCGGCGGCGGCTCCTTCTCTCCTCTTCCCATTTCTGTGGCTGCCAACCGGCCTGCGGTTGTTTTCGACCAGCAGCATGCATCCATGGATAGATAGATGCATGGGGTTCGTTAATTGCTGCCCTCCCCCTCCGTCGTCGTCCTGGTCTGGCCGGCCGGTGTGCAGCTCCAACCCCACTTTCTTCACGCATGGAGCAGCATCTAGGAGTATGCTCTTACAGTGATGGATAGGATAGCTGGTAGCTGCTGCTCGCGCTCCAGCTGGAGGAACCATGCACTGCACGCGAGACGCGACGCGCGGGCCGGTCTTGAAAAGCGCGCGTGCTCGCCTGGTCTTCATCTTCCTCGGGAGTTTGATCCGGATACTAAAGTTTATTCCCTCTGACATCTGGACGTTTTGGTTGTTAATTAGAATAACTAAATATGAATTAATTACAAAACTAATTGTACAGATGAAGACTAATTTACGAGATGAATCTATTAAGCCTAATTAATTCATCATTAGCACATGTTTACTGTAGCACCACGTTGCCAAATCATGGATCAATTAGTCTTGATAGATTCGTCTCGTAAATTAGTCTTCATCTGTACAATTAGTTTTATAATTAGTCTATGTTTAATACTTTAAATTAGTGTCCAACATCCGATGAGCTAGCTAGCTTGACTCTTGACCTTGTTCCAAAAATTCGGTTTTTAATTTGTACATATAAGGCGTGTGTTGTCTCTGTGTGTATTATTTATATATATACTTGTGGTTTATTTGACTTTATTTTAAATTGAACTTTTTAAATTTTGACAAAAACATATACGGCATCTACAAATTCGAATAAACGGACTATCAAAATATACATTCTTCATGGAGAATTTACGTGTTAGTGTTTTTTTTCTTAAAAAAACTCAGTCTAAGCTAGCGAAGTTTGCTTGTCTTATATAGGACAAAGTCAAAACAAACTATGTACAGGAGACTAGGGCCATGTTCGGCTGGCCAAAAAAATGATTGATGCTGATACTGATTTGTTGTGAGAGAAAACACTGTTATTTTGCTGGAATGATACAGCTGATAAGTTCAAGCCAACAGGGCCTGGGAGTAATTTGGGCGGTGTTTAGTTTCCCCAAACTCCCAACTTTGGCATTATGCAAAAAGAAGATTCCCCGTCACATCAAACTTGCGGTACATATATAGAGTACTAAATGTAGATGAAATCAAAAACTAATTGCACAGTTTGGTTGAACTTTGCGAGACGAATCTTTTAAGCCTAATTAGTCAATGTTTGGACAATAATTCACAAATATAAACGAAATTGCTACGGTATTTGCCGTCACATCAAACACTGTGCAAATACCGATTCCGGCCGAACTAAACAAGACCTTGGAGCATGGAAAGTGTGCATGATATGATATGAAAAGAAAGAAGCCTACTTGGCACTTGGCAGTGAGAAACAGCTGGGAACAACGGTGTCTTCTTCTCTTTGGATCGGTGTGCAGAAATGTGTGTTCTACTTGTGCTTTTCCTTCCGGACTTGCTTTTCTTAGTGCAATGCATGGCTTGGTCTTTTTTAGCACGTGATCGGTGAGAGTGTATTTGGATGGGAAGAACCCTGACGGATTGGCTTTCGTCAGCCGCATTATTATTATATTATATTTGCAAAATGTGTCGCTACCGAGATGCTAATTAACTAGTCCACGAGTCTTATTATTACTATGTGACCAGAATTCAAACACGACGTTAATTATTCTTATGTACAAATATTTAAAATGCATTGGAGTTCTATCAAAATATTCCATGATGTGTTATTATATACTTATAATATATATCGATTTCAATAAATAAGCATTGTGTAACCATCCTGAAATAAATAAATAAATAAATAAATATGTACAGTATCTCGATGACAATATATCAGTTTTCTAGCTCTTCGTTCACTCTCACACTGGAAGGCTATTCATAACTATTAGTATATTATTAGTAGTAGTAGGCCTCTAGGTCATGACTTGAGAAGACCCAGAGACGCTATATCTGGTATAGAGACAAATGGTTTGCTAAAATTAACTACTTCATTAATACATAGCTACATATCTAAACTTTGAGAATTATAAGGATAGCCCATGTGTTGTTGGGGGGACTCTCTTAGAAATAAATCTATTGCATATATGAGTTAAACCATCTATATGTTCTTATTACATCTATTCACCATGTTCGTTTGATCGTATCAGCTATGCTTATCGCCCATGATACAACGTTTTTCTCTCACAACAAAACAAAGCATCGGCCGGCTTATAAGCCACAGAAACGATCAAGCGAACATGGCGATTCTTATCAAAACTGGTTGCATTAAGAAAACTATGCTATCGATGGTGACATCATGTGTGCCACTCTCTTTGCTCCTTGGAGGTGCCATCGTCGTTGTGAGGCATCTCCTTCCCTACCTCAGGTAAAGACTCTGCAGGGTATAAACCTTGCTTCGACTTGTCAGAGCGATGATGGCTATAGTTGATAGTCGTTACATCATATGTCAAACATCTCAGTAATAAAGAAAACTAACATATTTCTCATGCATGTTTTTTATTTTAAATAACCTAGCTCCATATATGTATTTGGGAGTATATGGTTACACGGGCATGCACAAAAAAAGGGAGCTAGTTTGGCCTACTAGCCAGGTCACTCGGTTCCCTAGGGTCGGCCAACATGTCGGTGGCACCAAAACAATCTTCAGTGCAAAGAAAGAGAACACACTTCTCATCGTTGTGCACCGTGGATTCAGTGACGGTTTGATAAATATGAGAGATGATATGATATGATATGAAGCCAACTGGGAGACAGGACTTCACCCAAACACCATCACTAGAGGGTGGACCAACTTACCTGTGAAAGATGGAGGGTTTAGGAGGCAATGGGAGATCGACTGACCCTCCCTCTAGCCCCAAACCACCTCGAACTACCTTAGATACTTGTAAATTGCCTCCACGAATACACCTCAAGCGTTTGATCACAAGGTAGTGGAGAAGGACGATCTGCCGACCCTGACCCCTAGGGATTCATCAGAGAAACATTTTTAAAGGAAATCTCTGGATCCAAAATGTTTCTATGAGAATTTGGAATGATATCAAACACCCATGCAACACACCAAAAATGCCCCTTTGGGACACCGATTTTTCTATTTGCGGGTCAAATTCATGCAAAGCTCATACACTAAATGTTTTGATGGAGCGTACATCTTGTTCATGATAATAAAGGACTTCTTAAATTCTTCGAAAAGTGGAACCCCACTTGAGAAAAAAAACACCAATTGCCCAATCCTATGGTTTCTTGGATATTTGGAAGTTCCTTCGTATCTGTTGTGTAGACATGCAATGCACTAGATGGACAATATGCACTAAAAGATTATGGCTTCACAAAGACAAATGGACAATATAAGTAGCTTCATGCTATCCACATACAATACAGGTTCCCAACTTGTTATACTTATGGACTCTATAGTCATAGATACAAAGAGATCATTTTCTCATCAAAGAATGTTACTTTGCATGCCACATTATGTACAAACATAGATAATTTCTTCACTACATGTTGACATAATTACTTTCAAAACTATGTGAGGTTTATACAACATAGGTTCTAGTAATTTATTTTCTTTATTACAATTTACAAAGTATTTTATCATTGTGGGTGATGATAACAGTAGTGTATAACAGAGAATTAGAAGTGTTGTATTGATCTACTTGCATACTGAGAAACTATAGGAGTTATATTTTGAGAGTAATGGTTTTCAGAAACCTTTGGTAAATCCTTGTATTGGGGGTGGAGGTGCAAAAGTGAAAAACAAATAAACATGGCTCTTACTTATTAGGGCTTAGGAAAACATACTAATAGTGTGGTTGTTGGTCAGCAAGTAGTGGTAGTAGCTAGTTAGGATTTAAATCTAGGCTTGCAAACAAAAATCCCCATCGTGGCACAAACAAAATAGTAGGCACTAGCCTATGGCAATTGTGTGGTCCTACCAATAGTAGAAGTGGTCACTAGCCTAGGTTATAGTGCAACCCTAGGGTGAGGTTGTGTTTCGAGGGTTTTTCTTGTTCGGTTTCACACAAGTTTCTACTTATTGCAAAGCCATATGGTTGTTTTTTTTTCAAGCGAGCAAGTTTTTATGTATTATGAATTAGATATTTTGTATAAATTTTGGTTTTGACATTTCATTTTACCTCAAAATGGGTGAAACAAGTGTGCATACACCAACTATCACCCAAAACAGGTGGATCCCCTATCCCCTCACAAATATCATGTGTTTGGAATTAATCAGGGCCCTGTTCCTATTTAGTGCTATCCTTGATGACATCATATCTTAAATTGAGTGGTAGGGTACTGGTGAAGCCATGCTGCATCTCCATGTGAATGGGACTTACATGGATGTATGTGCTGCTACTGCATACCGCTCCCCTAGGCCACGCGAACTCATCGAAAGTTTCGGGATGAGACGGGGTCTTAAGCAAGGAGCGGCAAAACTAACAACCCTAAGTCCTCCACCTATCAAGAGATTCTATTAGGAGAACCCATCACACTGTCATGGATGGTATATTAATCCTCCAAAGCCCATCATATAGTTCTTTATTACTTTCTTATTCAAGCTTTTATTCCTTTTCACATGTTGTAATTCAACTTTATTCCCCTTATTGTCTACTCTGTCTTTGACTACAAATTTACATATCTACTTTCACTTGAAGCTATCACAAACCTATTTGCAGCATTTGTCTAGAACAATTAAGTCATCGCACAACATAACACCATTTGAAGAAAAGTAAATACATTGGATGCGTTCATTACTCATCATCTATGATAAAGTTGTTGTAGCTAGCATGGTATCATGCCATGGATGATACACATAAACTATAACCATTTGCAACATTAACATTTGGTTGAGAGAATATGTTTCAATCATAGAAAGATGCAACATCAACATATTTTTTTATTTTCTATACATTGGTATTCAAAATTTAGTTGAATGGATACCTACCTATTTGATCTCTAATAGTAAAAGAAAAGTATGAAAAAAATATTAAATCCTTTATATACAGTATACATTATATATATTTCTTATTTCACCGTAAGTTGTAATTTAAAGGTTATAGCCTACCTACCTAGACTCCAATATTTACCATAAAAGAACATGAAATCTCACTCATGTGCATCCAACATATATTGCCATCACACACACACACCACACATACACACACACACCAAAACATCAACAATATTTTACAAACACAACATGGAATACACATGACCTATCCTTAATATTTACAACCACATATCACCACTCTATCCCCGACAATTAACGCTAGAGGTACAAACATATCTATATCTATATCTATATCTATATATTATATATTATATATATATATATATTAATTCTAAACCCCACTAGAAGTTCTATCTCGACTCCAAGCTATATCCACCTCAGCAGCCCACTATCAGATGCAATTATGATATACACGTTAGCGAGACACATTATCCACTGACATGCATTTAGTTGTCTACATCAGTGTGCCACACAATCTACTAACATTATTTATATCTCTTATTTATATCTCTTATAAAGCTAATCCCCACCGCATTTAGTTGCCCACATCAGTGTGCCACGCAATCTACTAACATTATGTATATCTCTTATCTATATCTCTTATAAAGCTAATCCCCACTACAAGTTATATCTTAATATGCAAGCCATCCACATCATCTTCATATCATCTCACTGACTTCCAACCTCTTCGTGCAACCAATTTTGATAAAAATGGATGTAAGAACATGTAGATCATCTAACTCATATGTACAACATTTTATTTCTAACAGAGTTATTGTAACATCCTAAAATTTGCATTCTTTTAAAATTAGTAAATATGATTTATTTAAGCAAATGTGTGTGCATTAAAAGACAGGGAAATAATAAATTTTGTGGAATTAAAATTTAAAAATAAGTTTAGAAACTTTTTGATGCATACATGCTGCTGCATATCATTTTGTGAATGCTTGGAATTTGTTAAAGATTTCAAAAAGAATTGAAAGTTGAATTTAAAAAGGGTTTTGGAAAATAGAAGAAATAGAAAAGGAAAGAATCATTTTTTCCTCTCCTTTCTTGAAATCGGCCTATTGCCCCCTCTCCCTTTCCCCTTTCATTGACCCAAAGACCGCACTCTGCCTCTCCCCTTTTTCCCTCAAACCGTTATTCACCCAGCAGCTTTGCTTTCCAAGAAGCCCAGCCAGGCCACCACTCGGGCGCCAGCCGTTGCCAGCCCAGGTTTGCTCATGCCACCCATTGACCTTTGCCCCCCACTGCCGGCGCCTCTCTCCTCCTTCCATAACCACCCACCAATCAAGCCATAAGCCGCAACCGCCTCCTCGCCCACGTCTTGCGCCATCGTGGGAGCGTCGCCCGCGCCCTTGCCTCTACAAAAGGAAGCCGAGGCCGTCCCCGCACCCTCTGCTGCTGTTCCCCGCTCCCTCTCGCGTCGCCGTGCCCGAGAGAACCACCGCCTCGAGGTCGCCAGGATCCACCGTCCGCCCTCCGCGTGAACCGCCGACTCCGAGCCGCCGTCGACCCTATTTCTCCCTGCTGTGAGCCTCGCCGTTCTCCCCTCTCTCTCCCCGTTCAATTTATTTCTCATTTTGTGGTTTGTATGGCCTTGTCGCATGCGCCGGGAAGCTCCTTGCCACCGGCCATGTCCGCCACCTTGTCAACCGCGTCCTCCGGCCGCCGTATCGGCCCAGACGTGTTCGCCTGCTCCCCCTCTCTCTCCCGGTGCTCACGGTTCATCTAACCGTGGACCGTGGCCCTCGAACCGTGCACACCGGCGAGCTTCACGCCGCCGGCCATGGAGAGCCACCGCGGGAGCTACTGTTCCGGCCACCTTTTCTTTCTCTCTCCCCCGGATCGATTTCTGGCCGTTCATTTCAAATCCGACGGCTCACGTTAGAAGATACCCCTTCGCGGGTGATTATGCTAAAGAGCCCCTCGGTTTTTAGAAAATAGAACCCGCAGTCCCTAGCGCACTTCGCTGATTACGCTTTCTCGTCTTGAAAACGTAAAGTGCACCGTTCTTGTTCAAAATACGTTTTCAGTATTTACAGAAATGCCATTTGAATTGTTTCACTTATAAAATTGTCGTTTTAGCTCCGAATTGATCCATTCAAATCGCGTTAGCTTCGTAATTTCATAAGCTACATGTTAGAACTACTGTTAGTCAAGTTTGGAACTTTTTAAATTCATGGTTAGATTTAATTAAATATATTGCTATAGGAAAACCCGTTTAAATCATAACTTTCACATTTTAGCTCTGTTTTTTCATGAACTTCACGTTGACGTGATCGTGGCGAGACGTAGATTATGTTTACAAACATTTATCTTGTTTTCAATAATATTGGTGTACTGTTCTAATGATAGGAATGTTTGCTTTGCATGAATGCTTTTGGAATGTTGTATGTTGCCGTGTTGGTCACGTTGACGGTGAGAAAAAACGTTAGAGACCAAGAATTCTTGACGACCAGCAGGACCAAAGACGAGTTTGTGAACCAAGGCAAGTATAGCATGGGCCTACCTTGATGTCCTATTCACTTTAATCATTCACTCATGTGCACGTGTCTAACTTTGATAACCATAAGGACATTCTAGTCATTTGATGACTTGTTCCCTTGACTCCTATGGGTTAATTGCATATGGGTAGATTGCTAGTGCTCTAACTGAACATGATCTATTTGATGGTGAATGGTTCTATGGAACTAAAGGTAAAACATGCTTTATAACAACTGATCCATAGGGCGATGGTGCAAATGACTTTTGATCATATTGCTCTCGGCCCTCCATAAGGACTTATCTGTCGGCAAAAGCTGGGACTGACAGTGCAACCGTGAGGGTCATATGGCTCTGACTTTACTCAGTAATAGGACCTTTTCTAGCTTGTTAGAGGTTACCTTTATGGCGCAAAAGGGGCTTGCCACGTTGGATATAGGACTGCCTCTGTTCCTATGTGTATAGCCACGATGGATATGTGCCATAAGAAAGGGGGTTCCTACATCTACCTGCCAAGGAAACCTAGCGGCCCTAACTTGTTAGAGAAACCTATAAAATGGCTTCATAGTGTACCCTGCCCGCTCACCTTGGCAGTGATATGGGAGTAATTAACCTAGGCATATGGGGATCACGACTCGCGGTGAATGTGCACCACCTCTGCAGAGGGTAACAAACTGTTATAACAGCAGTGCTCACGGTCGCGAGCGGCCCAGAAAACTCACAGAATAGATGGCTACTTATAATGTTGTTTATACGAGATGATTATGATGATGTCACATGACTCAATTGGATCGGATATATGATCACGTGGGTTTAAATGGGAGCTTAAGCATAACTTGATAATAGTTGAGGATAAAATCTTGACTTACTAAATGTGCTAACTGCAGTGAACCAGTGTCAACCTTTTTGAGCTTCATAACCCCATGTTATCTTGTTGAGTACGGGACGTACTTACGCTTGTTTACTTTCTATATTTGAATAAAAATCCCGGATGGGTAACAGATGACAACGGATATGAGGAGTTTCCTGAGGATTATTAGGCTTGTGGTCAACCAGTCGACCGTCCCTGTGATGGAGTTCCACGAGAGAGTTATCTTTTTATCTTCCGCTGTGTTATGTAAGACAATGTGATGCTATTATTCGTTATGTAAGTTACACCGTGATGATACTTTTTATAATTTGTCAACTTATGTGTGTGACGGATCTCTGGGCACACATGAGTTTAGTGCATTCAATTTTATCTTTAAAATTGGGTGTGACAGTTATTCACGCCAAGAGAGCTTTTATCCCCGTAAAACTCACATCTTCTCTCTTTTCTTAAAAAAAATGTTGCCACATCGTCAAAATCGCTTATGTAACACGTCAGCGCACCAAGTGGGTAAGGGAGAACCGAGCATACTCAGGATAGCGTGTCTATTTTTTTTGTTTTTTATTAGAAACAATTTTTAATAAGAGAGAAAAACACAAAATTAGTTTGCTGTTTTTTTTTTTGCCGCTTAGAATAGAATAATCAATGATTCGATAAGTAGTTTTTTTCTTCCTGGGTGCGCTTAGCCCTAAACAGGCTGCAGGCGCATCTATAAATGTGAGACGGGGGTAACCCTATAATCAAGCGCACACGGACCCCGGTCTGCGTTTCTTCCTGCGGGCTGCGGCCCTGCCTTTTCTCCCCTTCCCCCCTCCCCCTCGCCGCCCGCGTGAGCTCTCCCTCTCCCGTGCCGCCGACGACTGGGCGCCCGCGGAAACCGCCTCCGTCGGACCCTTCGCCGGCGACGAGCGCCACCAGGTACGCGCCACCCCTCCCCTCCCCTTCCTGACGTGCGAAACTGGGCACCCAATCCGTAAATTATTAAGCTGCTTGTATCCGGATTCGATCTTATTGCAAGTGTATACATGCGTTAAGCCTACTGACTCCCGTTTTTTTTTTCTTTTGCAAAATTATCAGGTGTACATGCGTACACCCATGCCCTTTAACTGCGCCCGCCCCGCCCCCTGCAACCGGTTTCCTGTTGGTTTGTGTGGATTTGGCTGCCGGAGGATTGATGCAGCCTTAAGGATTACTGTAGATTGGTTGCCAAATTCGGAGGCTGATCAGGTCATGTTGGGGAACCAGCGCATGATACTGGCCTTGGATTCAGCTAGCGCATCAAGCTCTGCCCCTGATTTGACCCTCTCTGAAGAGCCCCCTTCTGTGAGCAGGAACTGTGTGATTCAGAGCCTGCAGGTGGCCTGGGCGGCGCAGAAGGGAGGTGGGCAGGTGGTGGAGGGTCTGGTGAATTGTTACAGCAAGAAGAAGAATAAGATCGGCGGTGGTTCGTGGAGTCCTGCAACCAAATCCTGGGGCTCTGAGATGGAGGGTGCTGATGAGAGTGGTGAAGTTGAAGTCAACACGAGCGAGCTCATCGGTGGGATCGGCAGGGAGTTGGCGATTTCATGCCTGCTCCGTCTTCCCCGGTCTTACTACTATGATGTGGCCTGTGTTAATCGGTCTTTCTACTCCCTTGTGAGGTTCGGGGAGCTTTACAGGTTGAGGCGGGAGGCTGGGATCGTCGAGCAGATGATCTACTGCTCGTGCAATGTTCTCGAGTGGGAAGGATTTGATCCGTGCACATAGCGGTGGTTCAGCATCCTTCCATGCCTCCCATAGAGTGCTTCATGCTTGCTGATAAGGAATCCCTGGCCGTGGGCACCAATATCCTCGTCTTTGGGAGGAGGGTGGAAGCCCATGTGGTGCTGAGGTACAGCCTTCTGACTAACTCTTGGACGACAGGAGAGATGATGAACACGCCGAGGTGCTTGTTTGGCTCGGCAAGCTTCGGTGAGAAGGCTATTGTGGCTGGTGGTATTGGTGAGAATGGTACGTTGAGCTCTGCTGAACTTTATGATTCTGAGATGCAGACATGGACCACTCTTCCAAGCATGAACAGGGCACGGCAGATGTGCTCTGGTTTCTTCATGGATGACAAGTTCTATGTCATTGGTGGGAAAGCTGAGAGACACAATGAGGTCCTTAGTTGTGCTGAGGAGTTTGATTTGGAGAATGGCACCTGGCGCTTGATCCCAGACATGGCACAGGGCCTTAATGGTGGAAGCGGTGCTCCGCCTCTTGTTGCTGTTGTGAATAATGAACTTTATGCTGCTGACTATGCAACAAAGGAGGTTAGAAAATATGACAAGGAAAATAATGCCTGGATCACTCTTGGATTGTTACCTGGGAGGTATACATCAGTTCATGGCTGGGGCATTGCTTTCCGTAGTTGTGGAGATATGCTCATTGTAATTGGTGCAATGAGTGTTGGTGGTGGCGGGGTGATTGAAATTTGTTCCTGGGTACCCAATAATGAACCGCCTGATTGGAAGATCATTGGCACCCGCCGTTCCGGAAGCTTTGTGTACAATTGTGCTGTGATGAGTTGTTGACATCCAGGGCTATTACATTATCAACTGTACATCTTGACCAAAAGGAAGGATAAAGAAGGCAAATTCAGCTCAGTCTGTTTACTCCTTGATGGGTAACTTCTGCCCACTGGCATTTTAGGATAAGCTGAAGATCCGATAGAACTTCTCATGTAGCTTCTTACTTGCTTATGTCTAATCTCTTCATTTTAATTCCATTTGGAGCACCTGCAGTTGATTTCCGGAAAGTGGGACATGCAGTGCAGTATTAGATTAATAATTTGGTGCAGCCTCAAACATTTTCATCTTCCCTGGGCACCTTGATCAAAGTTTTTTTTGTTTTTTGTTTTTTAGCTCTAGAGAATAGCCTTACATTGGCAAATCATTTGCCCATAGATTGTAAGAAATAATAAAGGAAGAAAGAAATATGTCTTTGTTGACAATTGTTGCCTTTCCCTTTGTCTTTTCTTGGTTAATTGTGTCTGGAGGCAACTGTGAAAGTGTGAATCATTACCTTCTATTTGATGCAATGTTTTTTTCTTTTCTTTTTGGAAGATTTGTAGAGTATGTGTACTCATTAATAGTGCCTTGTTATCCTACCTATTGTGTCTGATAATGTTAATTCTATCTCAATTTGGCTTCTTGAGTGTGGAAAGCTGCTTTTGGTCATCTGTGAACTAACATTTTACTTCTGGAACAAGTGAATGTCTTGGGACATTAGTTGCCATTTAGACTTGCAATAATTTTGATTAACTGACCATTTCTTTTGAATTATGACTTTCTAGCTTTGAGGTTTTCTAAATAATTCACAGCAACGTTAGTATATACTACTGTGATGCATTACATAATGTTTTGAACATGGTGTATTGTAGTCAGTCTATATTGTATGGATACAATGTTGAAATTATTCTATATTGACTTGAACTAGATGCTTTAAGTGGTGAGCAGAAACGACAATTATTTACTGTAATGAGTGTCAAAGTTTGTGCCTGTTTGTTCTGTTGACAATGATCTTATATCCTTCTGTTCATTAAAAAGGATGTTGATTGCTTTGCATCACCGATGAGTTAAGCATATCAGTACCTAAGCTGTAGGAGTGTCTTTAAAAGCATATCAGTATTAAAGAAACGGTACAAACGAGTTCCCATGCTTTGTTTCCTATAACAGAGATAGCTTAAAAATCACTGACCTGGAACTTCTACACATAGTCTTTAGAGCATTGTTTCTTCTAGTATAATGATCTTACTGAAGTGTTTTACGAAAAAAGAAGGGGGGGGGGGCATCAATAGCATGCCATGGTTTTGAGGCGTCACCTAGGAGTCCAGGTGTGACCCCAACACCACAGGACACCACAAGATCCTGGTTACGTCTAGGCGCTAATGCATGTCCCTAATGTCACAGGACACCTCAAAACCTTGAGTTTTGCTTTCCTTTTTTCCCGACCTGTTCATATGTACCTTGGAAATTTTGTGGTAATATGGGGAGGGATTATTTTTTCTGAATAACAGTTCTATGGAATAATAACTCTTCCATATCTACATGACTATTTTGGCAGTTATCCTTTTATTTATAGTGCTCACTAAGAGAATTGATAATATCAATGATTATTGTTTAACTTTTACACTTGTGCATCGCTCTGGTTATACAAGGTGGCTCTGTTCTTTTTAATAGTGCATTTCATGCTTATTGAAGAATCTCTTTAATGCTTAAAAGCATATGTTATTCCTGCTCTCTAGGAGGGCACAAGTTGGATGATAACCCATTGTCTTCATGAGCTTATAAGTCTGGTGATCAGTCATGTATATGTTGAGCATATAATAGGTGATTGTGTAATTTAGTTTGTGTAATGGCCCATTCGAACATAACAAAATCGATAGGAGGATGAGCAGAAGATTGACGTCTGTCACTGTGTGCTCTGGGCCCACTCTCTGATGAAGGACACATATCGGACATGCATATGTGAACCCTTCATCGGATATCATATGTTTGTATGGCTTTCTGTCAGCTGAATTGAAGTTAGTAGCCATTGCTTTTAAGTCTGACCATTTGGATCATTCTTATTAGTGTTTCAGAGATATATCGTGAGTTCAGGCCATTAAATCTTTCTTGAATTGTGAAGGTTATACACTTAGAATTAAGGAACCTTATAGTTTCATTAAACAGTTATGACATTTATAATTTTTTTGGTAAGATGTAAAACATTTCCTATCAATAAGTACCACTAGTTCAATGGCATAGCTTATCTGAACCTCAGGTTCATTTTGCCATAAACGCAACATGTAAGTAAATGACTCAATCTAAACTTATTCTGGGCCAGTTTGTGTTGCTGTTCTACACAGTAGAATACTGGAATATAATCAGTTGGATGCAAAGTATGGTAAAATGGACTGCAGTTAATCATTTTAGCTCCTAGGATAGAAAGTATTAGAACATTTTTTCCGTACTATTTTTCTTTCTTTATAAATGCTACGAAGCATTTTTTGACATAAAATTATGAAAAAAAAATTGGTTCAGCACATTCATTTGGATTATAATTCAGAGTGACAAGGATATAGTCCTGTTTGTTGTATCCATTAGTTTGGAATTCTGACTATGCCAAAACAGGACTGGTTTATGGCATTAGCATTTGCTTTGGCAATGATGATTCACGTGCTCTACTATAGCATTTTCTGGTCCCATATCTTGGTTGTGGTAAATTGTGCTAATGTGCACAGAAGTAAATATGCTGATTAGAAGTAGAGGTAAATTATCTGCTGTGTTTCAAAGGAAAATCAATCTGGTACAGTTTTACCTTTATTATTGTTTATATCTGAACTAAGTTACTCATTACTCCCTTGGTCGGAAAAATAATGCAATTCTACGTTTGGAACACTTTAAGTTTGACCAAGTTTATAGAAAATAATATCAAAATTTATGTTTTCAAATAGGTTTACTATGAAAATATTTTTCTTATAATTAATCTAATGATATTTATTCAGTATCATAAATATTACTACTTTTTGTATAGATTTTGTCAAATTTGAAATTGTCTGACTCCCCACAAAACGAGAATTGCATTCTTTTTGGGACGGAGGGAGTAGCTGTTTTCAGTTCATGCTATCATATTGAGTTTAAGTACTCTATTAGAGCTATTAATTATTGACAATTTGATTAGTCAAATTGTCAAGATCCCATTAACAAGTTGTGGCATTTGAGTTTGATGGCATGTTGGCTCATTTACCTTTTATTTCCTTCGCAACATAAATTGCAGTTTTTTGGTATATATTCTGTTGCATACTTCTAGTTTCTATTGGTTTGACCTTGACATGAAATAAGCAACTTTCCAATTTTCTGTCTCCCTTACTCTGAACACAATATTTAACGAAGCGGTTGGCTTTAATCTAGTCAGCTCTACTCCCAAAGCAACTTCTAGAATGCAAAGTTGATGCTTATGTTCTTTGAATGGGACAAAATATCTATGGTTTCATCTTCCTGCTAATGAAGAGGAAGTGCCTTCTTTTCTAGGGATAATTTCAGTGGAGAAACAAACTAAAGAACAGAACAAGTATATGGCATTGTGCTTCACCTGGAGAACCAAGAAAAGGCAGAAGCAGAAAGGACAAGCAATCAAACAAATAGTGTTACTAACTAGTGCGACAAGCCTCTGAAAAAGAATCAGATCCATCACTACATTTGATGGAGATGTTCTTTAAATTACATGCCGTTGATTTTTTTTCACTAATTGTTTAACCACAGATTCCTCATTCATTCATATGTGCTGCGGGATTCAAGTTGGTAGAATCTCCAACGTAACTGCTCCATTAGCTGTGTCTGTGTCAGTGGCTACATGGTGATGAAGGTTTCTATGGTTAGTATTGAAAAACTTCAGCACTATGAATAATCTTTGCAAAATCATTGGTGGGTATGTAAAAGCTTCTTGTTTACACACAACTGAAAGCCAATTTAGTCACAGTTGGTATGATGTAAATCTGCTGTTTTGGCATTTTAGAAATTCCCCTCCAAAGCAAGATGGGGCATAAAGTTATCGCTAAGGAATTTGTCCTGCTCTATATTGTTCTTGATGCACCTACTTTGGTGCATAAAGTTGCTAATGTCACTGCTTTATGGTCATGATGTGTCTATATTTTGTTGGCTTATAGTCCAATGATGCGTTTACCCTCATTAATTTTCTCAGGTCACAATCTACAATGTTAGATTAGATGCACCTCACCAGGCTGAAGGATGTACCAATTACTCAATTATTTTGTGTGGATGTTGCACTTGTCCTTGAGAAAACGAAGCATCACCAAACATATCAATTCCACCCGAGGCAGATGCAAGTGAAGGCGGCTCAGGACTCATGTCTGTCTTGGTGTATCCTTCACTTGCCATTTACTGTACAAAGAAAAAAGGCGATTCTGATAGGGACTTTGAAATTTTGTCGCAGGCTTATTACTTCGTTGGTGCTGTCATGTCAGGAAACGGATGATTGCAGATTACCGAACATTACCTGTTGGGAAGAAAAAAAAATGGTGCTCTTGCATTGGACGCAATCACAAGTTGGCAGTATCTTATGCCTTTGGCAATTCCCTTGTGGTCCACGGCAGAGTGCTCATTGCATCGAAAATGGTAAAGTGAATGGGTGCTGTGTCATTCAGGTGACCTTATTCTCTTGTATTCATCCCTTTAATGAAGAAAACTTCTTGAGAGATTGCTGCAACTCTCTAAAGTGTACTTGGACAATTGAGCATCACTTCCATTATTCGGATTACTTGTTCTTCCGTCTCCTGGAAGTCTGCATATATGCACATGGATCCATGCGTAATTTTTGTTTTTCTCATCAAGTGCCACACTTCTTGCCTGATTAGCATGCTATAATTTCTCCAGCCTTCACCTATTTGAGAATCACTCCTCTCCAGCCTTGAAAACCAGTATTATTCCTTGTACCTGAGTTTGTGTCTATTTATGTCCATCCAACATTCTTAGGAAATTATTAGTATCGTTAATATTTGCCCAAAGGGGCCAATGGTCTCCCCTAAATGAGATACTCTTGCCCTTTTATCTTTAATATGATATCTGTCCCATAATGTCCCATAACATATTTCCATATAGCCCTCTACATTCCCTGAGAGGCTGAGACAACTGAAACCTGCCAACCTACTGTATATCCATTCAGACATCTTTTAGCCACCTACAAGGCTCAGTGCCTATCCCCCTATTCTATGGTACCATTCATAATCATAGGCCTTTAGTTAGTTGATGGTGGTTGGAACACAATAATTACATGATCACCAAGCCCTGCAACTGGAACCCCTCTCGAGATTGTTAATTCCATGTAAAGGTCTCCTTTGGATGTTGCATGGGGGCTAGTTGGCGAGCAAGACAAACTCTTCTCCTACCTTTTCTCAAGAACCCTAGAAAGATAAACATTTCTCAATTGCGGTTAGTTGTTGCCCCCGCGCGCAAAGGGGAAGGAAGGAAAGAAAAAGGAAAAGAAAAGACGATGCCGATGGCGACGCCAGTTTTATGAGAGGTACAATCTCGCTTGTGGCGTCCAATCCGAAAAGGAGGAAGAGAGGAAAAGGGAGAGAGGAGGCAATGGACGATTGTGAGGAGCAGGCCGTCCATGTCATGTCATGAGGATCACACCAAGCCCCGGCTCACCGAACTTCCCCTGTTGGAAAACGATGCGTGCTCGGGCAGCACTCGCCGCCGCGGCAACTTGGCAAAACGGTGGCAGCAAGTGCGCTGCAGCGGTGCTCCTCGAATAACCTATGTATTATTCTGGCCTCCACATCCGATCGATCCGAAGGTGCATCAACAATGCTGCGTTCCTCCTGTTCATGATAATTCATGAATGGACCAGTAATTCTGTTTTTACAGCACACTAAACGGAACAGAAAATCAATCATTGATCAGGACGTTCACTTTGGTAGTTCAAAATTGGCGCAACAGGATGAAGCTGAGATAGGTAATGGAAATGGCACCAATCATGAAAAAAAAAAAAGGGCAGACCCAGGTGCCAGAGGCTCTACATGAGTGAGGTCTGGGAAGGAAAAAAAGCAAGAGACAAGCCTTCCCCCGCAAAATCTACGGAAAGGCTGCTTGAACCCAAGACCTGTCATGAGGCCGTGAAAAAAATAGCAGGCAAGCAGATGATGGGAGCAATAATTTGTGTAATGCTTTTGTTAAGATGATATCAAAGTGGTAGACATGAATGCATCACTGGTGTCTGAACCTGAAGTCAACCTGCCAATATTCATCACCACTTTTAACACGATATATATAGCATACTAGACTTGAACTGTACCCCAAAAAATTATACAGCATAGTGGAACTACATTCCAACTTCCAAAGAACAGCTCCAGAGATACCAAAACTTGAGCTAGCGTAGTAGCATACACAGCGCGCAATGAACAAAGCATCCATCTGAATGACGGTCTACTGAAACTCTGAAACCCAACACAGCCTGCAGATCTTGGGCTGGGCTACACCTGCCACTCAACTCTTTAACATCTGAAGACGAGTAGACGGCTACGCATTGTTAAACAACTAGTAGTCGCACTATTTATCTTCTCATTAGTCATTCCTTTCTTCCTCAGTCCTCACAACCAGGCACCGGCACAGTCACCACCCAACTTGCCGACTTCTGGTTCTTTCACCCTAACAAGGGGACCGCCACCGAATGTGCTTGCCAATGACAGGTCAATGTGCTTCTCAGACTCAGACCCTCACCAAAAGCAAGAGGATGTTGATAATTTTGCCTGCCAATACAGCACAGTGATCCAAAAGCTACTATTGATGTTCAGAAAAGATACTGACTTGACAATGCAAATGATTAAAGGCCCACCAAGAGTAACATCATTTCTGCATTATGGTATTGGTGGGTAAATCTTCCAAACAGACATTATTGGCACTTAGCATCAGAAAACAATGTTGCATCGGTAAGCTTTCAGGAGACCATCATGACACATTGTAGGTGTTCCCATCATCTGGCCACTTCACTGTTGCAGTCCAACCTAACAAAAAACTATAATTTATAATCAGCCATTACGGAGTGTACATACCAGTATATTTAAAGTTTAAATAAGGTGATCCTATACCCCTAAACCAAAGAAACTTGCATACATGACATACGACAAGGCTAGAAAGGAAAAGGTCCAAGGAAGAGGCATGTGACGATGCTTGTAGCATAGTTGTCTATGATGTAGACAGATAGATTCACAGTTCAACACTCATCAAATGCAGACAATATATGAACTAGAATGGATACCAAGTATAACAAAATGGCTGACTGCAAAGCATACAACGGCCAGCCTAGAAGGGTCAATATGCAGTGCCAAACTAACCAACAACTGGTAGAGATCATTTATTGTGCAGCTACTACAAAAACAAATCAGAAATAAACAGTTGATTACGATGCTACTGATCAAGATACGGAGCAACATTGCAAAGAATTAAGAGAAAAACATGCAGTGTCTGTACCAGAAAAATGCCAAGACAAACACAACTGTGACTTAAGGTGTAGTTCATCAAAAAATCTTCAGAGTATGGTGGATAGAGTTGGGCATAGTTGCCTTCAATATAAGAGTCTGAAGATACCTTGACAGGTAGTTCTCTGGGGTAAGAGCAATGGTCACGTCCAGCTTGCTCTGCTAGTCGGCAGGGAGCCCATAGTGGCTCATGCAGCAAAGCATCACTTCATACTTAATGTGGCAAGGGTTACTCTCATGTCTCATCAAGAGTAAGTACCAAGTCAGGTCACTTGCTTTGTTACGGATTTGGCTTCAAGCATACCAAAACCCATAACAGTCCCTCTTGCACCTCAGTCCATAATTCACCATTAGCCTCAGCTCTACATCAAATGCTCCTTGTGACTTTACACTCCTACTATGGCTTGGAAGCAAGATGCCAAGGCCTCATCCTTAACTTGCATGAAAACCTCCCTCTCAATGAATGTAACCAGACAATCATTCAATAATTGTTCCCCCACTATATTTGTTAGCTTATTCTTAACAAGATCCATTGCAGAAAATGCCCTTTCAACGCTAGCAGTTGCTATGGGAAGAACCAGCACCAATTTAAGAAGCTTGTAAACAATAGGATGTTTGAGGCTCTTCTTGGTTTTAACAAGCATAACAGAAAGCTCAACAAAACTTTTCACTTTCCTAAACCTTTCATCCTCACGCATATCAGCAATAAACCGTGTAAGATGGCTTGGAAGATGCAACAAATCTGTGCTTGAAAAGTCCTTGGGATAAGACCTAGCAAGTTTAAGTACCTTGTCCTTGTTATATGGGTAAAATGAACTAGCTGGATCGAGTGATTCCACATTAAGAAGAAAATCTGTGTTCATCTTATCAAACCTGTCATTTAACTCTTGAAGTGCTCTATCAAGGATGCTTGCGAAAATTTCAACACGGTAATGTTGGAGATTCTTGACTTTTCTCAAGAACCCCTTTGGTTTTAAAACTGGCTCATAAATATCATCCATGCTAGGGACTTTGATGTCATGCTTCGCACAAAAAGTAGTGACATCTTTAAGAATTTTTCCCATTCATCATTCCCTTGCATTATTTCTAACTGTTCCTTTGTAGTATCAATGAGTTCAATGCCATTGACCATAAAAGAGTCTCTCATTTGCAAACATCTATTTAAGGTATATGTGCATCCCAATACATTCTTCAACATGTGTGTCATGAAAACAAACTCAAATGACTCAAAATATATCGATAGTTTTCGAGCATTGACAGCCTCTACACTGTGAGTATGGTCTCCTCCAATCATGATGAGAACACTTCGAATGGTGGGATACGGTATGGAAATTTGTATGCAAGTTTTATAATGAAATACCCGACGGGGATCATCACATTTACTAAAGCACTTCTCTTGATCCAAATCTTCTAGAACCTGTTGAGCTTCAGGTATTTGAAGCATTTGAGCTTTTCTGCAGGACATTTTAAGAAAGCTCTCCAAAATACAAGTTGCTGAAAGAAATCAGCACAAGCATCATTCTCCATAAGAAGAGGAACAAGTGCCAACTGCAGTTCCTGCACAAAGCAATGGACATAGTGAGCGGAAGGAAACTCATCCATGATTATTTTCTTTAGACCCTTCACGTGAGCCCTCATGTTGCCTGCTCCATCATACCCCTGTCCTCGGACCCTAGACCAGCTCAAAGGGTGATCCCTGAGCAAGGATTCAATTGCAGCCTTAATTGTTGAGGGCTTGCGGCCTTCGGGTTCTCAACATGCACAACCCCAATGAACCTCTCAACGACCCTCCCTTTCTTGTCCACATACCGCAAGCAAACAACCATCTGTTCATTATGGCAAGCATCGGTAAATAGACAAGCAAGTACTGCAAATTTTTCCTCCCCAAGGTCTTGGCTGATAAGCCTACTAGTTTCTCTGGCACAAGCGTTAACGAGACCTTCCATCATCTTCGGACTGGTCATCTCAGGATCGTTCAGAGTGTTCTGCAGAACCACCTTGTCCGCTCCATCCAAATTACCTGCCAGCCATTTCAAGAGCTCATGAAAATTCCCTTGGTTCAGCGAGTATTTGACTTCGTCATGCCCCCGGAAAGCCAACCCTTGGCGCAAAATAAACCTCAAGCTCTGAAGCAAAATCGACGGAGGTTTCGGCATCAAGGTGGAAGCGGTCTTCTGCACCTTTCCCGACCTTTCCCACAAAGACTTCAAATCCATTGTCTTCTGTTTCTTCGTCATGTCCAACTAATTTCTGCATTTCAACAACCAAAGAAAATGATTTAGTTGGATGGAAGTTGGGTAAGAATAAGAAATTTACTGTCAAGTCCACCTATAATGCATTGACTCACAATGAAAATGGACAATCTTTCAAATACATATGGAAAGGGGAAATCCCTGCTAAAATCAAAATTTTCATGTGGTTGGTTGAGAACAATGCAATTCTTACCAAGAATAACCTTCTCAAAAGAAAATGGAAGGGTGATCCTTACTGCTACTTTTGTGACCAACCAGAAAGCATCTCTCATCTGTTCTATTCCTGTTGTGTGGCCAAAGTTGTTTGGGCTACAATTGCCCATGCAATTGGAGCATCAAACATTCCTGGTTCACCAAATCAAAGTTGGAGATGGTTTGAGAAATGGCTTCCGAAAGGCAAAAAGGTTTTCATATTTGGTATGGCAGCCTTTTGCTGGGCAATTTGGAAAGCCCGCAACAATGCTTGCTTTGATGGCAAACAACTACGAAATCCAATGGAAAATTGTTTGTCATGCTTGTTCGCTTATGCGTTTCTGGGCAGGTCTCTATGCTGGCGAGGAGAAAGAAGTGTTGATTGAGGGGGTTAATGCAATGCTCCAGATTGCAGTGAAGCTCTTGGCAAAGAAGAATCAGAAGACTGGTGACATCAAGCGGCTCCCAGATTCAGAACAAGGCGGAGACAGAGACCCCGAATCTTCCAAGTGAAGTTGATGTTGATCACTGCTCTCAGATGCTTTTTGATTTTACTGTGTCGGTAGTGGCCTCAAGTTACTCCATATCTCATCAAGGGAGGTTGCAGATCATGACGCCTTCAAGTTTGCCGCTGGCGATACCTGTGCCTGTGTTGATATTGATACTGTGTAATGGTCTATGGAGTTGTAACGGCTGTGTGGCCGAGTCCAGCTTTGCCTGGATCTCTTCCTTTCTGTTATCTAGCTACTTCTAGCGTTTCTTTTTGCTGCCTAAACTCTCTTTAACGCTGTATTTCCGTTATTTCGGTAATGGAAATAGGGATAACCTCGGTTCGGGGGGAAAAATGCGTCACTGGTTCCATTCACTGTCAGACCAGACATCAACATTTTCGGACCCTTGAGTTGAATGAAACGCGCATTTTTCCAAGCGTGATGAGGAAAGATTCGGGCGCTGAGTACTGACCTGCTGCCCTGCTCGGTGCTTGCTCTGCTCACCGCCGTCGCCGCTCTGACTCCTCGCCTCCGCCGTATGCCGGCTGCGGCGGGTCGCCACTCCACCGCGTCCCGTCGAGACCGTGGGAAACGGCGACTTGCTCGAGTCGTGGCCGGCTCAGCTCGGCCAGTCTGGGCTCGTTTTAACTTTTTCGTGGGTTTAGCTGGAAGTCTAGTTTGTTATTTTTATGAGTCAGCTAGACTAAAAGGAGCTGACGTCTATCAGTTTATGATCATGAATTCAAAAGATGATGATGCTGATATAGAAATGTACACCTATTTTATTGGTACATAATCCTTATTTTCAAATTTTCGTATGAATTTTAATTTTATAATTGTTGTGGTACTTAAATGTTGATTTTATGGATTGTTTTTCATGGAAAAGATGATGATGCTGACATTGAATTTGTGGATTTTTTTAAGTTTGTGGTGGCAAGTAACTAGTTAGTATACTAAAACTGTATGATCATGGATGGATCAACTATGTTGCATGATTGATACTTTTAATGAGCCTAATATGTATTAATCATGTATGGTTATATAACGATGGACGTCACATTTTAAAATTAATGTAGCATAAACATTATAAACATATGTATCATATTTTTTATAGCTCGCGAGCTAAACGAGCCAGTTCGAACTCAGTAACGAGCCGAGACGAGCTACTTCTCTAGCTCGTAATATTAACGAGCTAAGCCGAGCTTAAGCACCAGTTCAAACTGGACCGAGCCGAGGCGAGTTGGCTCCATATCCAGCTGTAGGTGTGGCCTCACTCCGCACTGCTGCTCGACGACGACGAGGCCGCCGCCCTGGGAGCTCGAGAGGCACCCACGCGGAGATGCCGTTCTGGGTCGGAGAAACGAGGCTTCGGCCCATCGCTGTATATGACCCCAATACTCTTCTTATGGAAAAAGTTCTATTTGACTTCGGTCAACTATTACATAAGTTCTTCTAAAAAACTATTACATAAGTTCAATTCACCTCAATTGAATAAATATTTTTTAGACTCCTTCAACTATTGAAACCATCGATTTTACCTCCCTAAGTGGTTTTAAGAATGGTTTTGACATACATGGCACCAAGTCAGCCATGAGAGTGATAAATCGGACTTTCATTATAGTTCAGAGAGTTCAATTAGACTTTATAAAAAGTTCGTAGAAATTTATTTTTTTTAAAAGAATATCCTCATATTCGTACAAATGAGTCATGCTCCTAAAATTTGTATAAATAAGTTTTAAAAAAATATCCAAATTGCCTCATTGCTGAATCATGTGCTACCGGGGCATGTGCAAACCTACAATGATGACGGCGAAAAAAACGAAGAGTCTGTGTCCATTCAAATGTTATCGGCCAATTCACAGAAGTCGGTTTGGGAGGCTAACAAGTCGTATGCCGACCGTTGCTAATGGTCCAATGAGCCTACATACACCATTGTCACGTTTCCCCTGAAAAAGACAACACATGATACATGTTGCTAATAGGCAATCAGAGTTTGAATTGTATGTTCTATTTTGGTTTCCCCGTGCATGTCTTGATGGTTAAGCAAGACATTGCCGCTGAGGAACTTTTTGTAGTTTGCATGGCGGGTTGCGCTGCGATCCACGCTACAATAATTTATCTTGGTCTGTATCCTCTGTTTCGTATTTGGCCTATTCAAAATTTAGGAGACCAGATTCAAATGATTCTAAGAAAGGAACAAAAAGGTAGAGCATGATTTTTTAAAAAAATTCCAAGTTAAAATAAATTTTATAATAATAAATCAGATTTTAATATTTGTAAATGCATATTTATTCTAAAAAATAATCAAATAAGTTTTTTCAAAAACACATCTATATCTTTTTATAAAGTATAATTGATTTACCCGGACTATCGCGAAAGCCCGATTTACCTACCTCGTGGCTGACTTGAAGCCATGTAGGATGTATGACGTTACATCACGTTAGCGAAAACCACTCTCAAAATCACTCAAGGAGGTAAATCAAATGATTTCAATAGTTGAAGGGGCCTAATTGAGGAAGGTAAATCGAACTTATATGATAATTGAGTGAGGTCAAATGGATTTTTTTCCTACTATTGTCATTTCTCTCTGAAAAATAAGTTGGCCCTGCGCGCGTTGCATACACACTTTGGTTTGGATGATTTCATTTCCTACAGACTTGGTTGAGAGCACAAATACATTTTCCTAGAATCATAGAACTAGTATAAACTGCTTCATAAATTCCTTAAAATTCTGCTAGTTATTTTCAATAAGATTTCAGGTTCAAATATGGCAGTGGTAGATTTTAGGGATCTTTCCAGCACGGTCAGACTTTTGTGGCACATTGTAGATACTGGAAATGCACCAAGGAGCAGCAAGCAACACGTCCAGACACCAGATTACTAAGTAAGAGAGCCGCAGGCCCCGGAGGGCGCCGGCCGTGTACACGTCGGTGAAAATTTCGTGTCCCATTTATCTGTGGATGGAGTGTGGGCAAACTCCTGTACGGACCCTATCAAAAAAAAAATTCACTGCAGCTGCTGTGACGAGGTGAGACGGGTTGGCCTGCTCTCCTGGTGCGCTGTCGAGCAGGGGATGGCCAGCGCCGGGTCCCAGTCAGCGCGCTTTTGGTTGTCGAGCGGTCATTGGTCGGGGACGCTTCTCCACGACCGTCACGTGCGCTTCTCGACACCCGTGCCGCAGGAGCGCAGCGCACGCGCGGGAAAGAAAATGTCAGCCCTGTTCACCGTGCTTCCTCGTCTCTCTCCACTCTGCTCACGGCTCCTCCCTCTCTCTAGTGTGCCTCGACCGCTCCTCCCCCTCTCTCAGCAGTGCCGGTGCGGGCGGGCGTCCCGGTGCGGTGGCGCAGCAGCCCCGGACGCCCCCCTGTATGGCGGCGTCAGCACGGGTGGAACCCGGCACGGAGGCCCGGGCGGCCCCCGATGCGGCGGCACAACGGCGTGGACGGGCCTTGCTCAAGGGGACCGGCGCGGCAGCCCTGGCACAGACGGCGGCGGATCTAGCGTCGACGACGAGGTAGACTGCCATCTCTCTCTCTCGCCGTCGTTTTTAGCTTTGGTGAAGCGCATATCTCCCAGCACAAAACAATGGTGGTTGCAGAGGAGGAAGAGCAGGGACATGCGCGGCGGCGAGGTTTGGCGGCAGCCGGCCAAGGGAGCGGGCCCCGGAGAGGGCGTCTCACGACGGCGGGCCCGCCCAAGAGCACGACGGGAGCATAGGCGGCACCCCGGCCCAGGGCGCGGCGGCGGCGAGATCCAGCGTCTGGAGCCACGACTACGACATGAATGGTGTTGGGGGGAGCACCAAAGACGGAGGAGGCGACGACTCTTGCGCTTATTTTCTTTCCTAGGTGTGTGATCCACTTCCATTGCTTTTCCTTAATTCCTTCCATCCACATTAGTTTGTCAGGATTTCTTCTCGATGCATCCGTCCTAATGGCCTCCCTCTGCTCCCGGTGCTTTGACTGTTGAAAGCATCTAGGCCCTTAGTTAGGTTTCGGTGATTAATGACGACATGAGATTACTATGACTAACGTGTGTTTTGTAGAGCCAATTTGAGTTAGGTCATGATAATGGAAATTGATTGGGCAATCATGGTTGTCATGCCCCCGACGATTGAAATCGTTTCGGTTTTCAAAGGATGGACGACAAGGTTAAGGACGGACTAGTTCTAAGTGTCATTTAGTGTTGGAGAGACACTTAGAGTAGTTTAGGGCTTTGTTTTTTTCTTTGACCGTACTATTAAGGGGGGTATGGACTAGTAACTTGACCTAGGTGAGTCTAGTGGGTTAGGTGTGGTGCACACTTATCAAACCTAGCATTAGGTAGCTCAGGAATAGCCCTAAGATCAATTGGAGTCAACTTCATTCACATAGGATTTTGAGTTGGAAGTGAATGGGGGTCAAATCATGGACCGGACGCTAGTCTAGTTGTGACCGGACGCTGGAGGGTGAGTCCGGTCAGTTCATTTGATCAACTGCAGTCTTCTGGCACTGACCGAATGCTGGTCTGGTTGTGACCGGACGCTGGAGGGTGAGTCCTGTCAGTTCATTCGATGAACTGCAGTTGTCTGGTACTGACCCAACGTTGAGTGGAGGAGCACCGAACGCTAGGGTGCTTGCGTCCGGTCAACTCCAGAGAGGTTCCAAAGAGTCTTTTTCTTGACCAGACGCGTCCGGTTGGTGCTGACCGGACGCTAAGGTGCCTACGTCCGGTCGACTCTAGTAAGGTTCCAGAATAATTTTTCCTTGACCGGACGGGTCCGGTTGGTGCTGACCGGACGTTGGTCAGAGTCCGGTCAGAACTTAACGGCTCTCTCTAACACAGCGGCGGGTATAACTGGCCGGAGCGTCCGGTCACCCTGACCGGAGCGTCCGATCAACCCGCAGAATGCTGACTCAGCCTCCAAACGTTATGTTTTAAATGAGGGGGTATAAATACTTACTCCACTCGTCTATATGAGGTCTCTTGCCCATTTGTTCAGCTGAGAAACACCTTTGGAGTGCAAGGGAGAGCAGGAGCCTAGTGCGGTGATTGAGATTTAAGAATCCAAGATTAAGGACCTCATTAGTGAATAGAGAGTAGCAAGTGTGCATCCACCTTTCTCATTAGGCTTGTCTTGGTCAAGTGAGAGTTTATGCTTGTTACTCTTGGTGATCGCCATCACCTAGACGGTTTGGTGGTGATTGGGATCTTGATGATCATCCGGCGGAGCTTGTGGATGACCCAAGTCATGTTGTGAGCGGTTGTGGGCGATTCATCGTGACAGAGTGTTAAAGAATCAGCCCATAGAGAGCACTTGATCCTTGTGCGGATCAAGAGGGAGCTACACCCTTGCGCGGGTGCTCCAACGAGGACTAGTGGGGAGTGGCGACTCTCCGATACCTCGGAAAAATATCGCCGTGTTCCTTTCCCTCTCTTTACTTTGAGTATTTACATTTGAGAAATTCATTTCATGTCTTTACATTCCTAGAATTACCATGCTAGAGTAGGATTGGAACCTAGGGTGCAAAACTTTTGTGCGGTAGAACAATAGAAACACATTCTAGGCACAAGGGGTGAAGTGGGCTAAGTGTAGGACTTAATTATTGCATAAAATTTAGAACTAGCCCAATTCACCCCTCCTCTTGGGCATCTTGATCCTTTCAACTGTGCTTCCTAGGTCCTGGTCCGATGAAGGGGAAACTGCAGGGGAGCAGTTGCGGCGCTGCATTTCGACGGAGCGGCAGCGGCCCATGCGGCGGCCAGGAGCCAGCCGCGGGGAGCGATGGTGGCGGCGAATGGGAGCGGGACGTCGCCTGATGGTCGCGGTCCGCGAGCTGTGCGCCCTCCTCCCCCGCTCGGACAGGGAGGAGGAGAGGAGGTAGAGCGCGAATCACATGAGGGGGCGGCGCTGTGAATGCGGCCGAGGAGCGTGAATCACATGAGGGGGCTTCATCTGATTTGTGTATGTGCCCTATCGATTTTTATTCAGGCTATTTTCTCCTTGCATTTAATGGATTTGTGGTCTCCTCAATTCTCATTCCTCTGGACTACTCTTATCTCTTTTGTTGACTGCAGATGGCGGCTGTTTCTATATCTTTCTTCCTCCATTCGGCATATTTCTCCTTCCCTACACTTACAACATACTCTCGCTCTACTCAATATCGGATAAAAGATTCCAGGTGTGGGGTTCTGTGCATAGCAGCTGTAACAGAACCGACCAATTATACGAAATTAAGTAAGAAAATCATCCACCAGAAGCGTATTTATTGAGCAAACTTAAGCCCAGATAACCCGGTAGTCCGTGAAATCACGAAGGATTTCAAACCAACTCGTGTCCCAAATGGCGATCGTAATAAGTTTAGCGGTCACCAATCACATATTACATAAAAGTTTCCATAATGTATACATCGAGTTTAAACATAGTTATTACAAAACAAGTTCGAATAAAAGTAGCGGAAGTTATTTGTTTAAAACCACACACACTCACACGTAGTTCAAATATAGTGCCAGCTGATGATCATCTCCAACAAAAGCATTAGACGAGACGTAAGGAATGACCATGCCCATGGTCCTAAGCATCACCCATCGCAGGATACGTGCGGTTGATACAATAGCCATAGTACATCCGCCCATCTCGCAACAAGTGGGAATAAAACCCCGAGTACGAGAATGTACTCGGCCGGACTTACCCGACATAACCGAAAATAAATGACACCAAGGATTATGCAGGGCATTATAGTAGGGTAGTCGACTCATTTGCAAAAGAAGCATTTTTAGCATTTCAAGAACCTTTCTAAAAGCATTATTGTCAAGTTAATTATTATTAACTCGTCGACTAGATTTGCACCTATACTAGAGTAAACATGTGATTAAGCAATTAATGATAACCACCGATCATTAAACAACTTCCATAATCGTCATATTCACTATAACTCGCCCAAGTGTTCCATAAACATTTACTACGATGAAGTAACTCAAGTCAAGTGCTCACTATCCAGAGCGATGGCGATTCGAATCGATTCCTAACCACCGGTGATTTATTCCTTACACAAATCTCACTCACCCGCTAAAGTGAGATATTGATCACCGAGTCAACTTTCCGTGTATCTCGAGTTTGCCAGAACCACATGTACCGGGGCCGACCGACCGCACTTTGGTCTTATCATCCCGCCCGTGTCCTACCACACCTGCTTGCACAAGGCAGTCATGCGGGCAATCTACTCGGCCCGAAAATCTCCCGACCAGCGGTCGGAAGGTACTTTATCCGGCCACTAAATGTAAGGCATGCGTTCAACATGACTCGAGGCCCAACAACGGTCGGTCCTTAATCGACACGACGGAAACACTACAGTCCAAAACCCCGCAAGTCTCCGCCTTGGTCTCAACTTCATTTAACACTTAGTTATACCATGACTTCATAGCCATCCAAACAGATCCGGTAACCACCTATTGCTCGCAGTGTGACAGAAATCACCCGACTTCTACCGGTCTAAGCCACTAAGCATTGACTCGATCATGGATACCGTGGTAACAAGGATATAGTATAACAAAGGTAAACAAGGTATAATGCAAAGAACGGTTGCAAACAACTCCCTAACGTAATGCATCAATTTAAAGTAAAAGCATTTAACGAAATCATTGCAAACCGGGAGAAAGATGCTCGGGGCTTGCCTCTCTCTCGAAGAGCTCTTTGACGGTGATCGGGCACTCGGAAGTTCTTCAACGCCTCCTCGTCGACTTCGGCACTTCCCGCTCTTTGCACTCGAACGCTTCCCTCGGGCTCCTCGAATGACGACTGGGCTCTCGGTTTGCGATCCCAGTATGATGCAATGCGTGTAAGTGCCTATGCAATCGGTGCATCAAGGAGATGAATGCAATGAATATGTCGAAAGGCAAGGTAGACAACATCATCCAAGAAACTATGCTACAAGCACATGTCATCTATCTGCATTCTCTTCTACTACCAATATGTTAAGTCAACATATTTTATTAAATGCTTCAAAGATACACCAAAGCTTTACTAATTTCTTAATCACACTTAAGGCAACACTTGCTTAAACCTTAATTAATAATAGGTTTGAATAGCAACCTATATTTCTGATGCTCCTAAAAATCTGAGAAAATTACAGTAGCATAATAATACCCTAAACAGACTACCATAAAAATTTCATGGCATTTGGATAAGTAAACTATCCTACACAAAAATGACAAGCTATAGCATAAAAATGAGCATGAAATTACTTTGTACTATGAAAAGTGTCAAACAACAGAATTAGTATTTTTCCTAGATTCTAAACAGTAAATAATCACTACACAAAAATTACCACATGCATGTTTTATACAAATTTTGCTCTCTAGCAAAAATAACAAAAATCAGCCATCTAAGGTACTTGAACTACACCTCAAATTTTTCCAACAGCACATGCATGAAACATATTTTTCCTAGGAAGTACATGACATAAGAAGATTAACAAACTTGGAATCATATTTTTCTGAAGCCTATATATTTTTCTACATATTTTTCAAGTTATCAGCAATATTCAAGATTAAATAAAATCCTATAGAAAAGTATCTCAAAAATGACATGCACAATTTTTCCCAAGTAGATCTGATGATAAGGAACCTAGCAAAATTTGTTTCAACAAATTTGGAGCAACTTTGAGTATCCAAATATTTTGCAAACCATTTCTGTTTTCAAATAATAATGAATAAATTGAAAACAATTCATTTAAAACACCGGCTGGGCCGGCCAAGGGAAACAGCTGGCCCATGGTCGCATCTGCCCGCGCGCCTTGCGCGCCGAGGAGGAGCGCCGGGCTCGGGCAACAGGCTTTCACCCACACGGCGCTTTACTGGTTCGCTTCTACCTACCGGTCGGTCGAAGGTAGGGTTCACGGCATCTGCTGCTGGCGCGACATGCTGTGCCTTTCGCCACGAGGTCGGGCGGCCATCTCCGGCCACGGCAGCGCAAGCAAGCGAGCGCAGGAGGAGGTTCGCGAGGCCATGGCGAAAACGAAAGCACAAACTAAGCACGACCGAGAAGGGAGGAAGAGGGCGCCCACGGCGGCCGAGCACGCAAGGCGCCATGGACGACGGCGGCGGCTTGGAAAAAGCGCTACCTCGGCTCAAACGACGGCACAACCACGAGCACCAGTGCCGGAGAGCGAGGCGGAGCTGCCGGTGCTTGATTGTCGGGCCGTGGAGGAGCACCGGCGGTGAATCACGCCGCGGTGCGTATGCCATGAGGGCGTAGCTTGAGGCTCTCGGCTCGAGGAGAAGGAAGGCAACATGCATGGGGGGAGTGAGCGAGCGACGGGCACCAGCAGGTGAAGGCGGGCGCGGGGCGCTGTGTCGTCGTCATGGCCGACGCTGGCGGCGGGCGACGCCGGCGCGGGGTCGCCACGCCATGGAATTCTCTGCCATGGCCGCAAGCGTGGCGCGGGCGAAAGCAAAGAGGGGATGGCGCGGCGCGGAGGAGGCAAAGTGGGCCGGGCGGCTGGGGTGGGCCGAGGCGAGGCGCGCAAGGGCTTTGCTGGGCGGGCTTATGGGTCAATGGGCCGAAGCGAGACGGCGGGGTCACAAAATGAAAAAAATCCTTTTTCATTTGTATTTTCAAGGAATTTTTAAATGCTATCTTTCAAATATTATTTTGAGCAAGAAAATGACCTCTTTTGAAAATGTACCAAAAATGAAAGTTGTTTAGAATTTAATTCTCTACAACTTTGCTTTTAGGACCACAGCCAAATTCTTTCTAGATTTTGAATTGAAAGATCAAAGTTCACGTTTAGCTCAAAACCCTAATTTTTGGAATTTATTTTTGAAGCCAAATTTTGAATTAATTTGAATACACACATTGCTCCAAAAATTGAACTAAATATTGCTAGATGATTTACAATAGCAGCCAAACATGTTCTACTAACCTAGCAAGCAAGAATCAGAGCAAAACAACTCTAATAAATGTATGCATCATTTACGTTTCACAAACATATTTCGTATGTTTCGAAGTAATGTTTCAGTTATTATATGCAAGATTATGCATGTATGATTAGGATGCTTGATGATGCATGATATGCATGATTTGCAGTGCCTAAATGTAGGCATAACACCGGGGTGTTACAGCAGCGAAGTAGATAGGCGCTGGCCACAGTAGCTGATTAGCCAGAAGCATGGATGAAGCTGGGAAACAGAAAAGGAAGAAGGTGGGCAACGGAGTAGATGAACACTGCTACTTGCATAGCAGGGATGAAGCATGGTATTTTGGTTTCCCTTCTTTTCTTTTATCCCTTTGCTTGATTATTTCGATATCTGTTTTGATCCATTTTTATTTGCTTTGGGCAGATTTACTAGTTCATGATCATATCTCGATTTGACGTACTCTACCGTACCATATGTGTTTGTTGCCTAGACAAAGGTTAGAAAGCTCCCAATCGACATTAGCATCTCATATTTTCAATTTCCCTATTGCAAATTGTTACCATCTTGCTTTGCTCCATAAGGGAAAATGTCATTTTTTATTTAGGCAAACATTTCACGATTTATGGAGTTATAGAACTTGGTATTTTATTGATGGAGTTGTCTTGATACAAAATACTATATCCTATACTACATAAAATTAATTGGACACAGGGAGGCCAGAAGGTAGCACATGGTGCCTATGAGTTGTTTAGATTTAGACCCTTTAATAGTTTAGTGTTATCATACCAAAGCCTAATGACTTCTCCATCTATGTGTGTGCAGATCTCCTCTGGTTGACAACAATCTGAGCTACCGAGGAAAGTGACCTTGTTCTATACTTCAGATGACCGCCTATGATACATGTGTGTGATTCTGTGCATAGCTACCGAGGAAAGCTATTTATACTTGAAATGAAATATAAATATACAAGCAAATATATGTCTTAATCTTGGTTTATCTATGCCATAGCCCATTTTAGTAATATTTCCATGACTGGGTTCCATCCCCTCTACATAGATAGAGTCAATGTGTTAGAGTGTAGTAAAAAAGATCTCTGCATTTTAGCCACCTACCTCTTCTTAGTTGTTTTCTACTTAGGCTATCAGCTTGCATTACTGGATTGCAACTTGATTTTTGTTGCTCACTCCTCAGGAATTGCCTTGCTGGATTGCCAATTTATATAGTTCCTTGTTAGCATTTCCAAATAATATATAAAGCATAAGTGGATCACGCAATGAAGCAATACAAAAAAAAGGTGATGAAACTTGCAACTAGCTTGATTGGTCTTTGGAATCTTGGTGAACAGACCTGAGTTCTCCAATTGGTCTTTGCCTTTTGCCTTTTGTGTGTTTCTCGCATTTTTTCTTCCATTGTTCCTGATGCTTCTTTTATGTGTGCTTTATGCTGCAGGGTGGCCAACGAAAGGGAGTTGTTGTTTCCAAGAAATTGAAAATCAGCTAGATTCGGTGAGTTTCTTTCCCTCAACTGCTTTGTTTTCTTTCCTGGGTTTTGAGGCCTGCAGTGTGGTGTGGTGTGTCTGATTTCATCGAGTTACTTATGTTTTTTTTTCTTATAGCAGCTGCACATGGAGTGTGATTTCGTTGTTCTTTACCCTATATGTCTTTGGTTTGAGAAATTCCTAAGGATGTGGCTGTCATGTGCAGGGTGGAGTTGAGTTGCCACTGCCAGGTGTCATTCAGGGAATCAGAGCATTTTCGTTTGGTTTCCTATGCAGTCAGATCATGCCCGTGCATATGAGCTGGCTACCCTACAGGTAGTATCGTACTACCTAGGAGTACAAAATGTCTATGGGTAGCTCAGGGATTAGTTCTGTACAGAAAGGTAGCTCATGCGTCTGTTTCTCTACCAACCAGAGCTACCGAAGTGGCAAATGTTGGTGCTGCTATTAACCAGTGTGATTCAGAGAAGTGTGAAGATATAGCAAGCCAATGTCATTGCTTTCTTAAAGAGGTTCCGCTGCTTAGACTGTTTGTTTAGGTTCTTTTGCGGCTGAGCTATGGATAAATTGTTATCTATACTTTTGATGGTGAACAAGGAAATAGATGCAGAGTATGTTTGGGAATGTGTTTGTTCGTTGTTTTGCTCGATTCAGGCCTACCTACTCCCATCTCTTCTTAAGAACTCCCTACACAGGAAACACTCAGCAATGGAGGAAGAGGATCACCTTCCCAAGATATTCGATCATCTGTCTTTAAGCCGCAGCATCACCCCTTCTCCATGAAACATGCCTCCTCGAGTGAAACAAGAACACACTTTCAGCATCGATGATGATACAGCATATGTCACATAGATAGAAATTAAGAATATCCAAACCTAGGACTGTCTCATGTAAGATATATATGTACTATTTCGACACCTCGCATCCCGGTTTAGAAATCCAGCTTTGTGTTTCATGTAATATACATGTAGTATTTGAACATCTTGCATCCAGTTTAGAAATCCGGTTTTTCTGTTAAAACGCCAAGCATGGGCGCCACAAGCAAATCACTAGTAAGATTTAACACACTGTTACTATCTCAATTCTCCTAACTAACAAGGATCAATGAAAGCAAGCGTGGGCATGGCACCAATCATGAGGCCGTGAAAAACAGCAGGCAACACAGATGATGGGAGCAGTAATTTGTGTAATGCTCTTGTTAAGATGATATCAAAGTGGCAGACATGAATGCATCACTGGTGTCTGAACCTGAAGTCAACCTGCCAATATTTATCACCATTTTTAACACGACATACTAGCATACTAGACTTGAACTGTACTAAAAAAAAATACAGCATAGTGGAACTACATTCCAACTTCCAAGGAAACTCCAGAGATACCAAAACTTGAGCTAGCGTACACAGTGCGAAATGAACAAAGCCGCCACCTGAATGACAGCCTGCTAAAACTCTGAAACTGAACACAGGCTGTAGATCTGGGCTGGGCTACACCTGCCATAGAACTCTTTAACATCTGAAGACGAGTCGACGGCTATACATTGTTAAACAGAAGTCGCACTTTTTATCTTCTCATTAGTCATTCCTTTCTTCCTCACCACCAGCACAGCCACCACCCAACTTGCCGATTCTGGTTCTTTCACCCTAACAAGGGGACCGCCACTGAATGTGCTTGCCAATGACAGGTCAATGTGCATCTCAGACTCAGACCTCACCAAAAGCAAGAGGATGTTGATAATTTTGCCTGCCAATCCAGCACAGTGATCCAAAAGCTACTATTGATGTTCAGAAAAGATACTGACTTGACAATGTAAATGATTAAAGGGCCACCAAGAGTAACATCATTTATGCATTATTGTATCGGTGGGTAAATCTTCCAAACACACATTATTGGAGCTCAGCATCACAAAACAATGTCGCATCAATAAGCTTTCAGGAGACCATCATGAGACATAGTAGGTGTCCTCATCATCTGCCCACTTGACTGCTCCGGTCCAACCTAACAAAATACTAGAATTTATAATCAGCCAGTACAGAGTGTACATACCAGTATATTTGAAGTTTAAATAAGGTGATCCTATACCCCTAAACCCTAAACCAAAGAAACTTGCATACATGACATATGACGAGGCTAGAAAGGAAAAGGTCCAAGGAAGAGGCATGTGATGATGCTTGTAGCATAGTTGTCTATGATGTAGACTGATAGATTCACAGTTCAACACTCGTCAAATGGAGACAAAATATGAACTAGAATGGATACCAAGTATAAGAAAATGGCTGACTGAAAAGCATATGGACACATATACAATGGCCAGCCTAGAAGGGTCAATATGTAGTGCCAAAGTAACCAATATTGTGCAGCTACTACAAAAACAAATCAGAAATGAACAGTTGATTACGATGCTACTGATCAAGATACGGAGCAACATTGCAAAGAATCAAGAGAGAACATGCAGTCTCTGTACAAGAAAAACACCAAGAGAAACACAAATGTGACTAAGGTGTCGATCATAACAAAAACTTCAGAGTATGGTGGATAGAGTTTGGCATACCTGCCTTTAATACAAGAGTCTGAAGATACCTTGACAGGTAGTTCTCTGGAGTAAGAGCAATGGTCACGTCCAGCTTGCTCTGCTCCTCGGCAAGGAGCCCATAGTAGCTCATGCAGCAAAGCAGCACTTCATACTTAATGTGGCGAGGGTTCCTCTCATCAAGAGTAAAGTCAGGTCACTTGCTTTGTACTAAAACCCATAACAGCTCCCTCTTGCACCTCAGTCCATAATGAATTACTCACCATTAGCTTCAGCTCTACATCCAACGCTCCTTGTGACTTTATGCTCCTACTATGGCTTGGAAGCAAGATGCCAATTCCTCATCCTTAACTTGCATGAAAACCTCCCTCTCAATGAATGGAACCAGGCAATCATTCAATAATTGGTCCCCCACTCTATTTGTTAGCTTATTATTAACAAGATCCATTGCAAAAAATACCCTTCCAACACTAGCAGTTGCTATTGGAAGAACCAGCACCAATTTAAGAAGCTTGTAAACAATAGGATGTTTGAGGCTCTTCTTGGTTTTAACAAGCATAACAGAAAGCTCAACAAAACTTTCCACTTTTCTAAACCTTTCATCCTCACGCATATCAGCAATAAACCGTGTAAGCTGGCTTGGAAGATGCAACAAATCTGTGCTTGAGAAGTCCTCTGGATAAGAGCAAGCAAGTTCAAGTAACCTGTCTTTGTTATATGGGTAAAATGAACAAGCTGGATCAAGTGATGCCACGCCAAGAAGAAAATCTATGTTCATCTCATCAAACCTGTCATTCAACTCTTGAAGTGCTCTATCAAGGATGCTTGTGAAAATTTCAACACGGTAATGTTGGAGATTCTTGACTTTTCTCAAGAACCCCTTTGGTTTTAAAATTGGCTCATAAATATCATCCATGCTTGGGACTTTGATGTCATGCTTCGCACAAAAAGTAGTGACATCTTTAAGAAAATTTTCCCATTTATCATCCCCCAGCATTTTTTCTAACTGATGCTTTGTAGTATCAATGAGCTTAATGCCATTGATCATAAAACTGTCTCTCATTTGCAAAGATCTATTTAAGGCATATGTGTATCCCAATACATCCATCAACATGTGTGTCATGAAAACAAACTCAAATGACTCAAAATATATCAGTATTTTTCGAGAATTGACAGCCTCTGCACCGTGAGTATGGTCGCCTCCAATCATGATGAGAACACTTCGAATGGTGTGATACAGGATGGAAATTTGTACGCACGTTTTATAATGAAATCCCAGGCCGGGATCATCCCTTTTACTAGAGAACTTCGCTTGATTCAAACCTTCTAGAACCTGTTGAGCTTCAGGTACTTGAAGCATTTGAGCTTTTCTGCAGGACATTTCAAGAAAGCTCACCAAAAAACCAAGTTGCTGAAAGAAATCAGCACAAGCACCATTCTCCTTAAGAGCAGGAACAAGTGCCAAGTGCAGTTCCTGCGCAAAGCAATGGACATAGTGAGCGGAAGGAGATTTATCCATGATTATTTTCTTTAAACCCTTCACGTGAGCCCTCATGTTGCCTGCTCCATCATACCCCTGTCCTCGGACCCTAGACCAACTCAAAGAGTGTTCCCTGAGCAAGGATTCAATTGCAGACTTAATTGTTGCGGCCTTCGGGTTCTCAACATGCACAACCCCAAGGAACCTCTCAACTACCCTCCCTTTCTTGTCAACATACCGCAAGCAAACAACCAGCTGTTCATTATGGCAAGCATCGGTAAATAGACAGGCAAGTATTGCAAAATTTTCCTCCCCAAGGTCTTGCTTGATAAGCCTAGTAGTTTCTCTGGCACAAGCGTTAACGAGACCTTCGATCATTTTCGGACTGGTCATCTCAGGATCGTTCAGAACATTCTGCAGAACCGCCTTGTTCGCTCCATCCAAATTATCTGCCAGCCATTTCAAGAGCTCAAGAAAATTCCCTTGGTTCAGCGAGTCTTTGATTTCGTCATGCCCCCGAAAAGCCAACCCTTGGCGCAAAATAAACCTCAAGCTCCGAAGCAAAATCGGCGGAGGTTTCGGCACCGAGGTGGAAGCGGTCTTCTGCGCCTTTCCAGACCTTTCCCACAAAGATTTCAAATCCATTGTCTTCTGTTTCTTCGTCATGTCCTAAGTCTTCAACTAATTTCTGCATTTCAACAACCAAAGAAAAAGATGCGTCACTGGTTCCATTCAATGTGGGATCGGTTCCTTGAGCTGAATCAAACGCGCATTTTCTAAGCCTAGTGAGGAATGATTCGGGTACTGACCTGCTACCCTGCTCGGTGTGCTCACCGCCGTCGCCTCGGCCGTATGCCAGCTGCGGAGGGTCGCCACTCCACCGCGTCCCGTCGAGACCGCGGGAGGCGGATGAGTTGGGGGAGGGGAGTGTGAGGTTAGGGTTCCCAGCCTCACAGGCGAGGTGGCCTCACTCCTGCGGCTCGACGACGACGAGGCCGCCGCCCTGGGAGCTCGAGAGCCACCCACGCGGAGATGCCGTTCTGGACCGGAGATAAGAGGCTTCGGCCCATCACAATATACGGCCCGGTACTCTTGTGCCGAAAAGAAACTATTACACGATTTACCTCTCTGAATTAGAAAATCAGATGTTTCTAAAAAAAATCAGATTCCCCTAAAAAATAGAAAATCGGATTTAGACTCTTCAGGCCTAATTTGGAAACTCCAATTCCTCCGGCATCCCGCACTTTTCCCTGAATGGGTAATCCATGGGGATATCATTTTAATTATCATTCTAGTTCTTAGTGGGGGGTTTCCATCCCTGGGTTTTGCTCCCCTTTGCTTCCAAAGGAGCCCTCAATGAAACCATCCGGTTTATCTTCATAAGCGATTTTAAGAGTGGTTTTGGCTAGCGTGCCGTGACATCAGCCGTCCTATGTGACACCAAATCAGCCACGAGGGAGCTATAATTCAGGGTGGCCAATTAGACTTTATAAAAAGTTTGTAGAAATATTTTTTCAAGAAAAATATCCAAATATTTGTGCAAATAAGTTTTCAAAAAAATATGAAACATGATTCATATTTTTCCTAAAATCATGCTCCTAAAAATTTGTATAAACAAGTTTTCAAAAAAAAATATCCAAAATGCCACTTTGCTAAATCATGCGCTATCGGTGAATGTCCAAACCTGCAACGGCGACAACAAAAAAAAAAAAAAAGTGGTCACGTCCATTCAGATGTTATCGGCCAAGTCACAGAAGTTGGTTTGGGAGACTAAGAAGTCGCATGTCAACTGCTGCTAATGGTCCAATGAGCCTATACAAGGCATTGTCGTGTGTCCCTTGAAGAAGACAACGTTGCTACAAAGTTTAACCACATGATACATGTTGCTAATATGCAATCAGAGTTTGAATTATATGTTTTGTTTGGATTTCTTGTACATGTGACATTGCCGCCAAGAAACTTTTAGTAGTTTACGTGGTGGGTTGCACGGCGCTCCACACTACGGTCTGCAATAATTTATTTTGGTTTGTATCCTCTGTTTCGTGTTTAGCCAATTCAAATTTTAGGAGACCATATAAGATTCAAATGATTCTAAGAAAGGAACGAAAAGATATAGCATGATTTTAGAAAACAATTTCCTGAGTTAAATAAATTTTATAGTATTAAATCAGATTTTAGTATTTGTAAATGTATATTTATTATAGAAAAATATTCAGATAATTTTTAAAAAAAATATTTGTATAACTTCTTTTACAAAGTCTAATTGATTTCTAAACTATCATGAAACTCTGATTTACCTCCATCGTGGCTGACTTTGCGCCATATAGGATGGCTGATGCAACGCCACGTCAGCTAAAACCACTCTCAAAACCACTACGAAAGGTAAACCGGACAATTTTAATAGTTGGATGGGTCAAAAAATGATTTTCTAACTAACGGTGGTAAATCGAACTTATACAATAGTTGAGGGAGGCCAAATAACCTTTTTCCTACTCTTGTCGTTTCTTTCTCAAAAAAAAAAAAGTTGGCCCTCCACGCGTTGCATACGCACTTTGGTTTGGAGGATTTCATTTCCTACAGATTTGGTTGAGAGCGCATGTCGTTTTCCTAGAATCTTACAAGAACTATGTCTCATAAATTCGTTAAAACTATTTTCAATAAGATTTCAGGTTCAGATATGGCATTGGTAACGGCAAGTTCGCACGATTTTAGGGATCTTTTCAGCACTGTCAGACTTTTGTGGCACATTGTAGATACTGGAAAATGCAGCAAGGAGCAGCAAGCAACACATCCAGACACCTGATAAGATTTAACACAATGCTAATATCTCAATTCTCCTAACTAACAAGATAAGATTTAACACAATGCCTATCTCAATTCTCCTAATTAACAAGGATGAATGAAGCTAAGCGTGGGCATGGCACCAATCATGAGGCCGTGAAAAACAGCAGGCAACCAGATGATGGGAACAATAATTTGTGTAATGCTTTTGTTAAGATGATATCAAAGTGGCAGCATGGATGCATCACTGGTGTGTGAACCTGAAGTCAACCTGCCAATATTTATCACCACTTTTAACACGATATAGCATACTAGACTAGAGCTGTACCCAAAAAAAAAAATTATACAGCATAGTGCAACTACATTCCAACTTCCAAATCTGAAGACGATATAGCATACTACACACAGGCTGCAGATCTTGGGCTAGGCTACACCTGCCACTCAAATCTTTAACATCTGAAGACGAGTAGACGGCTACACACAGCGTTAAACATCTAGTAGTCACGCTCTTTATCTTATCATTAGTCCTTCCTCATCTTCTTCCTCACCACCGGCACAGCTACCGCCCAATTTGCCCACTTCGGCTTGTTTCACCCTAACAGGGGGACCGCCACTGAATGGGCTGGCCAATGACAGGTCAATGTGCTTCTCAAACGTGACCATCACCATAAACAAGAGGATGTCGACAATTTTTGCCTGCCAAATCAGCACCGTGATCCAAAAGCTACTATCAATGTTCAGAAAAGATAGTGACTTGACAATGTGAATGATTAAAGAACCACCAAGAGTAGCATCATTTCTGCATTATGGTATCAGTGGGTAAATCTTCCAAACAGGAATTATTGGAGCTTAGCATCAGAAAACAATGTTGCATCAATAAGCTTTCAGGAGACCATCATGAGACATCATAGGTGTTTTCATCATCTGCCCACTTGACTACTCCAGTCCAACCTAATAAAATACTATAATTTATAATCAGCCAGCACGGAGTGTACAGACCAGTATGTGTTAAAGTTTAAATACGGTGATCCTATAGCCCTAAACGAAAGAAACTTGCATACATGGCAAGGCTAGAAAGGAAACACTGTTCAACACTCATCAAATGGAGACAATATAAACTAGAATTGATACCAAGTATAACAAAATGGCTGACTGAGAAGCATATGCACACATATACAACGGCCAGCCTAGAAGGGCCAATATGCACTGCCAAACTAACCAACAACTGCTAGAGATCATTTATTGTGCAGCTACTACAATAATAGATCAGAAATAAACAGTTGACTATGATTCTACTGATCAAGACACGGAGCAACATTGCAAAGAATTAAGAGAGAAATGTGCAGTCTCTGTACCAGAAAAACACCAAGAGATACACAAATGTGACTAAGGTGTCGATCATAACAAAAACTTCAGAGTATGGTGGATAGAGTTTGGCATACCTGCTTTCGATACAAGAGTCTGAAGATACCTTGACAGGTAGTTCTCTGGAGTAAGAGCAATGGGCACATCCAGCTTGCTCTGATCCTCGGCAAGGAGCCCATAGTAATTCATGCAGCAAAACAGCACGTCATGCATAATGCGGCAAGGGTTCCTCTCATCAAGAGTAGGCAGCAAGTCAGGTCACATGTTTTGTTACGGATTTGGCTTCAAGCATACTAAAACCCATAACAGCTCCCTCTTGCACCTCAGTCCATAATGAATTACTCACCATTAGCTTCAGCTCTACAGCCAGCGCTCCTTGTGGCTTTATGCTCCTACTATGGTTTGGAAGCAAGATGCCAAGGCCTCATCCTTAACTTGCATGAAAACCTCCCTCTCAATGAATGTAACCAGGCAATCATTCAATAATTGTTCCCCCACTCTATTTGTCAGCTTATTCTTAACAAGATCCATTGCAGAAAATACCCTTTCAACGCTAGCAGTTGCTATGGGAAGAAGCAGCACCAATTTAAGAAGCTTGTAAACAAGAGGATGTTTGAGGCTCTTCTTGGTTTTGACAAGCATAACAGAAAGCTCAACAAAACTTTTCACTTTTCTAAACCTTTCATCCTCACGCATATCAGCACTAAACCGTGTAAGATGGCTTGGAAGATGCAACAAATCTTGAGAAGTCCTCAGGATAAGACCTAGCAAGTTTAAGTAACTTGTCCTTGTTATACGGGTAAAATGATTTTGCTGGATCTAGTGATGCCATGCTAAGAAGAAAATCTGTGTTCATCTCATCAAACCTGTCATTTAACTCTTGAAGTGCTCTATCAAGGATGCTTGTCAAAATTTCGACACCGTAATGTTGGAGATTCTTGACTTTTCTCAAGAACCCCTTTGGTTTTAAAACTGGCTCATAAATATCATCCATGCTAGGGACTTTGATGCCATGCTTCGCACAAAAAGTAGTGACATCTTTAAGAAAATTTACCCATTCATCATTCCCTTGCATTATTTCTAACTGTTCCTTTGTAGTATCAATGAGTTCAATGCCATTGACCATAAAAGAGTCTCTCATTTGCAAACATCTATTTAAGGTATATGTGCATCCCAATACATTCTTCAACATTTTTCGAGCATTGACAGCCTCTGCACCGTGAGTACGGTCTCCTCCAATCATGATGAGAACACTTCTAATGGTGGGATACAGTATGTAAATTTGTAAGCAAGTTTTATAATGAAATCCCCGACCAGGATCATCCCATTTACTAAAGCACTTCTCATGATTCAAACCTTCAAGAACCTGTTGAGCTTCAGGTACTTGAAGCATTTGAGCTTTTCTGCAGGATATTTCAAGCAAGCTCACCAAAAATCCAAGTTGCTCAATGAAATCAGCACAAGCACCATTCTCCTTAAGAGCAGGAACAAGTACCAAGTGCAGTTCCTGCGCAAAGCAATGGACATAGTGAGCGGAAGGAAACTCATCCATGATTATTTTCTTTAGACCCTTCACGGGAGCCCTAATGTTGCCTGCTCCATCATACCCCTGTCCTCGGACCCAAGACCAGCTCAAAGAGTGATCCCTGAGCAAGGATTCAATTGCAGCTTTAATTGTTGCGGCCTCCGGGTTCTCAACATGCACAACTCCAAGAAACCTCTCAACTACCCTCCCTTTCTTGTCAGACATACCGCAAGCAAACAACCAGCTGTTCATTATGGCAAGCATCGGTAAATAGACAAGCAAGTACTGCAAATTTTTCCTCCCCAAGGTCTTGCCTGATAAGCCTAGTAGTTTCTCTGGCACAAGCGTTAACGAGACCTTCCATCATTTTCAGACCGGTCATCTCCGGATCGTTCAGAGCATTCAGCAGACCGCCTTGTTCGCTCCATCCAAATTGTCTGCCAGCCATTTCAAGAGCTCATGAAAATTCCCTTGGTTCAGCGAGTCTTTGATTTCGTCATGCCCACGAAAAGCCAAACCTTGGCGCAAAATAAACCTCAAGCTCTGAATCAAAATCGACGGAGGTTTCGGCACCGATGTGGAAGCGGTCTTATGCGCCTTCCCAGACCTTTCCCACATAGACTTCAAATCCATTGTCTTCTGTTTCTTCGTCATGTCCTAAGTCTTCAACTAATTGCTGCATTTCAACAACCAAAAAAAAAAAAAAAGATGCGTCACTGGTTCCATTCACTGTCGGATCGGACATCAACATTTTGGACCCTTGAGTTGAATGAAACGCGCTTTTTCCAAGCGTAATGAGGAAAGATTCAGGAGCTGAGTACTGACCTGCTGCCCAGCTCGGTGCTTGCTCTGCTCGCCGCTGCCGCCGCTCTGACTCCTTGCCTCCGCCGTATGCCGGCTGCGGCGGGTCGCCACTCCACCGCGTCCCGTCGAGACCGCGGGAAACGGATGAGATGGGGAGGGGAGTGGATTGGGGAATGGGAGGTTAGGGTTCCCAGGCGAGGTGGCCTCACTCCGCACTGCTGCTCGACGACGACGAGGCCGCCGCCCTGGGACTGGGAGCTCGAGAGCCACGGAGATGCCGTTCTGGGCCGGAGAAAAGAGGCTTCTGCCCATCATCCTATATGGCCTGCAATGCCCCGTCTCGGTTTATAGCCCAATACGCACTTCGGTCATCATATCCTTTTTTTTTTCTTCCTCTCCTCTTTTTTTTTCGAATCGGTCAACATATCCTTTTGGTTCCAGGATTTTTAACTTGTGTTTTTTTCTGTAAAATTAATCTGATTCATGTGAATTTCTGTAGGAATCCTATTATCACACCCGATTGTAAGAATAAAATATGATGCATAATCTTATGTGCACCTAGAGATCAGTCACACACATAAGCCGATAAATTATAGATAATATCATCACAAGTGTTTATTACATCACGTATAATAAGACAGAGTCTTCACATAAATGTAGGGAAAGTATAAAGAAATGCCCCGTTCGCTGGTCTGAAACTTGGCTGAAACTGGCTGGTTTTGTGAGAGAGAAACACTGTAGTGGCAGGTTGATGAACAGTGGCTTGTGAGGGGGATCAGCCGGCTGGTCAGCGAACGGCGCCAAAAATCTCTCGTGGAAGCTCCATATCACAGGGACGTCAACTGGTTGACCACAAGTCTAGTAATCCTCATAAAAGCCGTCATTACCATAGCTATTTGTTACCCATCCGGGATTTTTATCCAAATAATGAAAAATAAACAAGCATAAGTACGTGTCGTACTCAACAAGGGTAACATGGGGTTCATGAGGCTCAAAAAGCTTGACACAGGTTTAACAGCATTCAGCTTTTAATTGTCATAATTTTAGCATAGGAGTAGCAACAAGTTGTTTTAATCCCATAGTAAACACATGATCAATGTAACAGGAATAATGAATAGCATAAACGAATAATTAATAGTGATCATCAATTCCATAAGGCTTTCAAGGCCGCTCGTGACTGTGAGCACGGCTGATATACCAGTTTTACGCTCTACAGAGGTTGTACACTTTCACTGTGAGTCGTGATACCCATATGCCCGGATTAATTACTCCCAAAACACTTCCAAGGTGAGCAGGCATGATTCACTATGAAGCCTTTCAAAGGTTCATCTAACAAGTTAGGGCAATTAGATTCACTCGACAAACAGATATAGGAACTCCTGTTGAATGGCACAATTCTATCACGGCTATACACATAAGAGTAGAGGTTGTCCTATACCCGATTCGGCAAGCCATTCTTACGCCACAAAGGTAACCTCTAACAAGCTAGAAAATATCCTCATACTGAGCTAAAGCCAGAGCCATCTGGCTCTCACAGCTGTACTGTAAGTCATAGATGATCACTTACAGATAAGTTCTTAGGAAGAGGAATCTGAAGCATTTAAAAAGTAGCTAAACACTCCAGCCCCCTGTTTCTAAATTGCTAAAAAGTCATGTTTTAATATTTATTATATATACCATTAGTCAAGTTACAAGATCATGGTTTAATTGAGCACTAGCAAAGCTACTCAATGAATATCCTATAGAAGACAAGGTATAAGTTTAATTCTAGGGAATCCCTATCAAGGTGACACATGCAATATGAATTAAATGTATTAAAATTGATAGAAAACAATGATGATCCCATGCTATACCTGTCTTAAACAAAGTGTTCCTACTGATCCTGCCCGTCAAAGTAGTACTCTTGATCACCCATGAATTGATCACCGTCTATACTCGATAATCACAACAACATACAAGCATCCAAAAGCAAACATACATAGCAAACAATGACTATAGATTAGAACAGAACACCAATAGCATAAAATCAAGATGAAAAGTTTGTAAAATAAATCTACATCTCGCTATGAACACACAAACACGAAGATCACGAAAATTGTAGCTAAAACGAAAAAAGTTATAAATTAAACAAGATTTCCTTTATTAAAATAATAGATTAAATCTAACCTCAAATTTTAAAAGTTGAAAACATGTCTAACAGTAGGATGAATATGTAGATTACTCAATTACGAATCTAACGCAACTTGAATGGATCAAATCGGAGTTAAAACGAAGATTTTATGGCTAAAACAAGATTAGTGGCAAAATTGTAAATAGATGAAAACGAATTTTAGATCTAATCGACAAAACTACGTTATCAAATGAAGAAAACGTATTTTAGGAATACGCTTTGGACCACGGGTTAACACATAGAAAACTTTAGGGGTTCTTTTGCAAATAGGTCAGGCAAATCGGTATGGCGAGATAACGGCCGCCGGATCAAGATCGGACGGCCCAAAATAGATCGGGAGAGGATGACCGCCGGCGGTGAGCAAAGCGACGGCGACGCCATGACCGGTCATGAAAAACTCGTCGGCGATCTTGAAGAAGGGCCCACGGGCCGCGGAATAGCATACCAAAGGGCACTGGGAGATAGAGGAAGAAACGGCGAGCCCGCGCGAGGTAGCTTACCGAGGTGCAGAGCGATGGAGGGCGATGCGCGGTGTGGCGGCGAATCGGGCGGTGATGGCGGCTAGGGTTTGGCGGATGCGGCAACTCGGCGAAGGCGGTTGTAGGTTCGAGGCTTGGGATAGGGCAACACCAGCGCGAGCAGTTGGTATTTAAGGCCCGGGGAGCCTTGGGCTACATGGCAAGGATCAAGGCGTAGGCGGAGCGGACTCGGCGGCGCGATGGTCGTGTCCGGCCGAGACACGCTGGAAGAAGAATGAAAGGTCGCTAATCGCGGGGCCGACGACAGACGCACAAAGCGCGAGAGGGGAACGATCTTGAGGCGGCTATCTTTGGGCAGCTTGCAAAATCGGATTCTTGGACCAACCATGAGACATGGGCAATGGCGGCCTCTGCGACGGGAAGAAAGCTGGGCATGGGGGGAAAACGGTCAATTAAGAAGCCAAGCCAAGCTGGGCTGCTCGGACCAAATTCAAGAGAGGGAGAAGAAAAAAAATAAGATTCCTTTTCTATTTTCTTAAACACCATTTCAAATCCAATTTGAATTCAACCTTAAATCCTTTTGCAAATTTTGACCAAATCAAACCACAAATAAAATATGCAGTAGCATATATGCACATACATGTATGTAGACCTTATATTTGATTTTAATTTTAACAAAGTTATTATTTTTCTAAATTTAAATGCTAACAAAATACATAATTAAATCAAATTCACCTATTTTAAAATGATATAATTTTTAGGGTGTTACACCTATGAACCCTGCGTTGCAACAGGATCCTTAGTTCAAAACGCAAATACGTTTTCCTAGAAGGCTAGAATCATACAATAACTAGTCTAAACTTGTTTCATAAATTCCCTATAAAATTGTGCTAGTTATCTTCAATAAGATTTCAGGTTCAAATATGGCACTGGTAACAGCAAGTTAGCACGATTTTAGGGATCTTTTCAGCAATGTCAGACTTTTGTGGCACATTGTAGCGAAGTAAATTGGATGGACCCGGGATCCATTAGACTATCTCCAACAACCACATCCTAAAATATAAGACTCATTCGTCCTTTAGGTAACTCTACAGGCAAAGAATTCAATATCTATTTTTAGTCTTCTCAAACAACAAAACCCAAAAAGCAACCATTTTTGCAAATAGGTCTCCAGAAGAGAGGATACTCAGATTTGAGTTATGCCTCTCCTGGCACCCAAAATGAATCTTCCATATAAGTACTCTGTTGGAGGCTATAGATATTGTGTTAGAAACCTATTTTGGACTGTTGGAGACAGCCTTAGAGAATGGAAACGGAGCAGTAAGCAACACACCCAGACACCAGATAAGATTTAACACACTGCTACTATCTCAATTCTCCTGACTAGCAAGGTTCGCCGCCTCAAACACAACATCACCGGTTCACCATCCACACTGCATAATTCTACACTCTACAGGTATATATGTCGGACAAATATGTTACATGACAGAGCCAGAGGGAACGGCAGGCGCAACTCGCAAGTCGCCACAATGCGAGTGAGACCCCATTTCCTCAGCTGAAGATGAACTGGGCCCTTTCACTGCTAACGGACCAAAAAAATGTCCGCCTCGATACATTTGATCTCAGCTACACAAAAAAAGGCAGATGATCGTCATAAACATTCGTAATGTGAGACTGTAAAATGATTCAGATGAGTTAAGTGTTTACCAGTCTAGGTGACCTCGGTTCCAGTAACTGTTTTCGTCCTCGAAGATCATGAAGCTGCTAGCCCATGAGTTCTGCTCAGGGTATGCGCCGTGGAAATCGGAGGACGGGTGCCAGTCACTGTTCAAGGCCTTGAGCTCCTTCTCGGGCTCCACCTCGGCGAACGTCACACGCTTGCCGGCCTTCTTTGCCGTATGTTCCTTTGGGTCTTCCACTGATTCCTGTTCTTTCGAGTCCTTTAGCGCTTTCTTCAGTTCTTTAGAATCCTTCAGTGCTTTCTTGAGATCTTTCAGCGCCGCCTTCTTCTGTTCTTTGGAATCCTTTGGTGACTTTGGCTCCTTCGAATCTTTTGATGTCTTGGATTGCTTTGCATCTTCTGATGGCTTCAGTTCTTTGGAATCCTTGGATGATTTTGACTCTTTCGACTCCTTGGATGATTTTGACTCTTTCGAATCTTTAGATGATTTCCCAGACTGTTTAAATGACTTGCCAGCCTGCAATACAGATCGCAAGACGTCAGAATAACAATAGCCTGATTGTCATTTGGAACAAAAGAAGCATATTCTCAGCTTGGTTTTCTCAAAATAAATAATCACACGGTCCACATGAGCCAACAAAACAACTAGCTTCACTATTACAGCTGAACTAGCATGACAGATATCAATGAGTTAGCGCTGAGGGAGTACATGATATAACCATCAAACTTTAGACTAAAGACAAGGTATGCATCACATATCAAAATGATGTCACCATAAACATAGTGATGATTATCATCACCAAAGGATCACAGTCAACTGGGAACAAGCATGAACAACTACCTCAAATTCAAAGTAAGCATTCGGCAATGTTGTTAAGTGCACAAAGTGGGGACAACTATAGAAGGTTCCTGTACCTTATTCGCCAGTTTCTTCAGCGCATCAGTCCCATTTTCTTCAACAAACTTATCAAGTGCTGTGAGGAAGTCATCAGATTTCCCAAAAAGGCCTTTCTTCTGAGGGACATACCAAATGTTGACCATCTGGTTCTTTATGAAGGCAGGTCTCACATAATTCTGGTACACATAGGCTGAGCCATTGAAGTATGGCAAGACAAGCCAGCAAATAAAGATCAATTTCATTGAAGGCCAGAAAGGAAGCCTGTCAAAATCAAGCATGGGAAAGCCATGGAATTTAGTGACCAATGTGCCATTATGATCTTTAAAACATATGTTCGAGTTCCAATTAAAAATCCTGTGATCAGATGCAAAACCCCATGCAACTACAACTACAAAATCGCAAACCCCTAGAATTTAAACCAGAGGTGGTAAACCTTGCAACTTCCATCACACATCATGGATGTTTTGACACCCAAGAAGCAAAATCATATCACCAGACAGTTTTTTGTCATTTGGTTCGAAACTAAAAATAAATATGTCAAGATTCGTGACAACCCAGTCTATCTTACCTCAAATAGAACAGTCTGTAGTCTGACACTATTTTAGAAAAAAAAAAAAAGATTAGAAGAGTAAGATGTACAAGGGCTTGACAGTGTAAATGACTTAATGCTTGTCCGAAAGTCCTAAGATATATCAACAACTAACAGGCCCCAACTTTCACACAGAATAGTAAACTGACACTGAAAGCAATATAACAAACACTACTTACCACTGAATAATTGATGCAAATGTGAGCTCAAACAATGTTATTAGTGAGTACAGCACCCAATATGTGAGCCATTGTTGATCATCCACAGGAGATTTGGTCTCTATTGCCTTAACGGAAGCATACCTGTAAGTTGTAATAACACTTAAACTTGTGTTTTACTCATAAAAGTTGAGTTTCTAGCAGTAAATTACAAGTCATGAGCAACTTACAGAGGATAAGCCAGTGCCACCAAAGGCCTGCAGAGGAAAACAAACAAACTCAAGTTTTTTTTATTTTATTTTTGCGAACAAAACAAACTCAAGTTAAAGCGTGCAATTTCGATTCATAATGATAGCTTATGAGCCAGAAGAGAGAAACTTTCAGAAAGAGGAAACGGTAAATTCAGAAATGAGTGGCACTAGTCCAAGTGTGATATCATAGATTGTTGAGTAGTAGCAGCAAACCACCAGTACACTCCAATAGGGGGGCAAATGAATAACTGACAAGAAACTTATTCACCACCTGTGATACATCTATCATAGATTGTTTGCTTAGATAAGTTTTTACATTTTACAGCACAGTAACATGAAGAGTAGTTAAAACATGCTGGTCCAAACATAGCAACATTTATCACAGTATCAGTACTGAACGTGACACTAGCTAGCTTCGTGAATAAATGAAGCTCGATGTGGTATTCACTCCGTCCATAAAAACACGCAACTATGGGTTGCATGCCAGAAAAATTAGTTCACGATTGACCAAGTTTCTATGAATAGTATTCATATTTATAACTCCAAATCAATTTATTATGAAAATAAATTTCATAATTAATCTACTAATATTTATTTAATATTATAAATATTAATATTTTTTATCTATAATTGATTAAACTTAAGATATTAAAACGTGACAGCGTGCTAGAATTGCACGTTTTTTCTGGACGGAGAGAGTACAACACACATGGATTCATGCTAAGGTAAGGTTTAATAAATCCTGGTCCCAGAACCGTGCACCCATTTTTTAATGATATGTCAGAGTCACTACGAGACATAACCCACGATCCAGTAAACTACAAGAAACAGGACCAGATTGTGCCGAGCCACTCTTCACCATGTGACTTGCTGCGTGGAAAGGAATGTGAAACAGCCAAAAAGATAGTGAGACTGGACAAGGGAATGAATACCAGAAACCATTCTGCAAAGTGGAATTGGCCAACAAATCTACTCCTACAATTGCAGGCACTAGCAAAACTACAAATCTGAAAGCAGGCCCCTTTTATAAAGGACTGAGGTAAAGGTAGGAACTGACAGAACTCAGCAGCTGAATTCAGAATCCAATCTTGGTGATCTACATCAGAGGCAGGCAACTCGTGCATCACGGCCTAAACTTTTCGTTCTGGGCAAGGAGGGATTGCATCCAGAAAAGTTGTGAATCGGACAGAAAGAGAAATATGCTGATGCAGGCGAAAATGTAGACCCAGAGAAATGAACACTGCAAAACCCAAACTCGGTACGCATTCCAGAACGGCAGGAGACCCCCTGTAATCAAGTTTTTTTTTTCTACCAAAGAAACTCGAAAAGAATAAAAAAACATTTTTTTCTACAAAAAGAAATGCAGGCATTGCTACAGATGGCGATTCACAACAAGGCTGATTGAGGGGGCCGCGAGATTTTACAGGTGAAAACTGAACCATTCCCAGAAGGATTTCTTGTCAGGCGCAAGAGTTCTCGCATCGACTAAAACCGACGCCATTGTGCCAATTCGAAGTCCGGACCGATACGAACTCCCGGTACACATCTCAAGAACAACACGAAGACTACTTCAACAATGCCGAACATCTAATGCATCCAGAATCGCTCCGCGCCATCAAAAAAACATTCCAGCGATGGATTATTAAAAAAAAAGAACTAATAGATGAAGGAAGGGGGAGAAAGGACGGCTGGGGCCTGGGAGAGCAGAGCACTGACTGACCCTGCAAGGACGTCGAAGTTGTTGGCGATGACCTTGAGCAAAGATCCGGAGCCCATCGCCGTCTCCAGCCCCCCAAATCGGCGCCACTGAAGAGCTGGAGCTGGAACTGGAAATGGGAGGATTGGGATAATCTGGCCGAGGGTCGCGGCGTTCTTGAACCCCGCCGCTTTCTTTCTCTCCCTCGTCCTTCCCGCTTTCGGTGCTTTTAGGGTCTCGAGGGGAGCGAAGACAGGGGAGGAGAGAGGAAAGTGCGGTGGAGAGTGGAGCGGACAGTCGAGTGCAGCAGACGAGACGACGGGAGACTGGCAGAGCACCAGCACGGATACAGAGGAGTGCCGCATAGTGCCAGATTGACTATGATATTGATATGTATTTCGTTTGTATTTGGTAATAATTATTCAATTATTGACTAATTAGGTTTAAAATATTCGTCTCGTAAAGTACAATCAAACTGTGCAATTAGTTTTTAATTTCGCCCATGTTTAGTTGGAGAAATTTGGATTTTGAGGCTACTGTAGCACATTCGTTTTTATTTAGCAAATAGTGTTTAAACATGGACTAATTAGGCTCAAAACGTTCGTCTCGTAATTTCCCACCAAACTGTGCAATTAGTTTTTCTTTTCATCTACATTTAATGCTCCATGCACGGGCCGCAAACATTCGATGTGACAGATACTGTTGCAAATTTTTGGAAGTTAAGTGGAACTAAACAAGGGCTTCATCTACTTTTAATATTCCATGCATGCACCATAAGTTTAATGTGATAAGGAATCTTCTTTTTTATAGTGTCAAAATTGAGAGTTTGAGAGGAACTCAACATGGGCTTATTTTATTTGAAGTAATGCGGTAATGCCGTGGGATTTACTAATTTTCAATTAATTAATTAATTAATTAATTAATTACTAGAGACAAACAGAGCACGAGCACACTTGCAGAGGAGAGGTTTATGCATGCAACCCCTGAAACTTATTTTAATAACCAGTAGAGACAAACAGAGCACGGCAGCGGCAGGAGCTCGTCGTCGCTACGAAGCAAGACGCGGCGACGGCGGTGGCTGTGTGCCTTGCCGGAGGCGGTGCCGCAAAACGCGCCAACGGCCGTGCAATCGAGCATGTAGTCCTCTACTGGATTTGCTCGGAGATCAAGGAGTTGGTACTTGTAGAAATTAAGCTGGATGCGCTCCGCTTGTGTAGGATGCCAGCAACGACCATGCAATCGAGCAGGTACTTCTCTATTGGATTAGCTCCGGGAGCAACCAAATGGGACCGGAAGAAATAAACCGGCGCTCGATGGCACAGGGCCGCGGCTGCCTGCACGCGCTGATCTGGAGGGCAAGCAGCCGACCAGCTGCAGGCGCTCGACGGAGCAGGGCCGCCGCGGTGGAGTACTGTGGCAGCGAGTCTCTGGCCACGACGGCGAGCTCCGCCTTGCAGCCTTGCAGGAGAGACATAGAGGACAGAGGAGTGGCAGAACCAAAAGAGCAGATCAACCCTGCAGCACCAAAAGAGTAGATCACGGCAATGGCGACGGCGAAGGCTGCGAGCGGCGGCGCGGGGAAGGACCCTACTCGCATATGGCAATCTCGTGTACCTCCGGTGTTGTGGGCTTAGATGTGTAACATCCCGGTGTTATGACCACATTTAGGCACATATTATGCATCATCAAGCATCCTAATCATACATGCCTAATCATGTAAATAATAACTAAAACCCTGCTTCAAAACATACGAAACATGCTCGTGAAATATGAATTTTGCATACACTTGTTTAGAGTTGTTTTGCCATGATTATGCTTGCTAGGTTAGTAAAACATGTTTGGCTATGATTGTAAATCATCTACAATTATTTAGCGTAATTTTTGGAGCAAAGTTTGTATTCAAATTATTGCCAAATTTTGGTTTAAAAATAATTCTCCAAAAATTAGGGTTTTGAGTTAAAATTGACTTTAATTTTATAATTCAAAATCTATCAAAAATTGGGCTTTGGTCATAAAAGTAAAGTTGTAGAGAATTAAATTCTAAGCAACTTTCATTTTTGGGACATTTTCAAAAGATGTCATTTTCTTGCTCAAAATGATATTTGAAAACTGGTATTTAAAAATTTCTCAAAAAAAATTGAGAAAATGATTTCTCCTTTCATGGGCCAGCCATTCCCTCCTTCTCGCCCACTCCGGTCCAAAGCCCTGCCGCAAGAAGAGCAGCCGCGGCTGCCCAGCGCTGCTGTTCAGCCTAGCCAAGGCTGCAGCGCCCAGTCCGCCGCACACTGCTCTGGCCATGCCGAGCTCCGTGCCATCGTCAGCGTCCCCGACCACGCCAGACGCGACCACCGGCGTAAGCCATCATCCGTCGTCGGCCGCCACGCCTGGCGGCCCAGCGACCGCGTCCGCTCCCACACGCCCGCCTTCATCTCGCCGGAAACATCACTGCGCCGCCACTCCATTCTCCGTGCCGCCGCTCATCTTCAAGACGCTTCTCGCTTCTCGCCAATGAAGCGCCATCAGCCTCACTGGTCGAATTCGACGCCGGTGCTCCACCACGGCCAGCAATCAAGCGTACTCAGCTCCGCCTCACTCTCCGGCACCTGGTGCTCACGGTTGTGACGCTTTGAGCCAAGGTAGAGCCTTCTTCGCTTCCATGCCACCATGGCGCCACTGCTTTCGGCGTGGAATGCATCCTTCTTCCCTCCTCCACCCTTCCTAGTTGCTCGCTTTCGCATTCGCCACCTCCTTACGAACCCCTGCGCTCGCCGCTTGCTTGTTCTCGACCCGCCAAGAACGATCGCCCGCCCATTGGCAGCGAGCCGTGCGCGTGGGTATGCGTCTCGACGACGCAAGATGGCCCCTTCGCCTCGCCGAAGCTGGGCCAAGTGGCCGTGGGGCAAGCCCCCGAGCCAAAGCCGCCTCTCCTTCGCTTCGATCGGCTCGAGCGAAGCAAGTGTGGCTGTGGGGGCGAGATGGTTTCCACGGCCGCCCAAGAGAGAGTAGGAAGATTTCGTTTTCAATTTTCTTTTATTATTTAGAAAGAGAAATGATTTGGAAAATGTTTGTATACTCAAATTTGCTTCAAATCTGTTGAAATAAATTTTGCTAGGTTCCTTGTCACCAGATCTACATGAGAAAATTATTGCATGTCATTTTTAAGATACTTTTCTGTAGAGCTTTATTTAATCCTTGATATTGCTGATAACTTGAAAAATGTGTAGAAAAACCTATAGGCTTCAGAAAAATATGATTTTCAAGTTTGTTAATTTTCTTAGGTAATGTACTTCCTAGGAAAAATATGTGTCATGCATGTGCTATAGAAAAATCATGAAGTGTAGTCCAAGTACCTTTAATGGCTGATTTTTGTTATTTTTGCTAGAGAGCAAAGATTGTATAAAACATGCATGTGATAATTTTTGTACAATGATTATTTGCTGTGTAGAACATAGGAAAAATATTTCCTCTGTTGTTTGACACTTTTCACAGTACAAAGTATTTTCATGTTCATAATCATGCCATAGCTTGTTATTTTTGTGTAGGCTAATCCACTCATTCAAATACCATGAAAATCTGATGGTAGACTACTTAGGGTAGTACTGTGCTATGGTAATTTTCTAAGATTTTTTAAGCAATAAAAATTGATGTTACTATTCAAACCTATTACTAATTAGGGTTTAATCAAGTGTTGCTTTATGTGTGATTAAGAAATTAGTGAAGCTTTGGTGTATCTTTGAAGCATTAAATAAGATGTGTTGACTTAGCATATTAGTAGTAGAAGAGAATGCAGTAGATGACATGTGCTTGTAGTATATGTTCTTGGATAATGTTGGCTACCTTGCATTCAAGCATATCCATTGTATTCATCTCATCCGATGCACCGATTGCATAAGCACTTACGCACATTGCATCATACAGGATCGCAAACCGAGAACCCAGTCGTCATACCCGTGGAGCCTGAGGAGCAGCTCGAGGTGCACCCGCAGGAAGTGCCCGAAGCTGACGAGGAGGACGTTGAGGAACTTCAGGAGTGCCCCGATCACCGCCCGAGCTCCTTCGAGAGAGGCAAGCCCCGAAGCATTTCTTCTGGTTTGCAATTATTAATTAAATGCTTTACTTTAATTGATGCATTACGTTCAGGAGTTGTTTGCAACCGTTGCTGTATTATACCTTGTCTACCTTTGTTATACTATATTCTTGTTACCCTAGTATCCGCAGTCGAGTCAATGCTTAGCTGGCTTAGACCGATAGAAGTCGGGTGATTTCCTGTCACCTGCGAGCTATAGGTGGTTACCTGGATCTGCTTGGATAACTATGTAGTCATGGTATAATTAAGTGTTAAATGAAGTTGAGATCGGACGGAGACTTACAGAATTTTGAACTGTAGTGCTTTCCGTCTGTGTCGATTAAGGACCGACCGTTGTTGGGCCTCGAGTCATGTTGAACGCATGCCTTATATTTAGCTGGCCGGATAAAGTACCTTCCGACCGCGAAGCTAGGAGATTATTCGGACCGAGTAGATTGCCCGCAGCGCACTGTGCCGGAGCAGGTGTGGTAGGACACGGGGGCGAGATGATAAGACCAAAGTGCAGTCGATCGGCCCCCGGGTACATGTGGTTCCTAGCAAACTCGAGACTCCTGGATAGTTGACTCGGTGATCAATACTTCACTTTAGCGGGTGAGTGAGGTTTGTGTAAGAAATAAATCACCAGCTGATTAGGAATCAATTCGAATCGCCATCGCTCCTAGATAGTGAGCACTTGACTTGAGTGACTTCATCGTAGTAATGTTGATGAAACACTTGGACAGTTATAATGAATATGACATTATGGAAGTTGTTAATGATCATTGGTTATCATTATCTGCTTAATCACATGTTTGCTCTAGTATAGGTGCAAATCTAGTCGACAGGTTATAAATAATTAACTTGACAATAATGCTTTTGAAAGGTTCTTGAAATGCTAAAAATGTCTCTTTTTGCAAATGAGTCAGCTACCCTACTATAAAGCCCTTCATAATCCTTGGTGTCACCTTATTTTTGGTTATGTCGGGTAAGTCTAGCTGAGTACCTTCTCGTACTCAGGGTTTTATTCCCACTTGTTGCAGATGGGCAGATGTATTACGGCTACTGTATCAACTACCTTTATCCTGCGATGGGTGATGCTTAGGACCATGGGCATGGTCATTCCTTATGTCTCGTCTGATGCTTTTGTTGGAGATGATCATTAGCTGGCACTGTATTTGAACTCCGTGTGAGTGTGTGTGGTTTTAAATAAATGGCTTCCGCTACTTTTATTTGAACTAGTTTTGTAATAACTATGTTTAAACTCTGATGTATCTGAGAGGCGAACTTTTATGTAATATGTGATGGTGACCGCTAAACTTATTACGATCTTGATCGGGATATAAGTTGATTTGAAATCCTTCATGATTTCACGGACTACCGGGTTATACGGACTTAAGTTTGCTAAATCGTCTGCTCTGGCGAATGATTTTCTTACTTAATTTCGTATAATTGGTCGGTTCTGTTACAAGATGGGCCACCGTAACCTACCCGTATGGCCTGTTAGATGAGTTTTGCGAGCTTCACCGTTGGATGCTAACGGACGACGCATATACGATGACCGTAGAGAAGAGCTGATGTGCACGACCGTAGAGGATCTCGGTCCCATTGTGAGTGGTTTTCTTGGTATTCCATCTCTATGCCACTATATATTAGCATGTTTTGACTGGTGGTGTCTTTTGTTGCTATCTGCTTGGTGTTCACATAATGTGTTTTAGCTCTTTGTGTAAGGTGTTTTTCTCTTTGTGTAAAATTTATTTTGCTTTCATCTATCGCACCTTGGCTAGGGATGAAAACGATCGGAAATGACCAATAGAAGGCTAAATCACTTTCAGTTTCACATCTTTGTCTCGAAAACAAAATTGATACGATATTGTCGGAAACGAATACAACATCGATATTCTGGTAATTTCGGTAGGAGTCGATAAAAATACATCGATAACGATCATAATACATAAAAACGATATCCTCAAAAACGATAAACACGTCAAACCGTAGAACTTGATAAAAGCCACGATTGACAAATCCACGAGAATATACAAAAAGATGACACACGACAAGACCACAAGCTATGAACCGCACTAGACACCATACAGTTCACACGTTCTTGTTTCTATACGGATGAAATACTTGGTGTATAGTTCCTTTCTAAAAAAATAGTTGCCTTATGTGCTTTTGCATGTGCGGATGGGACTCATTAGATGTGGTTGTGCGCCAACTAAACCTAAAGTATGCATCGTATAGTCTACAAAATAAATTAGTGGGCCTTTGAATCGGTATATCGACTTTAATTTACCGACTAAATACGATAATCTTCGAAAATGGTCGAAAGAGGGTAAAATCATTTTCACTTTCGTTTTCAATTATTTTTACTGTTACTGATATCGTTTTTTTCGATTACCACTATCGTTTTCGTTTAGGTGTGAAAATCGAAAAAAACTCGAAAACAATTTTCGAAAATCGAAAATTATCATTTCGTTTTCATCCCTAGCCTTGGCCTATCTTACTCCCTTTTCCATCTTGAGCTACTTACTCGAACCATTGTTTGAATTTGTTCATTTATCTTTTGAATTTTTTTAGTCTGTATCAAATTTGAGTGGTCAAAATTGACCAATATCTGGAAATGGATCCAGCAGATGTTAGCCTGGTTATTAACACGGCGTTAATACTGTAGTTACTGAGTACAACTATACAAAACGCAATATGGACCAAATAAAGTAGTGCGTTGCTACTTGTAAACATGGTTCAGTGTTGACCTTGCCAAAAGAAAATTACAGGCAAAATGGTGTATGTAAAGTGTTTAGCTGAAACCTGTATGTAATTAATACTCCATTAGTGGTTTTAAGTGCAAAAAAAGAGTTATATTTTTCAATAATTAGCTGCTGCTTTAAAGGATTCCAATAAGGACTAAAATGCAATTCCATAACAGTAGGTGGGTACAAGTGACAAGGAGATTTTTTGTAACTGATAATTGCACGGATGGGATTCCATATCCTTTGCCCTGGCCCACGCACCTGCCTACCGCTGAGACCTGAGACCTGAGACTGAGAGGCTCGAAGCAGAGGCACAAGGCCGCACAGCTCAGCCAATGGATAATCCGTCGCCCGCCAGTTTATTTTATTATATTTTCCAATGTTTATTTATGCCTGTAGTATCTCCCAAGATTTTGCCTGAGCTGGAATTTCGGTATTCTTGGCATGGGTTTGATTATGGTGTAAGCTACGTGATAGTAAATGCCAGATTTGGTGTCTGATACGTGCCTATTCTTCTCGTACGCGTCATTTTTTTTAATACATTTTTAGCCTTCGTTTAACATATTTCATATCTGGGTCATAGGAAACTAATAGCGAAATGGACCCTTTGCAAGAAACCATAACATATGATGTCTATGTAGATAGCAAGGCAGCCAGAGAGGCACGCTATGGTTGTATACACAAGACACCATCCTACCTCAAAAGGCTGCGTTGAGCCAGTGGATGATGGCCGGAAGTATCAACCACAACAAAATAGTAGAAATCTTTCTTCTCTTCTCAAACACTGTAAGTGTCGTCTCCTTGATGGTCCTGTTCGCTTGGAGAAATTTGGAGGAATTTGGATGAATCGAAAGAAATTTGTGAGAGCATAAACAATATTTTTCATTCGAAAACAGTGAAATCCGGCTGGTTTTTTCAACTAGCCGAACGAGCCCGATAGCGTCTGCTATAACATCTACTAGAAGGTTCTTGTGCTCCTAGATCCATGTATCCCAACATTTAGCTAGATTGTTGTTTAGATAGTCACGCTTGATCTCTTATGAGAATCTAGTCTCAGTTAGGGAAAACAATAGGTCCAATGAATATTTAGCCATTCGTACTGATGCTTGCAAAGGGCTACAAGTTACAGCAAAAAAGATTCTCCCTGGTGTAGAACAAAGGGAATGCTTGAGGCACATCCAGATGTGGTGCCATGGCTGCAACAACATCATGACCTACTTGTCAAAAAAACATCATGACCTACTTGTCAAAAAAACATCATAATAAACCAAATCCAATTTTCTTTGATCTCTGATTCAAACAGTCTAAAAGAATATAGGGAATATCAAATTATGGCCATCTATTGCATTAGCTACAAACATGTGCCCATTTCACTCCCCATTTAGGGAATGGAGTCTACACTGATGTAGGGCCTGCAACCATCTCTAAATTCGTCTATACTTGCTTTGAAGGCACCAAAAGATCTACTAAAATGAGCGTGGCATCTACTGTCATAGTATCTACTGCCAGGTGATCTAAGTTCAACCTCAACTTTGAATCTAAGGGCACCTCCAGAGTAAAATCGAACCAAACTGACATCGTTGGATTCCCTGGCCAGAGGTTCGACTGCTCTAGTGCTAAATCGCCAACAGCCTGTTCGGTTGGCGGGTTTGTTTCGTTGCTGGTTCGTGAAGAAGTATTGCTGGTTGATTTGTGTGAGAGAAAAATATTATTCCGGCTGAAAATTTACGATCGTTTACGACAAGCCATAGCCAAACGAACAGGCTGCCAGTGGGTCCTGCGTAACAATAAACAAACAAAAAAGCAGCGCTGTTCTCTCCTCTGCATGTCTCAGTAGCTTGCATGCATACTCCGCTGCGGCTTATTTTATTCTCTCCGGTTCGAACCGTCTGCAGTATCCGGTTTGAGATCTGACAACCATGGTTCGCATCCTACAATGTTGTTGGTTCGATTTCTTCTGCCCACAATTCGTTTTTTCAGTACACCGGAGGTGCTCTAAATAACCAATCAAAACGACTATCCCATTTCCTGAATAACTTACTTGCAACCCTTTGTTTGCCATATTAAGAAGTTAGTAAAAATGGCAAGAATACAGTGCAAGTACTATTTTTGGTGGCAAAATATGTTTTTGTCTGTCTAAAACTGGCAATCGGCAAATAGTTAAATATCCCTATAATAACAAGCCATACATGGGCGTGCTTTGCTAGTAGTATAATATAGAGATATATAGAGGTTTTACACGTCATGACGTTAACGTGGCACAACAATTACAAAATCATGAAGGATCTGGCTTAGTCACAATGGGAGACAATTTGCCTTCCCATCCCAATCCATTGGGAGCTAGTTCATCACCGGTCCCAATCCAACCGTACCGAAGCTTTTTCCTCGTCCATATCTACGTCGTCCAGGAATTCCCGTGCCGGTGGGGCCGGCGGCGACGCCATGTGTCGCCGCGCTGCCGCCTGGGTCACACAAGTGTGCGGGTGGGTGGCCGCCACACGCTCGCTGCGCCCGCGTGCGTGTGCTCGCCTCCCTCCCTCCCTCCCTCCCCGCACTAGCTCTCCACTTCCCCAGCCAGCCGTTCCCTGTCGCTGCCCGTGCTCATCCGGCCACCTTCCTTCCGCGGCCGCCAGTCCCCCGTTCCCCACCGCGGACCACCTGTCTCTGCGGATCGAGATCCGTCGAGGCTGAGGTACCCGCGTGCCAAAGATCGTTTCTTGATCTAAATTTGGGTGGGCGTGGGGGATCAAAGCTCGGTTCTCTGCGGTGCACTTGGGAGGGGTAAAAGTTGACCTGATCTCTTGAGGTGTTTGGGTGTCAGAGTCGAATGGGTTCAGTGTGAAAGCTGGTGTCTTTATAGTTGTTCGATAGGTTGAGCTAGCTACTGTGGCGAGGGAGAAGGAAGGTGGTTGCTTGGTCAGGGCTTTATGGAGTAGGTGCTGTTCGTCTTATCTATGCTCTGAGTAATGATGTATTACAACCGTTATTTTTATACATGCTGTTAAAAATATGTATTGGATTCTTTGTGCATTTTCCAATTTTCCAATGAGAATAATTAGATGGATCAAATTGGCTTTAACTTCGTGATGGGCTGTATGACGCATGAGCAGTTTAAGATTTTTGCTGTTGCTGTTCAGTCAAGAGAAAGAGTAGGTAGCTAGCTTGATATCGTTTCTTGGACTGTCTATAGTGTTCTTGTGTTCTTGGATTGATAAAGCTGGCCAATTTGGTAGGTTAATTTAGCAACTGGTAGTTATAACATTGTTTTTATTTAAAAAAGATGTATTGAGTTCTTTATGCAGATTCAGATAGACTTTTCATTGTTGATCTGATCCTTGTGCATAGTCCATACATAAAGTTGATTATTTTTTATGTAATCATCTGCACTTCATCATCGTCAATCAGACATATGGTGCTTCTTGTTCATCTTTGTTTTCTAGCGAGGTTATAAGTTTAGGTGGTTGTGGTATTGTGAGCAATTGATGCTTCCGTGGTACAGCTTCCTTAGGAACTCCACATTTTTATGTGGATTGAATTTGTGTTCTGAATTGTGATACCTTGTGGCCCAGATTAGTTGCCCTTTGTTGCTACACTTGGTTTTAACTCTTTTAGTGCTTAAATACTCAATTTTGTGACGCAGGAACAATATTCTTGGCATGGTGGCTGACACGGAAAGCTCAGATTCACTGCCTGGCAGTTCAAATGCTGCTTCTGAGACGCCTGCTAATGGGTTGGCCTCAAAGTATCTATTTTTTCGGATCCAGTTTTATACAACAAATTTCGTAGCAGTAATGAGTATTACGTCATGGCCCACAGTGTGCATGGCCATATGTGTTGCTAGAGCCTGAAGTATCTAATATAGAGGCATTTACTACTACATCTACTCTTAGTTAGCTACCTATATTGGGTGTACATAAAAATGCTAGCATCCACAGTCCACCAGATGATTACTATGTCCCCACCCTCATCATTTGATCCACTGCAAGCAATAAGATCCGATCAAATTGAGCAAAATATAAGGCAGACTGTCATCTAGGAATAGATATTGCAGAAGGTACATAAATATGATTTAATAACCAGTAGTTTATGGCTGAATCTTCTTTATTTGCATTCATTCCCTCTTGTTCAGTTCAATTCTTGTCTTCACCGGTTCTTTGGCTAATCTTCTTTGCTTGCATTCATTCCCTCTTGTTCAGTTCAATAACTTCTTGTCTTCACCTGTTCTTTAGGCTAATCATTGTGCTGCTTGCTCAGTTTCATGTCATATGGAGTTGTTTAATAGGCCCCCTCAGTAAAGGGCCATAACTTACTTGAAGTTATGATCTGTGAGAGAGACATAGGCTGTATAGGCATATAGTCTAATCTTCTCTCACCTCATAAATATAGAAGCAGACTAGCCATCATCTGGTATCCAGGAAGTTGTGGGCATATCAGTCTCGACTCTTGATTACCTGCATGAAAATACCAAATTTTTCAGACTCTCCGCCATCAATTTTAGACGCATGTGGTATTAAACCAAATAAAAATAAAACTAATTAAGTTGTGGCCTTTTTCTTCATGTTTTCTCGACTCTTGATTTCTGAACTCACAAGAAAAATTGTAACAGAAAGTTTTCTATATCCATAAAAGAAAAATTGTAACAGAAAGTTTTCTATATAAAAGCACAATGCATATATATTAAAGTGACTAGAAGAAACACTTGAGAACCAAAGAGTAAAGACTGTTTAGGACAAGAGCTGTGCAGATGGGTTCCCGATCCTAAATCCTGTGTAGGACCTCTGTGATTGGGACAGTTATAAAAAAAGATTCGCAATTAGGCACTCCCCGCTTGTCACATTAGAACAGGGCCTATAGCTCATAGCGGTTAAGTGTTAACAGAATCCTAGTGTATTAAATTTCAATTAATTCAAATTAATGAGTAGTGTTGTAGTAATTTGCATGCTATTTGAAACGACCTGATTTCCGCGAAGGGAAATCCACAGAGTCGAAGTGTATCATGACCGTTGTAGATCATATTACCCAAATTCCAGTCGAATACCACATTCATACAACGATAATATCAGAGTACAAATAGTGTGGAATTACATAAATTATTACATCGCCGCATTGGCGGAATCAAAAGTAGCATTCATTCAGAACAGCTTGAAGATAAGATCGCCAAACTCGAGCGTAGGAACGAATCCCTCAACCGTCAAACTCCTCGGAGCTATACTCCTCAGCAGAACCTGTATGCCAAAATTTATCAGTACGATTTGTACTGGCCACTCCCACCCTATGAGCATTGCTTTGTGGAAATTGAATGCAAGTTGGATATATTCAAAAGGAACCTATAAGGCTGGGGTTTCCTATGTTTTAGCATATCAAGTATATATATAATAATAGTTGGTTAAGTTTTAACACCATTCCCACACCCATTCCACCCCATTTTCGTCCAAAGCCAGGTTTCGATCCTGGGATCGATATACCACCATCTCCACATCATCACCACATCACCACCATACCATCGCTCAGTCGACAGGCCAACTCCCTCTTGGCACTGTCTCAAGGCCCGTAGCCCCTGGCTACGACAGACACTCTCTTACGGGGGAAGAAGAGAAAGACTCATCTCGCTATCTAGTTTAAGCGAAACCTAGGAAAGGTCCATAGCCGACAAATCGGCATATGTATCGATCGATCAACCATACACTCTGCAGAGGTTTTACATAACCACAAGATCCGCCTTCGTCGCTGATCGTCGTCAACTGGACTGATTCCGGCCGCTTGCTAGCCTAGGATAATGCCACTCTACCATTCAGCCCTGGTACACCCCAAGTCTAATCTGGGGTGGCTGAAACTGTGAGTCATGAGCCGGGTCCACAAGGTCTCCATGAAGTCTCGGAAGGGTGTGGGGGAAATCCTCCGCGTCCCCGTACCTCCTCGCACTGTCCGCTATCAACCTAGCAGTAGTGGCAATATCCTACCAAGTAGTCCGGTCGTCCCACACCATATAGGGCGAGTGGTACGTAAGGCTTCCCGGTGAATCTGAGTACTAGTAAGTCCTTAGGGATGACCAAGCCAGAATGTCTTCATCAGGGTTTCCATTTACCATGCCACCACAGCACCACCACCCCGGCTCCTCCCATCACAGGTTCACACCTAGGGCCACCTCATATCACCATTTACCCACCACAGGTATCCATTCCAGGGGTGCCCAGGTAGCACCCCACGGCAAGACTTGCCCCAGGCTCGTCGTATACTCCAACTTGATCGACACAACCCTCACCCTCCACGCACCCAAGTCACACACGCAACACTCTCCCCTTAGTCCGGATAACATCAGTTTCCACCACGCATCAATATAGTATATATAAGCGTAGTAGAAATTATAAGCAGTGAAATATAGCAGCAAGCGTGTGACTTAGCCTAACAGCAGGGTGAGCAGGGGTAAGGTTGCGTCAAGGTAAAGGCCATCAAAAAAACATACTACCATGCAAGTCCTATCATAATGTGATTATAACAATAAAGTAAAGCAATAGCAGCTCTATATTAGCCATGCGTAATAGGTGCTACAAGATTGGGTGGGATGTGGCACCTTCCGTGTAGTCGTCTTCGTACTCCTCACAGTACTCTCAGTCCTCGTCCGTCTGGTTCTCCTCCGAGTCTGCAAACGATCGCATTATAGTCGTGTTAGCGACGTCTATAGAATAGCACAAAAAAGCAATGAAAATTCAAAAGAGCCAAATGCACTCAAACATGGGTTCATTGCGTAGAGCTCAATTTTAGATGAATTTTGGTCCTGGTTTCATATTTTTCTGAGGTCGTATGAATTAGTTATGAATTTCCGAAGATTAAATCCATTTCTAAAACTAATAAAGGCTGATTAATTCAGGGTTGACACGTGTCACACTGTGATTGGTTCACGTGGCATGCTTGACGTCAGCATGGCGTCATCAGAGCTAAATAGCGGATGACAGGTGGGTCCCGCTGACGTCAGCATGACGTCAGCATCTCGGTTGGTCACTGACAGGTGGGTCCGGGGTCAAACGGTCACTAACAGGTGGGTCCGGGGTCAAACGGTCACTGACAGGTGGGACCCGCATGACGTCATCATGACGTCAGCACGACGTCACCCACTGATAAGTGGGTCCAGCGGCTCTGTGTCGCTGACTTGTGGGCCCGGTTAGCTCAGGCTAGGTCCAAACTGGGCCGGTTGGGCCTGGATACGGGCTGGGCTTTGTCCCGCCACGTGGCGCGCGCTGGTGCGGCCATGTCATCTTACTGGGCCACTAACGGGCCGTGGTCCACAGGCGCAGGTGAGGCGCGGTTCATGGTGAACCCGCCTGCGTTGGTCCATAGACCGCAGAGCCGGTCTATGAAAGACTTGGTCCACTTACTCCTTCCCAGGGTTCGGTTCACGTGCACCAAGTGCATGGACGTGTGGCCGGCGAGGGGAAAATCCCCTGCTTCCTCCCGGCGTGCTCCCGCCGGTGGTGAGCTCCCCGGCGAGCCCACCCGCGGAGCTGGTGTTCAATTTAAGGTGGGCAAAAGCTTGGCCTTGCCATGGCGGGTGCCCCGGTGAAGTTAACGTGGTGGCCGGGCGGCTCCAGTTGGCTGGCCGCGGTGGCGGCGGTCCTCGTACACCGGCGAGCGGCGTTGTGGTGGCTGTGGCGGTGGTACCGGAGATTGGTGGTGCGCACGAGCTCCCCGACGCTGCTACGGCCATGGCGAGCAGGTCGAAGGGGCTCCGGGAGCTCTCAACGCCTCCGGCCATGGTGACGGCGGGCTTGGTCATGGCGGCGCTCCGGCGACAGTGCCGCGTGGTCGAAAGCAGGGCTACGGCGATCTTATTGCTCACTAAGCATGCGAGCGGCATGTCCCGCGGAACGGCGGAGCTTGGTGTGATGTTAACGGCGGCGTGTCCGCGGTGGGGTGGCCAAGGCGGCCTCGCCATGGCCGTGCTCTAGGCCATGGTGAGCGCGCCCGAGCGTGTCTGCGTGCGTGCCCCGCGTGCGTGTGTCCAGTGGCCGTGTCTTCGAGCAGCGCGTGCGTGCGCGTCGACCAGTGCGTGTGAGCGTGGGTGCTTGTGTGCGCGAAGAGAGTGGCGGCGTGCGGTGTGCTCGAGCAGGGACGGCCCGATGTCGACATGGCGTTTGTAAGCTCGTGCTCGTGCGTGTAGTTAGCCACGGCTTGACCTCAAATTGGCTTAGCATAGCACCGCAAGGCTGAAGAAGACGATCATGGAGGTCTTTTGGTGGCAGTTTGGCTAGGCCGAAGCTTGGCTTGAGCTCCGGCGTGGTTTATTCATGGCGGCTAGGGGCTTGGAGTTGGTCTTAGTCATAGGAGGCTTACCGCGGTGTTCTTGATTTGTGGTGCGGCGGTGCAGCAATGAGATGGTGTGGCCGTGTAGCTCCGAAGGCGGTCACGGCTTGGCGTCGCTCGCTCCGGCTCCGGCGAGCTCCTCCCCGCGCGGCTTCCTTCTCCTCCTTGCTTCTCCCTCCTCCCTCTCTCTCTCTCGCTTGACGCTGTAGGTGGTCTTTGTGCCACCAGCGGCGCGCGGCGAACGGGCTGAGGTTAGGGCTCACGGACGTTGGCTTTTATGGCCGAGCTCCAAAGGCTCCAATGGCGGACGGCGATCGGGCGGTGGTGATGCGTGGCGACATCCGATGGCCCGCCAGTGCGGCAGATAGCGTAAGCGTGGCGCAAGGGGGAAACAGGTCATGCTTCTTCTGTGACCCCTCAGCCATACCGCCATTTACCGGTCGACCCCCGGTCGCGCGGGGAGAATGCGTGGGAAAGGGAAGAAGACGCTACTGTCGCTGACAAGCGGGGTCGGTCGAATGGCGCTTTGGTGCGCGATGTGGTCATGAGCGGCGCGCGTGATGGTGACGAGCGGGCCCGTCTTGTCGTCAACCGTATTGGCGTCTGACGGCGATCTTTGGCCGGGCTTGCATATGCTCTGCAAGGTGAAAGGGCAAGCGAGGCTCTACTGGGCTATTAGGCTTGGCCGAGGCAAGTCAATGAGCTGCCTCCCTCTTTTTCTTTCCATTCTTCTTTTTTCTTTTGTTTTTCTTCTTTATTTGCTTCAAATTGATTTGGAGTTTGAACCATATAGCTTCACACACTTATACATGGTATATGTAACTTGTCCAAGGGTTAGAATGGTGGCCTAGACTCATCCCATATATTTGGGATTTATTGGCTATTTTTGCTATACCGAAATTAGTTATAGTTTTCTATTTTATGTATTTTATCCTTTGAGTTGAGTATTAATTGTTCGAAAGTTTATTAATTATTAAAGGAGTTACATAAAGCAATGAAAATCCAAATCACATGTTACAATAATAATTATGCATGCAAGGTTTTACGTGTTGGGGATTTAAACACTCATATATGACATGTGTCATGATATGGTTATGAAAATGACTACTTAGGTTATACTTATATGCAATACTTAGGGTTGGCTCCTACACATGGCACTCAACAATGCATGGGGTTTAAACAAAAAAATTTCAGTTGGGATTTGGATTTTTGGTGTGTGAATTTTTGGGTTGTTATAGTCGTACCCCCTTAACAGAATCTTGTCCCCGAGATTAAAGCGTAACGTACTCTTCGAAGAGATATTGATATTGTAGCCGGAGGTCAGACTCTTTCTCCCATGTTGCTTCTCTCTCAGTGTGATTGCTTCATTGGACCTTGCACATAGGAATTGTTTTGCTTCGGGTCTCTTTGATATCTCTATCCAGAATTCTGATAGGATGCTCTTTATACTCGAGAGTGTTTTGAATGTTAAGTGTATCAGTCGGGATCACTTCATCGGGCACTCCCAAACACTTGCGTAGCTGGGATACATGAAACACGGGATGTACACCCGCCAATTCCTCAGGTAGCTCAAGTTTGTAAGCGAGTTTTCCAATCCTCTTGCGGATCTTGTATGGCCCAACAAATCTAGGGGCGAGCTTTCCTTTCACGTGGAATCTGACAGTTCCACGTAGCGGAGATACCTTGAGATAGACAAAATCTCTCACATTGAACTCAAGTTCTCTTCTTGTTTTGTTAGCATAGCTCTTGTATCGACTTTGAGCAATCCTCAAATTCTCCTTCACTTGAGCAACTCCTTCTGCATCTTGGATCTTAGCGGAATCAAAGAACGATATTTCACCCGGTTGAGACCACATCAAAGGTGTCTTACAAGGTCTGCCATACAGAGCTTCGAACGGCGACATCTTGATGCTGGCTTGGTAGCTGTTATTGTAAGAGAATTCTGCATAGGGTAGGCATTTCTCCCAATCAGAGCCATAATTCAGTACACTAGCGCGAAGCATGTCTTCTAAGATCTGATTTACTCGTTTAGTCTGTCCATCTGTCTGTGGGTAATAAGCGGTACTGAAATCAAGTTTCGTTCTGATGGACTTGTACAGAGCTTCCCAGAATCGGGACATAAACTGAGGACCACGATCAGATACAATATTAGAGGGAGCTCCATGCAATCTGAGGATATGCTCAACATATAGATCTGCTAACTTTTCGGCATCGGTCTTGGTCTTAACGGGTACAAAGTGAGCAACCTTGGTCAAACGATCTACAATCACCCAAATGGAATCATTGTCTTTCTGTGAACGGGGCAACCAACCTATGAAATCCATGGATATGCTCTCCCATTTCCACTCGGGAACGTCAAGAGGCTTCAGCAATCCTGCAAGCCTTTGATGTTCAGCCTTGACTCTATTACAGGTGTCACATCGTGCCACATGTCCCGCAATGTCTGTCTTCATGCATTTCCACCAAAAGTGTTTCTTCAAGTCTTGATACATCTTTGAACCTCCAGGGTGAATACAATACTTAGAATCACGAGCTTCTGACAGAATTTCCTCTCGTAGTGCTGGATCGGAAGGGACACAGATTCTGTTCTTGAACCAGATGGTTCCTTGTTCATCTTCATGGTGGTTGGTCTTGTAGCCTAGTTTCATCAGACCATGGAGATATTCGATCTCTTCACAATTTTTCTGAGCTTGACGGATGCGATCTGTGAGATCATACTGTATGCGGAGCTTATTCAACAAGCCATGCGGTAGTATCTCAAGTTGGAAATCATCAATCTCTTCCTTAAGTTCAGGTGGTACGGATTCTGTGATCAAGGTGTGACAGTAGCTCTTGCGACTGGGGGCATCTGCGACTCTATTAGCTTTTCCCGGATGATAGTGAATTTTCAGGTCATAGTTCTTGATCAACTCTAGCCATCAGCGTTGTCTCATATTCAGATCTTCCTGAGTGAAAAGTACTTCAAGCTTTTGTGATCGGTATAGATATCACACTTGTTGCCTATCAAGTAGTGCCTCCAGATCTTCAATGCATGTACAACTGCTGCTAACTCAAGATCATGAGTGGGGTAACGGTTCTCGTGTTCTTTCAACTGTCGAGAAGCATAAGCTATCACTCTCCCACCTTGCATCAATACACAGCCAAGTCCTTGACGGGATGCATCACAGTAGACCACGAAATCTTTGCTGATATCAGGCAATGCTAGCATAGGAGTTGTGGTAAGCTTCTGTTTTAATTCCTGGAAGCTATGCTCGCACTCGAGCGTCCATTCAAACTCCTTGGTCTTCTTCAGAAGGTTGGTCATCGGACGGGCTATCTTGAAGAAGTTTTCGATGAATCAGCGATAATATACAGTCAATCCCAAGAAACTTCTGACTTCTGTCACATTACGGGGTTGATCCCACTTTTTCACAGCTTCAATCTTGGTTGGGTCAACTACGACACCTTCAGCTGATAGTACATGGCCTAGGAAGGCAACTTTCTGTAGCTAGAATTCGCATTTGCTGAACTTTGAGTAGAGGTGATGTTGGGCTAGTTTCTCAAGCACAGTTCTCAGATGATGTTCATGTTCTTCAGCGGTGGGTGAATAGACAAGGATATCATCAAAGAATACTACCACGAACTTATCCAGTTCATCCATGAAAACCTTATTCATCATGTTCATGAAGTATGCGGGAGCATTCGTGAGTCCAAAGGACACCACAGTGAACTCAAACTGTCCATACCTAGTCACGAAAGCTGTCTTCGGGATGTCACTCTCTCGAATTTTCATCTGATGATAGCCAGATCTGAGATCAATCTTGGAGAAATACTTGGCACCTCGAAGCTGATCAAGCAAATCATCGATCCTTGGTAGGGGGTACTTGTTCTTGATGGTGACTGCGTTCAAGTTCCGGTAATCAATGCACATTCTCATTGAGCCATCCTTCTTCTTAACAAACAGAAAAGGGGATCCCCAGGGTGAAGCACTGGGTCTGATATATCCCTTCGAGATGAGCTCATCAAGCTGTTTCTTGAGCTCGGCCAGTTCGTCAACTGACATGTGATAGGGTCTCTTGGCAATGGGTCCTGTTCCCGGCAAAAGATCAATGATGAACTCTACATCACGGTCTGGTGGCATACCCGGTAATTTTTCAGGGAATACATCAGGATAGTCTCTGACGACATGCACATCATGGATTGTCCTCTCATCCTTCTGTGATTCTGAACTCGCTTTAAGGGCACATAGGATAGAGGTGGACTTTCTGGACTGAGGTTCACACCTAATAACTTGGCCTGATGGGTGGGTCATTTGAACGTATCTAGGTGAACATGATATGATACCTCGGTGAATGGTTAGCCAATCCATACCTAAGATGACATCTAGGCTCGTGGAAGGTAACAGGGTTAGGTCGGCTTCAAAGATAAGACCTTCAATGATAAGACTCACTCCCTTAAAGATGTGGGTGCACTTTAGGTCTTCTAAAGGTGAGCTGGTGATGATAGGCTTTCCACGTGGGGTTACAGGCAGGTCATGCTCTCGTGCAAACTTAGATGATATGTAAAAACAAGTTGCTCCAGAGTCAAATAGAACTGATGCAGTATTGCCATTAACTAAAAACATACCATACACAATGTCAGAGGCAGCCTGTGCTTTCTCGGCGTCCAGATGGTTGAGACGTCCATGATTAGCAGATCCCTTGAACTGAGACTTCTGAGCGGCTGAGTTCTGAGGGCACTCAGCGGCTTTGTGACCCGGTTGGCCACAAGCGAAGCAGGTGAAAGGCGCACCGCCTGTAGGGGTTGGCGCGGGTGCCTTCCAGTTTCCAGTGCTTGGTGCAGAGCGGTTCTGTGCTGGGCGTTCATTCGCTGAGCGGGGACGGTTGGAACGGTCCTGAGTGTTGCGGTCCTGAGCATAACGGTCCCGGGTGTAACGATCATGAGCAGGGCGAGAGTATTTGGTGGTGTAGCCTCCACCACCCCTACTCGATCTAGGGTTGTCATCCCTGTTGTGGCGAGAGCGTTCCCTGGATGGTGCATCTCTGCGGAACCTCTTGCGGTCACGGCCACGGAAGGACTCCTCAGGATTACGCTTCCTCTCCCTGTACTCCTCTCCAGCTTTAGCACGGTCCTTCTCAATCCGGATGCAGCGATCCACCAGAGCACGCAGCGTGCTACTCTCAATGCCGCCAAACTTCAGCTTGATGTGCGGGTTAAGTCCCTTGCGGTAATAGTACAAATTCTCCTTCTCAGAGTTCACAACATAGGAAGGTGCATAGCGTAGAAGGTTGGTGAAACGAGTAGTGTACTCAGTCACCCTATCCTTTCCCATCTTGATGTTGCGGAACTCCTCGGCTTTAGCCTCCATGATACCCTTGGGAATGTGATACTCAGTGAATGCTTCGGCGAACTCATCCCACGAGATGTTGGCAGGGTCCTCATGGGAATCACTGAAACTGTCCCACCAGGCGCGTGCTGCACCTATGAGCTGGTGTGTGGCAGCTCCAACACACTCATCATCGGTGAAGGTGGTGAGGTTGAGCTTCTTTTCCACCTCCTTGAGCCAGTCATCGGCTACAAGCGGGTCAGGGTCCGTGCCATCATAGGTAGGTGGTCTCAGCTTCAAAAATCCCTCCAGCTTCCTTTGGAAGTCATTCTGCTGACCTCCCTGGCGACGGTTTGCTCCGTCTACAAGAGCTGCAAGAAGCTGGGTCTGTTGCGCCATCACCTCTGCCAGGTTCGGTGGTGGTGGTGGCAGAATGTTCTCCTCAACAAGCGGTGGGGTATTCTCCAGGTTGAAGGGTATCCCTCCACGTCCAGGGCCACGGCCACGCCCACGGTTGTTGCCACCACACCCCCCGTTTGGTTCGACTGGTTCGGGGGTGGGCGCACGTCCACGGTTCATTAGGCGAGCAGATCGGCGGTTCGGCATCTGCAACACGGATCGTAGGAATTTTAGTGTTTGTGCCATAAGTGCTTATAATTCAGTATGATTACATGATTTTGACGATTTAAAGAAAAACATTTATACTATCCAACACTCATTACAAAGAAGCAATAAGATCCAAAACATTCATTACATGGGTTTATTACATAGCATCATCTCCAGTAGCTACACTTGAAGACTCCTGAGAATCGTACTACGCATAGTGTCTCATATTACATCTCATAAGGGGTACATCATGGGGTACAACTTATGGAAGCCACTGACATGAATCATGACCACGCAGGGTCATCTACTCTAACTCGTACACCGCAGCTGGGATAGGACTGTTCTCGATCTCGATCTCCTCGTCAGACTTGTGAAGTCGGGACACGTATTTCAAGGCCTCGGCGAGCTCCTCATTAGGCTTGGCTCCAGGTAGGGTAGGGCAGCCGTCTAGGTTGAGGCGAGTCGGGGCTAACTCAAACTCCTCTATCCTAGGCTTCGTCTTGCTGCGAATCTCCTTGGGTAGCTGATCCCACATACCCTTCATCTCCCTGAGGCGCTTCTTGTCAGACTTCTGCCAAGCCTGCCAAGTCCTCTCACACTTATCCTGTAGGTACTCGTTCTGTCTGAGTGCCTTGATCAGGTGACACTGGTTGTGAGCAGCCTTCTTCCTGAACTCCTCTAGCACCTGAGTCATGGCCTTGTTCTTATATTGGATTTTTAGCATATCAATCCCCTTTGACCTCTCTTTGTCTCCTCTGCGGTTGAACTCGGCCTTCTTGTCGTCTAACTCTCTCTGCAACTCCAAGACCTTGCTGTCGAGGTAGCAGTTCCTATTGCCTAGGTCGGCGGCTTTGTCCTGTAAGTCAGCGACCTCGGCTCTGTGGACTTCTTCACGACGGTTGAGCTCATCCTGTAGCTTGGCAACTGTCTCAAGTAGACTAGCTCGCTCTTGTGCTCCCTGGGAGTCTCACTCCTGGTACTCCCACAGAAGGGCCTGGTCCTGACGTCTCCTCTGCTCAAGCTGGGTCATATACCTGTCCTGCCCTAGTAGGTGGATAGCCGAGACGCGAAGGCATCTGTCCTCCTCTGCAAAGATAACTCTACCGGCTGCGAAACTCTGCTCACTAGGGGTAAGGCTGAGGTCGAGGACCTAGGGAAGTAGACGGAACTCTGTCGTCTTCAGGTGCTCGTAGTGGTCCCTCATCACTCTGCGAAATGCCTTGTGTGAGACAGCTCGCAGTCCCTCCTCAACTGTGTCCTCTATAGTCAACTCGGTGAAAGCTGGGACAGAAGGTAAGGTAGTGCTAGCTGGGAACTCGACTGAGGTGACAACCGGTCCTTCGATTCCTCCTTCTTGAGCTGACTTCCCGGTGTAGGTGACCTTGACAAGCTCGTCAGGGACTCCTAACGTGACGAGAACTCGGCAGAGGGTCTGTGTAAAACCCCCGAGCTCACGTAGGTCGAAGGTAAGCTTGGCGTGGTCTAGAGGTAGCGGTCCTAGAGGCAGTCATTCGACGTTCGTTGCCATCTGCATGTTTTAAGGAAACATGTGTTAGCAGGTCTATAATTTGATAAGCCTTGCATGAAAGTAAATGTAGGGTCGGTATATAACCAAAATAAGGGCTGTTCACGTCCTATTCTATCGTCCATTTCTGAGGGTTTCGTCCTAGGATCAAGTATGGCTCTAATACCAACTGAAACGACCTGATTTTCGTGAAGGGAAATCCACAGAGTTGAAGTGTATCATGACCGTTGTAGATCATATTACCCAAATTTCAATCGAACACCACATCCATATAACAATAATATCAGAGTACAAATAGTGCGGAATTACATAAATTATTACATCGCCGCATTGACGGAATCAAAAGTAGCATTTATTCAGAACAGCTTGAAGATAAGATCACCAAACTCGAGCGTAGGAACGAACCCCTCAACCGTCAAACTCCTCAGAGCTATACTCCTCAGCAGAACCTGTGTGCCAAAATTTATCAGTACGATTTGTACTGGCTACTCCCACCCTATGAGCATTCCTTTGTGGAAATTGGATTCAAGTTGGATATATTCAAAAGGAGCCTATAAGGCTGGGGTTTCCTATGTTTTAGCATACCATCGCTCAGTCGACAGGCCAACTCCCTCTTGGCACTGTCTCAAGGCCCGTAGCCCCTGGCTACGACCGACACTCTCTCACGGGGGAAGAAGAGAGAGACTCATCTCGCTATCTAGTTTAAGCGAAACCCAGAAAAGGTCCATAGCCGACAAGTCGGCATATGTATCGATCGATCAACCATACCCTTTGCAGAGGTTTTACATAACCACAAGATTCGCCTTCCTCGCTGACCGTCGTCAACTGGGCTGATTCCGGCCGCTTGCTAGCCTAGGATAATGCCACTCTACCATTCAGCCCTGGTACACCCCAAGTCTAGTCTGGGGTGGCTGAAACTGTGAGTCATGAGCCGGGTCCACAAGGTCTCCATGAAGTCTCGGAAGGGTGTGGGGGAAATCCTCCGCGTCCCCGTACCTCCTCGCACTGTCCGCTATCAACCTAGCAGTAGTGGCAATATCCTACCAAGTAGTCCGGCCGTCCCGCACCATATAGGGCGAGTGGTACGTAAGGCTTCCTGGTGAATCTGAGTACTAGTAAGTCCTTAGGGATGACCAAGCCAGAATGTCTTCATCAGGGTTTCCATTTACCGTGCCACCACAGCACCACCACCCCGGGCTCCTCCCATCACAGGTTCACACCCAGGGCCACCTCATATCACTATTTACCCACCACAGGTATCCATTCCAGGGTTGCCCAGGTAGCACCCCACGGCAAGACTTGCCCCAGGCTCGTCGTATACTCCAACTTGGTCGACACAATCCTCACCCTCCACGCACCCAAGTCACACACGCAGCACTCTCCCCTTAGTCCAGATAACATCAGTTTCCACCACGCATCAATATGGTATATATAAGCGTAGTAGAAATAATAAGCAGTGAAATATAGCAGCAAGCGTGTGACTTAGCCTAACAGCAGGGTGAGCAGGGGTAAGGTTGCATCAAGGTAAAGGCCATCAAGAAAGCATACTACCATGCAAGTCCTATCATAGTGTGATTATAACAATAAAGTAAAGTAATAGCAGCTCTATATTAGCCATGTGTAATAGGTGCTACGAGATTGGGTGGGATGTGGCACCTTCCGTGTAGTCGTCTCCGTACTCCTCACGGTACTCTCGGTCCTCGTCCGTCTGGTTCTCCTCCGAGTCTGCAAACGATCGCATTATAGTCGTGTTAGTGACGTCTATAGAATAGCACAAAGAAGCAATGAAAATTCAAAAGAGCCAAATGCACTCAAACATGGGTTCATTGCGTAGAGCTCGATTTTAGATGAATTTTGGTCCTGGTTTCATATTTTTCTGAGGTCGTATGAATTAGTTATGAATTTCCGAAGATTAAATCCATTTCAAAATAATAAAGGCTGATTAATTCGTATGACACGTGTCACACCGTGGATCGGTTCTCACGTGGCATCTTGACGTCGACTTGACGTCATCGAGCTAAACCGCGGATTGATGTGTGGGTCCGTTAGCGACGCCATGACGACGATATCTCTCGCTTGGTCACCGGCGTGTGGTCCGGGTCAAACGGTCACCGACAGTGGGTCCGGGTCAACCGGTCATTGATGTGGGACCACATGACGTCACCCATCGATAAGTGGGTCCAGCTGCTTCTGTCGCCGACTTGTGGGCCCGGTCAGCGGTCGGCTCGGTAGGGTCCAAATCGGGCGGTTGGGCTGGATACGGGCTGGGCTTTGGCCGCCACGTGGCCTTGTGGCGATGCGCGCCATGTCGCCTTCTTCGGGCCACTAACGGGCGTGTGGTCCACGGGCGCAGTGAGGCGCGGTTCATGGTGAACCCGCTGCGTTGGTCCATAGACCACAGAGCCGGTCTATGAAGGACTTGGTCCACTTACACCTTTCCAGGGTTCGGTTCACGTGCACCAAGTGCACGGACGTGTGGCCGACGAGGGGAAAATCCCCTGCTTCCTCCCGGCGTGCTCCCGCCGGTGGTGAGCTCCCGGCCCACCCACCATGGTAGTGTGTTCAATTTAAGGTGGGCAAAAGCTTGGCCTTGCCATGGCGGGTGCCCCGGTGAAGTTAACGTGGTGGTCGAGCGGCTCCAATTGGCTGGCCGCGGTGGCGGCGGTCCTCGTACACCGGCGAGCGGCGGAGTGGTGGCTGTGGCGGCGGTACCGGAGATTGGTGGTGCGCACGAGCTCCCCGGCAGCCGCTATGGCCATGGCGGCGCAGGTCGAAGGCGCTCCGGGAGCTCTCAACGCCTCCGCCCATGGTGACGGCGGGGCTTGGTCATGGCGGCGCTCGGCGCGACAAAGGTTGCGTGTGGTCGAAAGCGTGGCTGCGGCGATCTTATTGCTCACTAAGCATCGCGCGCATGTCCCCGCGAACGGCGGAGCTTGGTGTGATGTTAACGGCGGCGTGTCCGCGGTGGGGTGGCCAAGCGGCCTCGCCATGGCGTGTTTCTAGGCCATGGTGGCGCGCCGGCGTGTTCTGCGTCGCGTTCAGCGTGCGTGTGTCCATGGCCGTGTCTTGAGCAACGCGTCGTGCTTGGCGTCGACCGATCGCGTGTGGCGTGGGTGCTTGTGTCGCGCGAAGAGAGGCGGCGGCGTGCGGTGTGCTCGGCGAGGGACGGCCCGATGTCGACATGGCGTTTGTAAGCTCGTGCTCGTGCGTGTAGTTAGCCACGGCTTGACCTCAAATTGGCTTAGCATAGCACCGCAAGGCTGAAGAAGACGATCATGGAGGTCTTTTGGTGGCAGTTTGGCTAGGCCGAAGCTTGGCTTGAGCTCCGGCGTGGTTTATTCATGGCGGCCAGGGGCTTAGAGTTGGTCTTAGTCATAGGAGGCTTACCGCGGTGTTCTTGACGGTGTGGTGCAGCGGTGCAGCGAGATGGTGTGGCCGTGTAGCTCCGGAAGCAGTGCAGTGCGGCGTCGCTCGCTCCGGCTCCGGCGAGCTCCTCCCCGCAGCGGCTTCCTTCTCCTCCTTGCTTCTCCCTCCTCCCTCTCTCTCGGCTTGACGCTGTGTGGTGTTGTGCCACCAGCGGCGGCGGTGAACGGGCTGAGGGTTAGTGCTCACGGACGTTGGCTTTTATGGCCGAGCTCCAAGGGCTCCAATGGCGGACGGCGATCGGGCGGTGGTGATGCGTGCGGCGCATCCGATGGCCCGCGTGCGGTAGCGTAAGCGCGGCGCAAGGGGGAAACAGGGTCATGCTTCTTGCGTGACCCCCTGGCCCGCGCCTGCCACGCTGGTCGGCCCCCGGTCGCGCGGGGAGAATGCGTGGGCGAGGGGAAGAAGACGCTACTGTGCTGACAAGCGGGGTCGGGTCGTCAGGCGCTTGGTGCGATGTGGCTGCGTGCGGCGCGTGATGGCTGACGAGCGGGCCCGGCTTGTCAGCGGCTGTGCGCGTGCGGGCGGCGATGCTGGGCCGGCTTCGTGGGCTACGCGCGTGAAAGGGCAGGCGAGGCTCGGCTGGGCTAGCTGGGCCGGTCGAGGCAGGCTGGGCTGAGCTGCTGCCTCCCTCTTTTCTTTTCCATTCTTCTTTTTCTTTTGTTTTTCTTTTCTTTATTTGCTTCAAATTGATTTGGAGTTTGAACCATATAGCTTCACACACTTATACATGGTATATGTAACTTGTCCAAGGGTTAGAATGGTGGCCTAGACTCATCCCATATATTTGGGATTTATTGGCTATTTTTGCTATACCGAAATTAGTTATAGTTTTCTATTTTATGTATTTTATCCTTTGAGTTGAGTATTAATTGTTCGAAAGTTTATTAATTATTAAAGGAGTTACATAAAGCAATGAAAATCCAAATCACATGTTACAATAATAATTATGCATGCAAGGTTTTACGTGTTGGGGATTTAAACACTCATATATGACATGTGTCATGATATGGTTATGAAAATGACTACTTAGGTTATACTTAAATGCAATACTTAGGATTGGCTCCTACACATGGCACTCAACATTGCATGGGGTTTAAACAAAAAAAATTCAGTTGGGATTTGGATTTTTGGTGTGTGGATTTTTAGGTTGTTACACTATTGACACAGTATATGTTTTGTTCGAAGTTTATATTCAGATACCTACTGGAGTTAATATTTCCCTAGTCTCAGTTGACCTATTCGTTCTAATACTTATTTGCTCTTGTAGTGTACTCCCTCACTCAGCATACTCATCTTTTTTTCCTGCACTATTTTCCTGTTTTCTGAACAATTTTCTGCTGCAGGTCTATTCACCAAAAGTCTCAGGAAACCTCCCCAAAGAAAACACATAAAGCTGAACGAGAGAAGCTTAAACGTGATCAGTTGAATGACCTTTTCGTTGAGCTGGGCAGTATGCTAGGTTAGTAAAGTAGGTCATTAACCATTGACTATCTGTAATAGAATCAATTTACGCTCTTGAGAAAGATATCAGTATCTGCGCTTGGATTCCATCATTCTGTTCTCCACTTGAGCTCATCTGTTAATGGTGACCAGCATGATGTGCCCTCTCAGCGAGGACTGAAATTATAACATACATTAGCTTACATTATGTTTACAGGATCTATGTAGTATATCTGCATCATTTGGTATATTAGGGTGTGTTTGGTTCCGTGCCTAGGCAGCTTTGCCTGCCAGGCAACAATCTCAGGCCCGTCAATTTTGGTTGCCTGGCGGCCAGGATTGCTGCCTGGCAGGCAAGCTGCCTGCCATATCACGAACTGAACAGGTAATGTATCACCTTAGAGAACTCATCTCATACATACCTTCATTGTTGTCTAAAAGGTCTACCGACCCCTTTCTTTAAATTGCTAAAAAAATCCACATGTGAACTGCTCGCTTTCCTTCTCTATTTCAAGCTTCGCTTTGAGCGGTCCATCATACATTAATGTTACTAGGCCAAAAGGCATCAACTTGTTATTTAGCCTCTAAATTTTTTTATTATTATTTTTAAGTTATTTGCAATTCTTTTCTTCTGTTGTTTCCATTTTGTTTATGGATATGCTAGCGTTGTCGTACTCTGGCATCAGCATGTTAGCACCATTTCTACTGAGTACATTTGTGGTTGTTGCCATGAAAGGAACTGCTAATCTGGCTGCCAAATTCTTCAAAGTTAATGTATATGGTTAAGCTATTAATACTATGATGTACTTTGAATGGAGCACCACTGTGGATAATTCTTGCTGATGTACCATGCAATCATGTTATTCTGATGACAGGTAGGGAATGCCATCTGCTGAACTGCATACTTATGATGAACATTGATGCTTTTTACTTTGTATCCTGTGCCATTAAATATGATTGCATAATCATCCTCATGTGTTCCGGTTGTTTGCAGAACATGGCCTTAGTTTTACAGGTCTGTATGTTAGGGTTATTGATTTTGAGATATCTGAGCCATTGATCAACATAGTTCTGCTATTACAGATCTTGATCGACAAAATACTAGAAAAGCTACAGTATTAGGTGATGCTGCACGAGTACTGCGAGATCTAATTACTCAAGTAGAATCTCTTAGGAAGGAACAATCTGCTCTTGTATCGGAACACCAATATGTGAGTTTCCAAATTCAAGCACTTATATGCTCTTTATAAAAAATCAACATGCTATATTCTGCATGAATTCTTATGTTTCTCAACTGATGGAGACGACCAAACGGATCTTATTGCACATTTTTGAAAACCACCAAGTCCTCTACAGTTATTATTTGTTCAGAATTATAAACATCTAGCTTAAGTTGCTCTTCTAAAAGTAGGACATGTATCTGTTGTGAATCCTGTGATTGATTCATTAAAACTGACTGTAGATGCGAGACTCATTCAATGGACTCTCGTTAATATTTCATATTTACCATGAGATTACTACTGATCGCACTTGCTTGCTTGATTTAGTTCTTTGGTAGATGTTTCAGCTTACTATCTGCATTTCACCTGTTAAGCCTGAAGTACACTTATTGACAGGTCAGTTCAGAGAAGAATGAGCTGCAAGAGGAGAACAATTCACTCAAATCACAAATATCAGAACTACAAAATGAGCTCTGTGCAAGGTTGAGGAACAGCAGCCTCAATCAGAACAGCCTTGGCGTGCCACTACCAGTTGCGAACACTGTAGGTCCTGATCTGGCAACTCACCGTATGCCACAGCATATGTGGAGCAACATTCCTAATTTAAGCTCTGTGGCCATGGCGCACCCAACAAATACAGCAACTCTGTTACACAGTCAGGGCCACTCTGCTGATGCTGGCCAAGGCCATGCGCCCCAACCTCGGGAGCTGCAGCTCTTTCCAGGGGCATTATCTCCACCAGAGCATGGATGTTCCGTTCTAGGAAACGACCAGGCCACATCGTCGAGCCTGACAGATTCCTTGCCAGGGCTTCTGTGCCTAAGCCTCCCACAATCATCTCAGGAAGGAAGCAGCAGCGGTGTATCGCGCGGCAGAAAGGAACGGCGGAACGGTTAGCCAACTGACAACACTGAATCAGTAAGTGGTGGCAGCGATTGTCCTGTAAATACCAAGAATCCCCTCCCTCTACTGATTCAGAAGTCAGAACTAATGTTGTAGTTGCTCGGCGTTGAATCGCCACTCTGTTTGTAGCGCTTGTTCTAGAAACTTGAGAACATGTGTGGCTATACTTGTGATGCGGGCTGATCAATCTTGTGAGGTGGAACTCACCGGTCTTTTGCTATATGTTTTCCATGAGGTTGTAAGAACACCTTAGTATTAGTGTATTACAGAGAATGTGCTCCTTAGTTGGAATAGAAAAGCAATTTGATGGCTATGATGCCTTGATCTGTTATCTTCCTGCTCCCAGTGAAAACAACCCTGCACATGTAATCTTCGAATAAAAATCATGCCATCTTTCAAACAATGAGAAGAGCAGATGTTGCCTGCTAGCATCAGCTGCTACGGAGTGCTGAACTATGCACCCAGCAAGCACAACGTCGCAGTTGCATACAGGTGCAAGTCATGCTACACAGCCGTGCGCCGAATAAAAAGCCTCGCTTCGTCACAAATGCAGGTGAAGAGGTCATCCACAGTTCTGAACGCCGCGATGAGGCCCTGTCCCCAATCCAATTATCCAAGGTTGCAGCACAGAGCACAGTTTATTTAGCTTGGTTTTTGCCTGTTCTAGTGGAATTAATTCTGCCTAAAGACATTGTAATATCGGCAGCACTGGCGTCCGGACACAGTGGCAGAACCAGCCCCCCCCAACCAAGTACAGTAGGTTTTAATTAATACCTATATAAATATTTGAATTTACGGCATAAAAAATATCAATTTTCACCTATTTTTAATTAAAATATTATGATTTTGGTTATAAGTAGTGTACAAATTTCTAAAAAGTTGTTGAAACATGTAATTATGTATATTTTATCATACTAAAAATGCAATCATATTTGTTCAGCCCCCCTTAATCAAAATCGCCGGTTCTACCACTGTCCGGACGGATGCCGTCCGAACGCCCGCGCCACTCCCCCACGCTTCCCTGCTTCTCGCGCCCCTCCACGCCTGCTGCGCCGCTCCCCTCCATGCACGGCGCCCCAGTAGCTGTAGCAGGCGGCTGCGGCAGGTGGATCACATTGCAACAAGCACACCAACCCCGATCTACTTCTGAAACATCTAAATGAAACAATTGCAACATACGTACGAAACAACTAAAACATCCGAAACATGCGTCTGAAACACATGCAAAAACACGTGAAAAACAAATTGCAAACATATGCAACATCCAGTGTGTGAAATATATACAGTATCCAGATAAACAGACTTGCAACGTACGTCTAAAAAAACAGATGAAACATTGGGTACATACATTTGCAACATTGCAACATGTGCAACATCCTGATCTACTTTTGCAATATCCGCATGAAACACTTGAAACATACCTAAAAAATATCTGAAACACTTGAAACATACGATTGCAACATAAAGAGCCTTGGGCTAGGCGATTCCAAATGATTGGGGTTGGGCCAAGCGCCGCTCGAAGCACCACCACCACCACCATCGCTAGCAAAGACCAGCTTGGTTTGGCCACCGGACGGCGCGCATGATGACTTGGGGGGAGCGAAGCGCGTGGATGGGCGAGCGCAACGGGCATGAGTGAGCGGCGTAGGATGGGCGCGCGGCGGTAGCGAGGAGGAGTGGGCTTGCGGCGTCCGGTCGGGAAGGCCGCCGCGTTGGAGAAAGCTAGCGGCGCGGTGGATGCGCCTGCAGCGGTCGCATGCTTGCGGCAGCGAGGAAAGAAAATATTGCTATGTTTTTTATTTTTTATTTTGGAGAAATTATATCGTACTGAATGTGGAGCGGAGGAAGCCTGGTGGGCCTGATCGTTGGGCAGGCTCGGGAATGAGCCGTCCGAACATAACACGCCTGGACGGATGCCCATGTACCAGCATTATCATTTATAATTACCATACACTTAGTATATAAATTGGTCATGAAATATGTAAAGTGTATAGTTTTTTTAATGAATCTCAGCACAAATACAAACACTCATATACATATATGTGCAGCTTATCCCTATAAGCTGCAGACAGATCTAAGATTGACAGTCACCATAATTATCTTCTTGTCGATGGACAGTTAGGCACGTCACATACAATTAAAAGAATAGTACCATTAAATCTAAAATAATTATGAACATCATATAAAATGAAATATGGATAAAACATCCGTCTCAATACAAGTTTTATTCTATAGTTTCATAGATATTTAATTTCATGGTTCATCTGGATCACTTCTCTCTTAAAAACATTGCTATGTCATAAAAACAATTATGTGACAACCTATTAAATACAAATAAAACTCGTGCAAAACTCTCACTGAGACTAGACCAAGTGTCTAATTCTTGATGTCTGTCATCACACTAAGACTAAACTAAGATTAAAATGCGGAAGCTGGATATTCCGTACAGGATGGTAGATGTGAATAAAAAACATTGTGTTTCAGGTGGAGAATCTGTTGATGGTGGATGTGATACAAAAAAATGTGTTTCAGGTGGACAATATGTCAAGCCAAATTCGGGCTAGTGACACTAATCACCACGATCAGTGGCATGCTTGACAAGCAATGTCTTCTTTAGGAGGTTTTATTTGCCAAAGGAAATAAATGAACTAATGTTTGCTCTTTCTGACACCAGTTGCAAACCAAATACATAATAAACTTGACAACATTGCGTATCATTGTTGAATCCTCACATGTTTCTATAGCAATTCAAAAATAAATTGAAACAGCTGAGTGCTAAATCTCGGCAAAAGCCAACCGTGCTTCATAAACAACCCCTACTGTCTATACGTGTAGATGTCCGAAAAAAGAATAGAATGATTCTCCTACAGTCCAGGAACTGACAGTACACGCTCAATGACAGAAGGTCACAGCCATCACCCGGTCAGTTACCAAGCCCATGTTTTCATTGACTGTACAGATGAATAGCTACTAATACTAATTGAAAATTGTTGGAACTTGGAATCATCTGCAGGGGCTTAGCCAGTTGTTAAGGCTACAGCGGAGAATCTTTTGCAGCTAGCAGCTGAAATAAACACCACTAGTTGCACCACTAGTTAGTTTTGTTCCAGGGTCAAGGAATCAGAAATACGTTCCATTTCCATATCCTGCTGCTTTTTGAGATAATCCTGTGCTGTTGACGTGATTATCTTAATGAAGAAGTTCAGAAGCACAAGCCACACTACAGAGTTCCAAACCAATGTAAAAGAGAAATTCCACTGTTTCTCCTGTGTACATGGTAAATATATTGAACCAATAAGAAAAATGAGATGAATAATCAAGAGAGGCTAAGAGAGGTCATTCCAGCTCAAACGGTCAGAGATTTTAAATGATGATACTAACCTCCATTTGAGAGGACGGCGAGACTGGCGTTGGTGGTGATAGATACTTGTCTTTGGCAGCATTGAGTTTGGCAATCACAGATGGCAGGGTAGCAGAAAACCCAGGTATGTGACCAAATATCCAGATTAACTCCTTTTCCATAAGATACAGGAGCTGATTGTTGCATAAGGACACAATAAACAGTGTCTGCGAGAGAAGAAAATTGCATATCAGGGAAAGGGGTGCTGCAACTATTGGTGTCAAACCACCTAACAACTCACTAAACCAGGTATGGAGAAACTAAAATGACTCAAAAATTCAGGAAGTCAGGCACCATAATAACCTTAGCAAGAGAGATTTCTTTTCTCAGACTACGCAGGAGAGCTGTGTGTCATTTCATTAAGGTAGAAATAAAATACGAGTCTTAGCAAGAGAGGTTTCACAACTAATTTCACTGGTTTTTTCAGGAATAATAGTCTTCAGTAGTTTTATTCTTCTACAATTATGGATACCAAATAAACCTAGAGAATCAAACCGAATCCAGTTCATCACATTATATTTCATTACTGAACTATCATTAGGTTTATTTCATTTTCTGGTTCAGTTTTTATTGAATTCTTGTAAAAAGAATAGGAATTCAATTAGCGGGAGGAATAGGACAAGACTTACTAGGGCACTCATCCTACTAATATATCAAATCAACTTATGCAAATACTGACATATTTTGTGCTGAAATCATACCCAGGCATTCTAACATGTCCCACGTCCTAAAAAATCAAAGATTGGCATGCAGTCTAAATCTAGTTATCCTGATGGGCTTTTCCTGAGATGGTTGGTAGGCTTTCAAAATTTGAATCCAAGTGGACAATAATGATCACATACAAGCATAAAACAATACCACATCGAAGAATAGTTTCATCTAATTAAGTTAATAAAAGACTCTCTTCCCAAACATTAAAAAGACCACTAGCTATCAATGGAAATCTCTCCAAAAGATTGAACACGCACGTGCATCCAAACAATGAAGTGTGTGGCAACAAGTAGAACAAAGGCACACATGAATCACAATAAACACAATTGCCGATTATTAAATAAGACAAAAGTATAAAGTTAGATGCCTCACCTGAATATGAGTCTTGATGATGGCCTTCCCAAGCAAAGTTGCAAAAAAGAACTCCCAGAAAGGTACACCGAATTGGCCACACATAATACCAGCAAGGTCAAAGAGTGGGTTCGGAACCTAACAAGGGCCATCAAAATTAGGCAATTTGTTTTTAATTCAATGAAAATCCTCTTAAGAGGAAACTTATGGTAACTGCTGTACAGGAAATGTTCCATAAACTTATTTGTTGGTGCTATTTTATCTAGACAGCTTTAAAATGTGGACCTAAAACCTTGCAAATGGTCCAAAGGTGATTTTGAAGGAACAAAGTGAAATGCTTAATAAAACAAATACGGTTGTAAGATATCGACAATGAAGAAATTGGTAACAAAGGATGGCAGACAGGGGACTAACCGAAGCAAGTATCAAGATAGAGACGAAGTTGAGATGTTGAGAGTGAGAAAGAAGCCAACGCTTGGTACGATTAAGACTGGATGCTACTGTCCCATCTTCTTTGGAAGTAGCGACATCAAGCTCCTTAACAGCTTTTGACTTGCTCCCTGATAAGCGAGCTGCATGACAAGATATCCATTTAGGATAGGTAGCTTAAACCAATCAAAGGAATAGAAACAAAAATGCCAGAACTATCTTTCCTACCCTTCCCAAGAACTCACATCACAGGCATAACACTTCTAGAAATGTTTTTTCCTAAAATCCATCAAACAATTAAAGCTCCACAGCACCAAAATGTTACCTAAATATGTAAGCAGCTAAAATGTCAAGAAAAATGGGCATGGCCCTGTTCCCAGTTTTAGGAATTTAAGAAAACAACAACAAAACAAAACAAAAACGCAATATAGCATGTACTATTAGGCGCCTCTAGAAGAACATGAAGTCAAAAGTTAAATGTATGGTGTAAATAGAAAGCTGAACTGTACGGATGTCCTCTTCCGTGGCGTCTCATCTCCCCACAGGAGCCCACGGACACCCATCCTAGGCCCGGCCACCTCCTCCGCCGTGTCCTCTGCTAAACCGGCAACCCAACCCAACCCAACCCTCAAGCGTCATCCACCTCCCTCACCTCCTTTTCCGACAAGCCCCAGCTAACCGGGCATTACAAGTCAGAGCACTTGTGCGACGCCAGCCCTACTCCTAGTCGTGGCGCACCAGGCCCCAAGATGCGGCCGTCATAGCATGATGTCATGGCTACCTTGGCTTTGGCAGGCAGGAAGTCCATGGAAGGTGTCTCTTTAGAACTGGCAGCACAATACCCTGTTGGCAGTCATGCCACCTGCTCTGAGTTTCACCTTGGCCAGACATTGGCGAGGTCCAGAGACAGACAGTGGTTCATTTGGCTTTCAATAAACAATCATTGTTGGATGGCCAATCACCTAGCCAAGGGAGGACTCCCTCATCCAGCTGCTTGTCCCCTTTGTGACCAGGTGGATGAATCAATCCAACTTATGTTGATCACTTGTGTCTTTGCACATCAAGTCTGGTGCATAATCCTTCAGAGACTAGGCTCAACTGTGTACAACCAGATTCTCAAGCTGGTGGTGTCAGGCAATCAAAGAAGTTCCCAGGGTGATCAAGGGGCTCAACTATCTCATTATTCTAGTGTCCTAGGAGATTGGGAAACATCGAAATGATTGCATGTTCACGAATATTTCAATGGTGCTGCAGGCGATAGCAAATAAGTTTACCCTTTGGTGTTCTGATGAAGCAAAAGCACTCCAGGAGATGGTTGCTAGGTTGTTTATTGGGAGCTAATGCCCCTAGTCTTGCTGGTTGCCTTTCTGGGGCTACTTCATTCTCCTCCTAGGTCAAGGATATTTGGGTGTGTGTTTTTTCTCTTGGGTGGGTGGGTGGGGGCGCAGGGGGTGAATGTAGTGAAAAAAACATAATGTTACATAGTAAAACTGTATGTAGAAAATATGTATCTGTTGCTGTTGAAATAATTCAGTTAGAAGCAGTACAGAGCCTAGTAGCATTTCTGTTTCTGTACAGCAATTAGCAAAAGTTGTACATCATATAACAGAATATCATTAAAAAGGCATACCACCAAATGCTGAAAGCTCCCGCACTAGGTGGGGGACTGGGGAAGGTTTCTAGATAGCCTTACCCTTGCCAATTTTGCAAGGAGGCTGGTTTGAACCTGGAACCTCCAGGCCACGAGGGCAGAAGCTCTACCACTGTGCCTGGCCCACTCTAAACTATAATAGGACATCATTACTTAATTTCAGAAGGAAACTAAAGCATTGCAATTTTACCTGCTCGTGATATAAAATAAGGGGGAAGCTCGCCAAGTGCAGTCCCAATGCCCCAAAGAACTGCTTCCAGCTGTATCTGAGATAGTAAGTCAAAGACTGGGATCCTAACAGAATGAGCTGATGCTGGATACACAGGCGGTCCAAATTCTGAACATTTCTTGTCAAGCCATGACGGCCCAACCTTAAGCTGTATGGTATCATATGGAGCCATTTTCAAATCAATTCGACCACACTGAACAGCTTTAATAGTGAACAGAGCAATATGAGGACCTAGGTACAGCACAAATGTATGCAAACCAGAACCTGCATGTTAAAATTTAAACCATCAGCTTCTAAAATGAGTTCTCTCTGTTGCAGCAATAAACGTTCCAAATTTAGATGTGTTAGTTTTCAACTTTAACAAGGATTAATTGTAGGTAGTAAAATCCCAATAACATACAGATTGAACATGCCTAGCAGAAAAGCCATGACTACTTGCATTAACCTAAGAACATTATAGAAGCTTGACAAAATCACAAGATAATAAGAGGCTCATTAAATATCCACAGATGCCATAAATAACCTTCCAAAGAAAGAAAAGAAAAAAAGGCATCTGTTTTCTGAGTACTTTTTTGATGTGGCATTGTGGCAATGTGGCCGTTCTTCACAGGCAGCTAGAGACATGCAACAAAAAAATTTCCAACACAGTAAAATTGTTGGAGGGCAACCAAATCTTGTGCATCGAAATAAATGAAGGATCTGGTACAAAGGAACAAACTCCATGGTCACTAATTTTAATAATTGGCTAAAAGGATCACGTGACAATATATTGAGAAGCAAATAAACAGGGCATCAAAAAGGCAAACAGTAAAATCACTATTCGCTGGAAGTGTGTGCCAGTTATTTCTTATGTTATCTGTATTAGAAAATCTGGCACTTAATGCTCACTTGTCACCTTCAACTGTTTTTTTTTTTCAAGTCCTAATAAGGTTGCAAACACGAACTAAGCGGAACAGGATGGTTCATAGCATTCCTTGAAAACACTAGGTTTAGCAATGAAAACCAAAATAAAGTACCTTTTTTCTGCCTTATTACAAATTTATTGAAATACATATGTTTCGAGCCTTCAAGCATACCACAGACTGTACGGTTAAGACATGATAACTGAAGAGATCGGTAAGTAAACTCCAGCAAAATTTAATTAATTCGTTTTATTTTCTTTTATTTGTAACTAAACTCCAAGATGTTGAGAGGTTCAATAATAAAACTTGCCTAGTCCAATTGACGAAGCCACACCTAATGAAACCCACCACAACACAAATTTAGCATAATTAAGAAACTCCTGCACATGCTGCATACATGTCAGAAAAACTAAATTAGTGTTCAAATACAATACCAAGATAAAAAAAAAGGGCGTACCCAGTGCAGAGAGCTCCCGCTCTGTGCGGGGTACTAACAAAAAATTATTATCTCACAAAGATACAGATCTTCAGAGCATGTATCTTCCTTGAATATTTAGGCATTATAGGGCAAACTCTATGACAAAAAAAAAACAGTAACAGGTGTTCTTATGAAAATGACTAGCCTATCCCACAGATTAATAAAAAAAGCATTAGAATGAGAGCACACCTTCTTATGCACGCCATCTGAAATAGCGAGTAAGATTCCAGGAGCTACCACCAAAACAATTAAGAGCAAGAACAAACCACGCTTACTCAGGATATATTTTGCTAATCTTTTCAAGTATTGTAACATGGCTAACAGGAAAAGATGTAATGTTCTGAGTGGTTGTTTTGTCAGCGTCAAATTCTCCAAGTCCATTTTGTGTTTTGCTCGGAGTTCTGCAAAATAAATAAATACATGAGATAAAAGAAAAACAGAGCAACAGCACCAGTCATCAGCTAAATGCCAAAACAAAAAGCTAAATTACTTCAACTCTAGTAATATGTCTGGCTATCAAGAACAAAATTCATCTGTCACTGACAGATCAGAACATAGATTGTTTGTTGCTGCAAGTTGTCATGATAAACAGAGGTTTCGTATAGGCAAGCAGTTAGGGCATGTATGGTTTGTCCATTCATGTACTAAAACATTGGCAACGTTTAGACAATATTTTGCAAACTTGCTAAAGTTATTAGTTAGGTGATAAAAGGAGGAATCTTTCCACACTTTTTTGAGTCACTGACGCCTGGGAAAGTGACAGCATGAAAGGAATATTTTACACAGCTGCAGCTATGAACCAGGCTGGTCAGGCTCATTAACATGATGCAATATTTACACTTTGGTCATGAATTCACAGTGCACCACAGCAACCTAGACAAATTGATGAGCTATTATCTCCCTTCATAGTTTGAGTTGTGCACATCATGATATATAGCAGATATATAAAGTCCTTTTAACAGCCAAGTTTGCTGCTAATTCATAGCGACTAGTATGCTATTCAGTTATTTTCAGCAATCGGTTCATCTGTCATAAATAACTAACTAAGCTATTCATCAACCCAGACTAGCATTTCACAAAAAAAAAAAAGAGTACAAGAATATTTGATACAATGACATCAAATATGTGTTCTGATCATGCTAAATTAATGCATTCCCTCTAATATAAATTCACATGTATCAAATGAAAGACAGTTCCATAATGGGATTTCCATCCGTACCACAATTTGTGGCACACTTTTTATCTACATACCACTAAGCTAGTAAATGACATTTGGGGTTTGGTCCCACATGTCATTTTAGACAAGCCGATCGTAATGACCAGTTCACCTCAAGTGATGGTATAGAAGGAAATGTCACTTGCAGAATAGTCACGCAGAAACTGCATACTTTTCACAAACATATGCTGATATGTGCAGCGCACAATGCCCAAGCAAAAGAATCGCCTTCCATAGCATAATAAACACCTCCTGTATTTCTCTTCTGTAACTCAATTCTCTCTAGTATATAACTGATTAGTAGCACTGATTAGTAGCACAGCTCCTCAACTAACATAAACTTCAAATTGACACAACGTGCTCGTTCAAAAGAAACAGCACAAAAGATATGACGTGGTATATAAAGCACGCAAAATGCAGTGATCCGCGTCTGAATACAAACCAAATCATTGTCGTCACCAACACAAGCATCACAGTGCACACAACCAATGAAACCCATTCCAAGGTTACCCTATCCCCGACCTCAACATACCTATTCATTCCCCTGCCCCCACCAATTACACACCGATTTCAATCAATAAAAACATAAGCTAACAAGCTTCGATCACAACGCCTTAACGCCACCACGCGCATTAAAACCAAAGCCACGGATCTCACCGGGGATGACGCTTCCGCCGACGTTGGACCAGCTCCGGGACGGCGGCGCCGCCGCGGACATCTTCCGGCGCCCCATCCTTCCGCCTCCCACCCCCGCGGCGCTCGACAACCCTAGATCTCGCGGAGGACCAACGGCGCCAGAGCCACCATGAGGGGCGCCCGCCCGCCCGGATCTGACACGGAGCTCACGACTCCCGAGCGGCTCCGCAGGGAGGAGACGGATCGCGTTCGAGATCGGAGACGCAGGCGCCGGGACGGTGGCGTGGCTGCTCCCACCCGTTCCCGTCGCAACGGTAGTCGCCGGCGGCGTGTGCGGCGTGGGTGGGGCGTTTCACGAGCAACGGATATGACAAAGCCGCTATTTTTTTAATTAATGAGAAACCGGTTTCTATTTTTGTTTGACGCCTCTCGTTTGGACGCTGGCTGTTTGGTGGGGCCCGCGCGGTTCCGCCCCTTGTTGCTAGTAACGGATGGGAAACAGTCCGGAAAATACTCCAGTCACTCTCAGTTTCATATTTTACAGTTTTTTTTAAACAAGTTTCTTTATTACACAGAAAACAGAAAACGAAATACGGAATGCTGATCATGGCCTGGTTTAGATTGCAAGTTTTTTCACTTTCTCTCCATCAAATCAAATCTTTGGACACATGCATGGGGTATTAAATGTAGATAAAAAAAATAACTAATTACACAGTTTGATTGTAAATTACGAGACGAATCTTTTGAGCCTAGTTAGGCCATGATTAGATAATAATTGTCAAATACAAACGAAAGTGCTACAGTATCAAATACTGATTCTTAACCTCAATCTAAACCAGGCCCATGATCGGAAGAATGGGTTCGGGAATTGAGGATATCAAATATCGGTCAGGAATCGGTAACCTGAACCAGGAGGGCATAGTCGAATATGCATTTAAAATTACCTGACATTTTTACGATAATAGTAGCGATACATATATTTGTATATGGTGTATATATTAACGTATGAATATGATCTGGTAGACGATATAAGGTATTAATATAGGCTAACCTCGTGTATTCTGATATTAAATACTCGCAGTATATTCTGGCACGTGTAATATAATATTCAGTGCCGGCCCTAAGGGGGGCAGGAGGTGCGATGGCCGGGGGCTCAGGCGGGATGGGGGGTCAAGCCCAAGTATATAAGCCCAAATATATAGTGTAAAAAAAAACGAAGTCCAAGATAGACTTGCAAGTTGCAACGTTGCGGAGGCATTAGGCATCAGGCATGTATGCAGACTGCAGGCCCGTCGGCCTTTTTTCAGCAGGAGGCCAGGAGCCGTCGGCCTCTCTGTCTTTCTACCCTTTTGTGATCACGCACTCACACAGACTTCCGCCGGCGCCGATCGAGCCGCTCAGACTTCCAGTCTTCCAGGACAGTCCGCAAACGGCGAGACGCAACGCTGATTCAGATGCAGCCCCGCACAGGCAAACAATGAGACGCAGCTATCGAGCGATCACCACGCGACAAGGTAGCCGAGGGCCCGAGGCAGGGCTCGACGAGGATGACGAGTCGACGACATCTGAAGATTTATCTCGGTTATTGCCTTCTGCCCTTTCTGTGATTTGTGAATCTTGGTTTTGAATCAGTTCATGTCTAAATTGTTTAGGCCCTAGGGTTTTTTTCCTTGTTTAAATTTTGTCTAGTACTTTGTACTCATATAGTCATGTTTTTCTTGTAATTTAGGTCAGGCGTAAGAATTTTAGAATGTTACCTAAGAAACATTTGTCAGGGGCTGCGAAAAGAAAACGGAAAAGACAAGAAGAACAGTTTGTTCAGTCACAACAAGGTGCTTTAGATAAGTTTTTTTCAGCTTCAAGTAGTGTTGTGCATAATGACAACCCTATAAATGCACCTAATAATCCAGAAGAAGAGCAACAACAGGTTAATGATAATTTAAGTGAACAAGTTGATGCTATAGAGAATGAAAATTTACAGCCTTCCTCTCAACCTGAAAATTCAATTGATGATGTGCAACATTCTATTCATGATGTATTCGATCTCAAAACTTGGGAGAATCTTGATAATAAGGGTAGAGATATTTTGATTGAAAAAGGACCAGTGAGAGAATTGAATCTTGAGTTCCCTGTAGATGCTCACAATAGACATTTTTCATATGCTTACTACTCCAGAAAGTTAAGCAGCGGTGAGGTGGTTGATAGAAAATGGTTGGTTTACTCTAAACATGTGGACAAAGTTTTTTGTTTTTGCTGCAAATTGTTCAAATCAGATCAAAACAAAAGTTTGGTAGCACACGATGGACTGAGGGACTGAAAACATCTTAGTTTAAGACTCAAGTAACATGATAATAGTGTTGAGCATATAAGAAACATGAATACTTGGAATGAACTTAGGCTGAGGTTGAGCAAAAATAAAACAATTGACAATGAGTTGCAACGAGAAATTGCAAAGGAGAGAGAGCGTTGGAGACAAGTTTTAGTAAAAATCGTTTCTGCTGTCAAGTTTCTTACTAAACATAATTTGGCTTTCCGAGGGCAAAATGAGAAACTATATCAAGCTAACAATGGTAACTTTCTGGGCACAGTTGAAATGATGGGTGAATTTGATCCTGTGATGCAAGACCATATTAGGCGGATTCAAAATAGTGAGATTCATCATCATTACCTTGGGCATAAAATTCAGAATGAGATGATTTCTCTTCTTGCAGATTGTGTAAAACAAACTATATTATAGATCATTAAGGATGCCAAGTATTTTTCTGTGATTTTAGATTGTACTCCATATGTGAGCCATGAAGAACAAATGACTCTAATTATTAGGTGTGTGAATATATCGGAGAATGTTCCAAAGGTAGAGGAGTTCTTCCTAGAGTTTTTGAAGGTTGATGACACATCAGGATTGGGTCTTTTTAATGAATTAATGAGTGCATTGGCCTCTCTTGGTTTGAATATTGATGATGTGAGGGGTCAAGGGTATGATAATGGTTCAAATATGAAGGGGAAACACCAAGGTGTTCAGACGCGCTTGCTTGAAATTAATCCAAGAGCACTATATATGCCGTGTGCATGTCATAGTCTGAATCTTACTCTTTGTGATATGGGAAAATCTTGCAGGTAAACTATTATTTCTTTTATATGTTATATATTGTTTTCATATAATATGCCATTATTTAGGATCTTACTATTTGTGATATTTGAAATCTTGCAGGCAAGCTATTTCTTTTTTGGCATTATCCAACGTATATACAATCTGTTTGCAAAATCTACCAAAAAGGTGGAAGATTTTGGTTGACAATGTCCCAGGATTGACAGTTAAGTCATGGTCTAATACTCGCTGGGAAAGCTAAATAAAAAGCGTTCAAGCTATCAGATTCTAAACTCCTCAAATAAGATCAGCTTTAATAGCGCTAGAGAAGGCTTCAACTGATGACCCAATGGCAGTTAGTGAATATCAATCTTTGGTGAGTGCATTTGAGAATTTTGAATTTATAGTTGGTTTGGTTATCTGGCATGATATTTTATTCTCTATAAATAAGGTTAACAAGAAGTTGCAATCTAAAATTATGAGTATAGATACTACTCTCAAATACATTGAAGGTGTCATGTCATATTTTAAGAAGTATAGAGATGAATGTTTCACTTCTAGTATGGATACAGCAAAAAACATTGCATCTGAATTGGATATAGAGTCAATATTTTCTACAAAACGTCAACGAAAGAGAAAGAAACATTTTGATGAACAAGATGACCGAGACAAGGAAATACAACAGTCTGTTGTGGACTCCTTTAGAAGAGAGTACTTCCTAGTTATGATTGATTCTGCAATTACTTCATTGACTAGTAGATTTGAGCAGATGATAGCATTTGATAATGCTTTTGGGTTCTTGTTCAACTCAGAAAATTTGAAATCCTTGGATGAAGCCGATCTTTGGTTGCGCTGCAAGATTTTTGTGGAAAAATTTTCTCATGATAACTCATCCGATGTTGAGATCAATGATTTTTTTTAGAATTAAAGGTGTTGCAAGTAACTTTGCCAGATTCTTTGATGTAGGCGCCAGAGATTCTGAAGTTTGTTATGGATGTAGATTGCTATCCAAATATTTTAGTTCCCTATCGAATTCTTTTAACTGTACATGTGACTGTAGCTTCGGTCGAAAGAAGTTTCTCAAAATTGAAGTTGTTGAAGAACTATTTGAGATCAACTATGTCACAAGAAATGTTAAATGACTTGGCTACATGCACCATCGAGAAGGATATCTTAGACACTATTGATCTCGATACCGTCCTTGATGATTTTACATCAAGAAATGCCCAAAGAAGTATCTTTTTATAAGAAGCAGTGGATATGATGGAGTTCTATTCTTCTTTAAGGTAATCATATTAGTTTCAGAAGTACAAATATATTGCTCTTTTAGTCTACATTGTTTCTCGCTCTCGATAATTATCAGATATATTAAATTAAAAATATATTATTGGAGTTGCTTTCCCTATACAAGTAAAATTAGTCTATATATTCTAAAATTTTATGGTGTAGAGGGGCCGTCGCGACGAGTTCGTCAGAGGGCTCTCGAAATCATAGGACCGACGCTGATAATATTCTAGATATTCGTATGCGTGTGGGTATACTATATTCTTTCGGGTATACGTATGCATGTATGCATGATCTCGGAGACTGGTTGTCGGTGTTTCAAACAAACATCAACTAGTAAATTTATATTTATTACGCGTTAGGTCCGGATGGTGTGCTAAAGGACACAAGGTTTATACTAGTTCGGGTAGAATATTTCTACGTCAAGTTTGCTGCTACTCGTGTTATTAGCACCGAAAAAGGTTCGTAGTAGGGGTACAAACGGTCGAGAGAGGGACATGTCCCAAGTCTCTGATGAAAAGGTCGAAGGGAAGTCAAGAGCTCGGTTGCTGCTTGGGCGTGTGTTGTGTGTGAAATTTTTCCATCCCCTTAGCGGGGTGTCCTGCCCTTCTTTTTATAAACTAAGGGGGAGCATGGGTTACAGATGGGTGAAAGAGAAAAAAAACTATAGGTAGAGAAGGCCCTTCGAAGGTACTGGGTCTTTCTTTTCCCTTAAGCCTGCCCTCTTGGCATAGCAGACCATGCTAAGGATAGCACGTTTGCTGATCCTGATAGGGCCGTGCTCTGGTTTCATTTCAGCAAGTGGTCACGTCCCATTCAACTCCGGCGGATGGTGCGGCGTGCCAGGGTGCCGAGCCGTGACCCTACGGGGAGCAGACGGAGAAGTAACTATACGTCCGTACTGTAGATGATGCGAGTTCTCTCATGGATTGTAGTGGTTGTCGTATGCTTATGTCAGGATCCGCGTCCGAGGGCTGATGGCGGCGCCCACAACACTGTAAGACAAAAGTCGACGCCTACAACACTGTTCGGGCTATGTCATGCCTGGAATGATTTAAAGCGTCCGTCCCGTCGTATCCTGACGGTACTTTCCTATAGGCGTGCTGGGTATGGTCCTCGGTACTACGGTTGACTCGAATGTTCTGTCTTACCCTATGCGCGTCATTATGAAGGAGCAGGGTGCGGTCGTCGGGCGAGGCGGAGACTGCCCCGGGACGTCGGGCGGGGCGGAGCCTACCCCGGGACGTCGGGCGAGGCGGAGTCCAGCCCTCAGGGGTTGGGCGATGCAGAGCCAGTCCTTCGGGGCCGGGCAAGGCACAGTCAAGCTTCGGTTGTGTGGGCAAGAAGTGTAGTTGCGTTCTTCCCTGTTCGGAAGCACCAGCGTTTGATGGTTATTAGTTCCACCTCTTTAGGTACCCTAGTAATTGGTCCCCAACACTAGCGAAGCCTGTAAGTCTGTCGCTTGTTGTAGACACAGTTGTATTGGTCCTACTCGATACTCACCTTATTTATCTGGAGCCTATGTTATTGGTCCTCTGCTAAACTGGCAACCCAACCCTCAAGTGCCGTCCACCTCCCTCACCTCCTTTTCCGGCAAGCCCCGGCTAATTGGGCATTCCAAGTCAGAGCGCTGGTGCGACGCCAGTCCTACTCCTAGTCGCTGTGCACCAGGCCCCAAGATGAGGCCGTCGTCATATCATGATGTCATGGCTACCTTGGCTTTGGCAAGCAGGAAGTCCATATGGAAGGTGTCTCTTTAGAACTGGTAGCACAACACCCTGTTGCCCGTCATGCCACCCGCTCTGAGTTTCACCTTGGCCAGACATTGGCGAGGTCCAGAGACACAGACAGTGGTTCATTTGGCTTTCAATAAACAATCGTTGTTGGACGGCCTACCACCTAGCCAAGGGAGGACTCCCTCATCTGGCTGCTTGTCCCTTTGTGACCACCTAGCCAAGGGAGGACTCCCTCATCTGGCTGCTTGTCCCTTTGTGACCAGGTGGATGAATCAATCCAACTTATGTTGATCACTTGTGTCTTTGCCCGTCACGTCTGGTGCATAATCCTTCAGAGACTAGGCTCAACTGTGTGCAACCAGATTCTGAAGCTGGTGGTCAGACAATCAAAGAAGCTCCCAGGGTGATCAAGAAGGGGCTCAACCCTCTCATTATTCTAGTTACCTAGGAGATTTGGAAACATCGAAATGATTGCGTGTTCACGAATATTTCAATGGTGCTGCAGGCAATAGCAAGTGTGTTTACCCTTTGGTGTTCTGATGGAGCAAAAGCACTCGAGGAGATGGTTGCTGGGTCGTTTATTGGGAGCTAACACCCCTAGTCTTGCTGGTTGCCTTTCTGGGGCTACTTCATTCTCCTCCTAGATCAAGGATATTTGAGGTGTGTGCTGTGTGTGTTTTTTTCTTGGGTGGGGGGTTTCTTCCCCCTGTGAATTCTCCTCTCTTAATGAAATGATAAGTAACCCTCTTGCTTGTTCAAGGGGGGAAAATGTTAAATGAATGTAGTGAAAAACCAGAATGTTACATAGTAAAACTGTATGTACAAAAGATGTATCTGTTGCTGTTGAAATAATTCAGTTAGAAGCAGTACAGAGCCTAGTAACATTTCTGTTTCCGTACAGCGATTAGCAAATGTTGTACAGCATATAACAGAATATTGGACGCTGGCTGTTTGGTGGGGCCCGCGCGGTTCTGCCCCTTGTTGCTAGTAACGGATGGGAAACAGTCCAGAAAATATTTTACAGTTTTACGATAATAGTAGCGATACATATATTTGTATACGGTGTATATATTAACGCATGAATATGATCTGGTAGCCAGGGGCGGATCCAGGGCCCGGGCTGCCCGGGCTGCAGCCCGGGGCGAGTCCATGTAGCCCCTTTAACATATATGGTGTTTAGCCTAAAAAACTATGATTTTAATTAGATAAAAGGAGGCCTAGGAAGCAAGATCAGACTATTTTGAACGTGAATCAGAAGCTCAGCCCGGGGCGCAGCCCCGTTCTGGATCCGCCCCTGCTGGTAGCCGATATAAGGTATTAATATAGGCTTACCTCGTGTATTCTGATATTTAATACTCGCATAGTATATTTTGGCACGTGTAATATAATATTCCAGATATTCGTATGCATGTGAGTATACTATGTTTTTTCGGGTATGCGTATGCATGTATGTAGGATCTCGGAGGCTGGCGAAGCCCGCAAGTCTGCCGCCCGTTGTAGATGCAGTTGTGTTGGTCCTACTCGCCATATTTATCTCGAGCCTATGTTATGGAACATGCCGTTTTTAGATTTTTCTAATATTCTCTAGTCATGGCACACTTCGACGAGCTACTATCGTCTCCCCAACAGTTCTACCCGAAGGGAACACTGCTCTACGGCAACAGGGTTCTATCAGACGCCTCTCTCCGGCTAAGGCGACGCATACGCATACCCAAAAGAATATATTATACCCACACACATATTAATATCTGGAATATTATATTACACGTGCCACAATATACTCTGCGAGTATTAAATATCAGAATATACAAGGTAAGCCTATATTAATACCTTATATTGGCTATCAGATCATATTCATACGTTAATATGTACACTATATATATATATATATATATATATATATATATATATATATATATATATATATATATATATATATATATATATATATATATATATATATATATATATATATATATATATATATATATATATATATACACACACACACACACAGGCTACCGTCTGGTAACTTGTAGCTTCCTGAGGCATATCTGCATATCTTTTCCTCAGTCTTTGCAGAATATTTATTCGGCTTTTGCTTTAGAATAGCTCCACATCCTATCTTAGATGCATCGGTTTCTATTATAAAGTAATTGTCATCTAGCGGTAACTCTAATGGTTTTAAATTTTTAACCTTATCCTTTAACTTAAAATTAAGTGAGTAAACGAACTGATCATAGATCAGCCGGTTGGATTGGTGCAACCTGCCCACCCGGGTTTAAGTACTCGACTTGGTATGAGTGCTCGCATTTTTCTGGATTTATTCCAGGATTTAACGGTGCTATGCTTTTAGTGGTAGGCGACGTCCCCGATCTGCCTTCTAAAAAAAAGATAAGTAGCTTAAAATATTAGATAATCACAGTCCAAAAGAGGAAAAATATTATTTTCTCCATCTAAAAAAATGGAAGTATCGCTTTTCAAGGAGTCAAATCTCAGTTTGACCAAATATATAAAAACTATTAATTAGTATTTACAATCCCGCAATAATTTTTATTAGATTAACTCTGTAATATGTTATTGTAATAAATCTATTTGAAGATATATCAGTGTTGATATTACTTTTTACGGTACCGCTCTCTATCGAGCGTCCGGTTGGCCTCACGAGACGGACCCACCTGCCCCCGCGCCTCGCGCCTCGCACCTCGCATGCCCTGCACCCATGCCTCGCGTCCCATCCGCGCCTCGTGCCTTTGCGCCGCGTGCTGCTCTCGCCTCGCGTTGCCTGCGCCTCGCACCGCTTACGCCTCGCGCTGCAGTTCGTCGCACCTCGCGTCTCCCACCCGGACTCACGCTACGCACAGCCGAGGTCCGACCCCCGCACCGTGGCATCGAGCTCCGTGTCGGCGTCAAGCTCCGCGTCAACGAGCATCCATTGGGGACAACAAGTAAATGGGCACATGTTGCAATTGAAACAGTATGTTTCATGAGTTTCATATGTATGTTGCATATGTTTTATCTGGATATTGGAAAAGTAGATCTGGTGTTGCATATGTTGCAATAACTATACACGTATGTTGCAAGTGAATGTTTCACATGTTTCAGCTGTTTCAAACGTACGTTGCAAGTGTTTTATCTGGATGTTGCATATGTTGCACTAGCTATACACGTATGTTGCGTTTGTATGTTTCAAATATTTTAGCTGTTTCAAACGTATGTTATAATTGTTTTATCTGGATGTTGAAGTATGTTATGGTGCCCATACACATATGTTGCAAATGTTTCATCTATTTCGAACGTATGTTGCAGCAAATGCTTTACGTTGCAAGTGTGTCATGTGCAGTGGCGCAGGCGAAGCTGGTCCCCTTGGGCGCAGCGGTCCTCGAGTGCGGACGGTAAGCAAAGCGGGCACGACAGGAGGCACGGAGCACAAAGCTGCATCCATGTGCAGACAGCTGGCACAAAGCACGAGGCGAATTAAAGCTCTAGTTTGATTTTGGTTAATTGATGAAACCCTAAGTGCTAACCTAGTTTATCAAAGTGATTATGAGATAGGTAGCACTACTCCAAGTGATGAAGCAATGGCGAAGATCATGAAGATGGTGATGGCATGGTGATGATCAAATGCTTAAACTTGGAAAATAAGAAAGAGAAAAATAAAAGGCTCAAGACAAAGGTAAAAATTGTAGGAGCCATTTTATTTTAGTGACTGAGACACTTAACGAGTGTGATCACATTTAGGATCGATAGCCAAACTATTAAGAGGGGTAAAACTCGTATTGAAATGCGGTTATCAAAGTGCCACTAGGTGCTCTAACTCATTGCATATGCATTTAGGATCTAGTGGAGTGCTAACACCCTTGAAAATGTTTGTGAAAATATGCTAACACATGTGCACAAGGTGATACACTTGGGGCGTGATTGGTTGCTGAACTGGACCGTCATTTGGCCCATCCTGCATCCTATGGTGCATTCGCCTGTGTTTAGTTGCTCTACTCGCATCTTTCTCCTACTTCCTCCCATGCAGATTCCCTCCTCCATCCCGCACGGCTCCGTCTTCTGGATTTCTCCTTCTCTCATGGTGCAGGATGACTTGATTCACCCAGGATGTAGGGACCCATGCGTCAGACACCCAAAAAACTAATGCATGCATGCAACCAAACACAACCCCGTCTCGTACTGAACCAACAACCAAGACAACCAAACACGACCATCTGCACGAGCTAAACCTGACTTCTTCGGTCCTACACAGCCTGGCCATCTTGGCTCAAGGCTTGCTCTGCACCCAATCATGCCCTTGGTGGTTGGCACATTTAAGCAAGGGTTAGAAACTTCACCGGCGCTCTTTACAGAAAAGACGGAGGTCACTAAAAGTGATCGGACGTTGGTCTCGGTTGGACCAGCGCGTCCGGTCAGTGGCAGTAGAGGGCACGTGTTTCGATCTTCGACCAGACGCTGGCGCTAAAAGTGACTGGACACTGGCAGGGTGCGTCCGGTCAGTGCTGACATACGCTAACGTGGGGCGTACAAAAGAGACGTTGAGTGACCGAACGCTGGGTGAGTCCGGTCGGGCATGACCGGACACGTCCGGTCGTGAAATGTTGCATTTGGAACCTTACTAGAAACGACCGGACGCTGAGATCCAGCGTCTGGTCACTTTCTAACTGACGCGTCCGGTCGTCACTTGATCGTTGAAATCGGGCGATCGGCATTTGAAGCCAATGACACATGGTGCACATTGCACGACCGGACGCTGAGGTCCAGCGTCCGATCAATCTGACCAGAGCGTCCGGTCGGCCCGTGTTCAGTGCAGTGAGGAGCCCAACGACTCTATTTCATGGGGGCTTCTATTTAAGCCCCATGGCTGGCTCAAGCTCACTCTCTTGGCCATTTGCATTGACATAGCAACCTTGTGAGCTTAGCCAAAGTCCCCCTAGTCATCTCCATCATTGATTCATCATCATTGTGAGATTGGGAGAGAATCTAAATGCATTGCTTGAGTGATTGCATCTAGAGACACTTGGTATTCATGTTTTGCTGCGGATTTCACTTGTTGCTCTTGGTGGTTTCCACCACCTAGATGGCTTGGTGCAGCGGTGGAGGATTGGCATGAGTTGGTGATTGTTCGTGGCCATCTCTGGTGATGGTGAGGGGATTTGTACCTTCCCCGGCGGAGCGTCGAAAGGTAACTCTAGTGGATTGCTCATGTCATTGAGTTACCTCACCCTCGGGTAGGTTCTTGCGGTGTCCAATCATGTGGATGAGGTTTGTGCAACACCTCTTAGCCGCCGAATCACCAAGTGTTGGTCGACACAACGGGGACATAGTGTGTTGGCAAGCACATGAACCTCGGGAGAAAATCGGTTGTCTCTTGCCATTTGGCATTCTCTCAGTGATTGATTTCATCTTCATCTTGTGATTGGTTCATTCCTCTACATGGCGGTATAATCACCCTACTCACTCTTTTATATTTGCAAACTAGTTGTGGCAAGCTCTTTAGTGTAATTAGAATTAAGAGCTTGATTTGTTATTTAAGTTCATCTAGTGGAGCTCTTTAGTGTAGCAAGATTGAGAGCTCTTAGTGAGTAGTATCATAGCAAGTTGTGTGTCTAGTAATCATTGCAACTAGAATTGTTGGATAGATGGCTTGCAACCCTCGTAGAGCTAGAGCAAGTTTACATTACGCTATTTGTCTTACTAATCAAATTGCTCTAGTTGATCTGTAGAATTTTAAATAGGCTATTCACCCCCCTCTAGCCATATTAGGACCTTTCAAGTGGTATCAGAGCCATGGTCACCGTTTGATTAAAGGCTTAACAACCTCGGTGTCAAATTATGGCTCAAGTTGTGTTCAACCATGTGGGGGGCAAATCACCGTTCTTTGATGGCACATGCTATGATTATTAGAAGAGAAAGATGAGGATGTATCTTGGTTCAATCAATGATCAAGTATGGGAAGTGACCGAAAATGACTATGCTATCATTGATCCTGATGATCCCACCAACCAAGATAAGATCAACAAGCAATGCAATACAATGGCTCTCAACACCATATATAATGCCATTGATTCCAAGGTGTTTGAGCAAATCAAGGATTATGAAAGAGCAAATGAGATATGGAAGAGATTGGAGGAAACATATGAGGGCACACCGGCGGTGAAGAGTGCCAAGTTGTATATCCTCAAGGATAAATTGACAAGCTTCAAGATGAAGGAAGATGAGAGCATTCCGGAGATGTTCCATCATTTGCAAGTGATTGTCAATGATTTGAAGGCATTGGGAGAGAAGATCAAGGATGATGATGTCTCTCATTGGTTCTTGATGTGCTTACCTCCAAAATTTGAGATGTTGAGATTGCTCATCATAAGAGGAGGATTGAAGGAGATTACCCCCAACCAAGTACTAGGTGATGTCATGACCCAAGAGACATACCATGTGGAAAGGGAGGGGGATGACAAGGATGACAAGAAGGAAGAAGAAGACAAGAAGAAGAAGAAGAGTATAGCATTCAAGGCTAGCTCATCATCATCTAAGAACAAGGGCAAGTCCAAGAAAGAATCAAGTGATGATGATGATCTTAGTGATATTGATGATGAAGATATGGCCCTCTTTGTCCACAAGATGGGAAAATTCATGAAGAAGAAGGGCTATGGTGCAAGAAAGAGAAGAGATCACACCAAAAGCAAAGAATATGTGAGAAGATGCTACAATTGCAAGAGCCCCGATCACGTTGTAGCAAATTGTCCCTACAATAGTGACAATGATGAGGATGAGAAGAAGAAGCTCAAAAAGTATAAGAAAGAAAAGAAGGAGAAGAAGGAGAAGAGAATGACCTTCCAAAAGAAGAAGAAAGGTGAAGGCTATGTGGTCACATGGGATAGTGATGGCTCTTCGGATAGTGATAGCTCTAGTGATGATGACAAGAAATCTATCAAGAGAGCACTAGCAAGCATCGCCATCAACGGCAAGCTCTCCATCTTTGACACTCCATCGACATGCCTCATGGCAAAGCCTACCAAGGTAAAATATGATATGAGTGATGATGATGAATGTGAAAGTGATACTTGTAGGAATGATGATAATGATGATGATGAGGATGAGGAGTACACCAAGGAAGAACTCTTGGACATGTGTGAGCAAGTGCATGCTTGCAATGAGATGAAGAGAAAGAAGTGCAAAGAATTACACAAGAAGGTAACATTTCTTGAGCAATCCTTTGATGAGCTCAATGCCACTCATGAGAGACTAATGGAAGCCCATGAGAAGCTTGGCAAAGCTCACTCTAAGCTTGAAAAGGCTCACTCCTCTCTTATTGAGCAAGTCAAAGTGGAGGAAGCCAAGAAGGAGCAAGTGATCATATCATGTGATGTGGGACTAACTTATGATCTTATTGATGAATCTTTTTATAAGCCCATTGTAGTTGCTCCCACTTACTCTTCTTGTAGCACTACCACTTCCACTTTACCTTTGAGTGATGGTCTCTCTTGTGATGCCTCACTAATGGTGGAAAATGAGACCCTCAAGAAGGAGATAAATGAGCTCACTCGTGCCTTAGGCAATGCCTATGGTGGAGATGCCCACTTGCTAAAGTGCTTGGGTAGCCAAAGGTTTTCTCTCAATAAAGAAAGATTAGGCTATACCCCCAAGAAAGGCAAGGTGGCCTTTGTCACTCCCAAAGCTAGCTTTGTGAAGGGCAATGGTCGGTTTTGCAATAGATGTAAGCAAGTTGGGCAGATAGAGCAAAATTGCAAGATTAACAAGAACAAGCTACCTAATGTATCCTCAATTAAATTTGATTCTTGTTACATGCTTTTAAGGGTGCTAATGGTGTGAAGGCTAAGTTCATTGGTACACCAATTGTGGGTCCAAAGAAGAAGGCCATTTGGGCACCAAAGACCTTGGTAACTAACCTTCAAGGACCCAAGCAAGTTTAGGTACCTAAAAAGAATTGATCTTCTTCTGTAGGTCAATTATAAAGCCGGAGGAAGACATTGGGTGCTTGATAGTGGGTGCACACAATACATGACCGGTGATCCAAGAATGTTTAATTCAATCAATGAAAACAAGAGCAATGGGATTGATAGTATCACATTTGGTGACAATGGCAAAGGCAAGGTCAAAGGGCTTGGTAAGATTGCAATATCCAATGACTTGAGCATTTCCAATGTGCTACTAGTAGAGAGCTTGAACTTCAATCTTTTGTCGGTAGCTCAATTATGTGATCTTGGTTTTAAGTGCATATTTGGTGTGGATGATGTAGAGATTATAAGTGTAGATGGCTCTAACTTGATATTCAAAGGATTTAGATATGATAATCTATACTTGGTTGATTTCAATGCTAGAGAAGCTCAATTGACAACATGTTTGATCACTAAGTCTAGCATGGGTTGGTTATGACATAGAAGGCTTGGTCATGTTGGAATGAAACAATTGAACAAATTGATTAAGCATGGCTTAGTTAGAGGCTTGAAAGATGTCACATTTGAGAAGGATAAGCTATGTAGTGCATGTCAAGCCAGAAAACAAGTTGGTAACACACATCCTAAGAAGAGCATGATGAGCACATCTAAGGCATTTGAGTTGATGCACATGGACTTGTTTGGACCAACCACATACATAAGCATTGGTGGAAACAAATATGGATTTGTGATTGTGGATTATTTCACTAGATACACATGGATATTCTTTCTTGTTGACAAGAGTAATGTGTTTGCAACATTCAAATCATTTGTCAAGGGCATTCACAATGAGTTTGAAACAACCATCAAGAAAGTTAGAAGTGACAATGGTAGTGAATTCAAGAACACTAGAATTGATGAGTTGTGTGATGAATTTGGAATTAGACATCAATTTTCGGCCAAATACACTCCTCAATCAGATGGCTTAGTTGAAAGAAAGAATAGAACTTTGATTGACATGGCAAGATCAATGTTGAGTGAGTACAATGTGAGTCATTCATTTTGGGCCGAAGCAATCAACATGGCTTGCTATTATAGCAACCGACTCTATTGTCACCCCATGATGGAGAAGACACCTTATGAGCTATTGAATTGAAGAAAGCCTAACATAGCATACTTTTGGGTTTTTGGTTGTAAATGCTACATATTGAAGAAAGGCACTAGATTGAGCAAGTTTGAAAAGAAATGTGATGAAGGTTTCTTGCTTGGTTATTCCACTACTAGCAAGGCTTATAGAGTTTGGAATTTGGCTAGTGGTACTCTTGAGGAGGTTCATAATGTGGAGTTTGATGAAACAAATGGTTCCCAAGAGGAAGATGAGAATCTAGATGATGTAAGAGGCACTCAATTGGTCAATGCAATGAAGAACATGTATATTGGTGATATAAGGCCTAGAGAGGTGATTGATATTGAAGATGACAAGAATCAAGTGCTCTCTAACTCAAATGTGCAAGCTAGTGATTCTCATGATCAAGTTCAAGCAAAAACTAGTGATGACAAAGTGCAAGATCAACAACAAGTGGCTAGTTCATCATCTCAACCAAGTGATCTATCAAATGCAAGCAATCAAGTGCAAGTGCTTCAATCAACCAATGTTGCAAGAGATCATCCCTTGGACACTATCATTGGTGATATTTCAAGAGGTGTGCAAACTAGATCAAGATTGGCTTCTTTTTGTGAGCATTTCTCATTTGTGTCATCCATTGAACCTAAGAAGATAGATGAAGCTTTGAAGGATGTTGATTGGGTCAATGCTATGCATGAATAGCTAACCAACTTCACAAGAAACCAAGTATGGGAGCTAGTTGAGAGGCCTAAGGATCATAATATGATTGGAACCAAGTGGGTCTTTCGGAATAGGCAAGATCAAGATAGGATAGTAATAAGAAACAAAGCAAGATTAGTGGCTCAAGGTTACACTTAAGTTTAAGGTCTTGACTTTGGAGAAACATATGCCCCCGTTGCAAGATTGGAAGTAATTAGGATCTTGTTAGCCTATGCTTGTGCCCACAACATCAAGTTGTACCAAATGGATGTGAAGAGTGCATTTCTCAATGGGTACATCAATGAGTCTATGTATGTTGAGCAACCTCCCGGTTTTGAAGATGGAAAGAAACCCAACCATGTTTACAAGTCGAGAAAGGCTTTGTATGGATTGAAACGAGCACCAAGAGCATGGTATGAGAGATTGAAGGATTTCCTACTCTCTAAGGGATTCAAGATGGGAAAGGTTGACACCACTCTCTTCACCAAGAAGCTTGGAAATTACTTGTTTGTAATGCAAATCTATGTTGATGATATCATTTTTGGGTCAACAAATCAAGATTTTTGTGAGGAGTTTGGCAAGATGATGGCAAGTGAGTTTAAGATGTCCATGATTAGAGAGCTTAGCTACTTCCTTGGTCTTCAAATCAAGCAAATGAAGAATAGCACATTTGTGAGTCAAGGCAAGTATATCAAGGATATGCTCAAGAAGTTTGGAATGGATGATGCTAAAGCTATTAGTACACCAATGGGGACAAGTGGAAGCTTGGATAGTGATGCTAGTGGCAACATGGTGGATCAAAAGATGTATCGGTCTATGATTGGAAGCCTACTTTATGTGACCGCATCAAGGCCAGATGTGATGTTTAGTGTATGCATGTGTGCTAGATTCCAAGCCTCACTAAGAGAAAGTCATTCGAAAGCAATAAAGAGAATATTGAGGTACTTGAAGCATACACAAAATGTTGGATTGTGGTATCCCAAAGGAGCAAGATTTGAGTTGATTGGATATTCGGACTCCGATTATGCGGTATGCAAAGTTGAGAGAAAGGGCACATCAGGTACATGTCAACTATTAGGAAGATCACTTGTGTCTTGGTCATCAAAGAAGCAAAATAGTGTAGCACTTTCAACCGCTGAAGCGGAGTACATTTCGGCCGGTAGTTATTGTGCTCAATTACTTTGGATGAAGGCTACTTTGAGTGACTTTGGAATTGAATTCAAGCAAGTGCCATTGCTATATGACAATGAGAGTGCCGTAAAGCTCACCAACAACCTTGTGCAACATTCAAGAACAAAGCATATTGATGTCCGCCATCATTTCATAAGAGATCATCAACAAAAAGGGGACATTTGCATTGAGGGTGTGGGCACCGAAGATCAACTTGCCGATATCTTCACCAAGCCACTTGATGAGAAGAGGTTTTGCAAGCTAAGGAATGAATTGAACATAATTGACTTCTCCAATATGTGTTGATGCACCTCCAATTATATGACATGCCTCTTCTTCGAGCAATTCAAGGTAAAAGTTGATTGGCATGGCATACATCCTTGCTAAGGACATGATTAGTGCATCTAGACATATTTCACATTTGAATAGGCTCATTCATGAAAATCAAATGAATTTGATGCTTGTATGGTACCACTATTGCTTGTATGTTTGAAATGATCTAGTGGTAGCATATGACCTGTTTGTGGGCTTGTAAACCTAGTGTTTAATCTATAAAATGAGCTATAAGTGTTTAACTAAACATGGTACAAGATAACCCTTATTTGGAGGTGTGAAGAAGCTTGTCCTCGGATCAAACCGAGTTAAATAACTTTTGCAAGTAATCTAGATTGAACCAATTTAGGAAAATGATCCTCACTTCACATGGTTTCACCCCAACCTATCTAAAATTTGAGCCCTCTTTTTGTGCTAATTGTTGACAAAGGGGGAGAGAAATGCACAAAGATAGTAAGATAGATAGGAGGAGCAAACAAATGAAATGACATTGTAAGGGGATCAATAAAAAATGCACATAAGTAGGGGGAGCAAGCTCATAAACTTGTATGTTGCATTTAGATGTGCATTTCATATATTTGCTTTCATAGCACAAGTTCTAAATTTCAATATCCATGCTTGTGTGGTGTATGCTAGTTATAGGTTTGGACGATGAAATGAAAAACTAGCATGCATAGGCTAAGTAACTAGACTCATGCTCATATTATGAAAACTAGACCCTTGCTTCTAATGTTGATCTCACGGGGTATTCTAGTTTTTGTGTATGTCTAGTTACTAATGGTGCTAAGGATGGTATATTGGTGCACTCCGATTGGTATCACGCTTCAAAGGTCCATCTCTTATACCTTAGCATCATATGGTAGAAATTGTCTCTTATATTTCCTATCTAAGCGTATGTGCCAGCTACAATCCAAACTCTTAGCACATATGTAGGGGGAGCAATTACTACCATTTGGAGTTCATAAAATTTGTCCATATTCTTTTACACATGGTAAATATGCTTGTACAAGCAACGTGGATTCAATTAAATCTCAATTCATATCTTTGTGAAAGGGTTGTCATCAATTACCAAAAACGGGGAGATTGAAAGCTCTAGTTTGGTTTTGGTTAATTGATGAAACCCTAAGTGCTAACCTAGTTTATCAAAGTGATTATGAGATAGGTAGCACTAATCCAAGTGATGAAGCAATAGCGAAGATCATGAAGATGGTGATGGCATGGTGATGATCAAATGCTTAAACTTGGAAAAGAAGAATGTGGGGTGTACGACCCTAGATACCCACGGCAGGCCACATGGGCTATGCCCCTAGGAGTGGCCCAGCCCACAAGACAAAGCCTTGCGGGGTACGACTTTGCTCGGTGCCTACCGCAAGACATCGGGAAGATATCCTGAAGATACTACGAGATTTGTTAGGATATGTATGATCCCAAGATTCCTATAATCAGTTATTACTTTCTGGTTATCTCTCAGATCTAAGCGACTTGTAACCCTACCTCTCGGACTATATAAGGCCGACAGGGACCCCCTCTAAAATCACGGCATATCATATGATAGCTAATATAAACCAACAGACCATAGGAGTAGGGTATTACGTCATACTGATGGCCTGAACCTGTCTAACTCATGTGTCTCTATTGCCTTCTTGCTCTTGATCTCACGCTCCTCTGTCGATCAATCTACCTTCGTGGGATACCCCTCAGAGGACTGCCGACGATATTCTGTCGATAGTTGGCGCACCAGGTAAGGGTGTGCGTGCTGTTTTCTTGTCGAACAAGATGGCTTTTTCCGCAGGCTCTTCATCCCTTCCATAGCCTGGCCAGATCTTCATGGTCAGATCCATCTCGTGGGTCATCAACGCTGACGGAGTCGGAGAGCTCCTCGAGCCAGGGCAGATCGGTTCTGTGCCAATCACCCCCGCACCTGCAACTATAGATCCGATCTCGAAGCCGATTCCGAGGTCTCCTTCAGTAATGACTCACCGTCCGCTTCCTCGCTATCAGAGGAGGCAGATCAATAATGACGATATGATCGAATCCATCGATCGGGTCGGACTAAAGCTCGTCGATTATCTCTCCATCGCCGAATCGGCTCTGGACACTCTGGTTCAGCGCTGACCACCCTCCGATCCAGATCTATCGGTGGCTGCTCAGGAAACTGCAAGGGTTATGGCCATACCCTTCAGGTTCACCAACATCGTCGTCGCTTACCAACATGCCCTGAGGGGCAAACTCGCCGACCAGGTAGACTATGCCCGTCTACTCGCCGACCAAGTCGCCATCTAGTTTCTGCCAGCCATCAAAATGCTACCTTAGGCCGAAGCCCCAAAATGCCCCTCTAGACCATCCTAGAAGAAACTCTGGGCTCCGAGTCTCAGGGCTCTATGGAGACCCTCGCCAAAACCTTCTCCGAGCAATTTCTCCTTCCACCCTTTCGGGGGGTGCGATCTTTAACGTCAGCATCGACAGCCCTCCTCGGAACAGCGAAACCGAGGAGGAGCGCGTTGCTCGGGAGAACCGGAACGTCAACCGCGTGCAGCGGCAAGAAAACAAGGCAGCCATTATGAGGGCTGAGGCTACTCAGAATAATCGGCTTGATTCTCAAGGAAGACCGCTCCCGCTCCACCGTGACCTCGACGAAGAATTTCTCCGCGTTGATGGCCACGACGTCTTCAAGACTCCAAGCGCCAATTTGGTAGTAGCCGCCAATGAGCTTGCTCGTTTCCCTCAAACACCCAAGCTCGCCAAGATCACCGCCATGCTTAAAGCGGCTCACTGTCAGGTCAATGAGATTCACGAGGATCAGAGACTTTCGTGCTCCACGAGCATGATTCACCGATCAGCTGTGCCAAGATCCAATCACCGCCCCAGTCAAAGCCGTTTTGTCGACCAGTCGCTACCTCTCTAGGGGGAGCCAAGGGGCATCACGCCGAATACCATCGCCAATAAAACCAGGAGGTCGAACAGGACACTTGAGTGCATCTCAGCAACCTCCGGGATGCGCGATGGCATATCGAGCAACGTCGCTTCGGTCGCCATGAAGACAAAGTGCGTCGCCGCCAGGAGTACGAAAAGGAGTACGACAACCCAGACTCAGCCCTCGAGCCTATACCCAACCGCAACGCCACAGACGACGGTGTCAACAACACTAAGGGGCCTCTAGCTTTCACAAGGGCACTCCAAACGCTTCGGTGGCCCCATGGTTTTAAGATCACCAGGGTCGAGCCCTACGAAGGAAGAATGAACCCGACTCAGTGGCTGTAGGCTTACGCCACTGCTGTCCGCGCCATCGGAGGAGACACCAGTGTCATGGTGAATTATCTCCCCGTCATGCACATGCCACCTGCCATGAGCTAGTTTACTAGCCTTGCACCAAACTCCATCGGATCATGGGAAGAACCGAAGAAAGTCTTCACCGACAACTATATGGCCACGTATACTCGACCCGGCACGAAGCATGATCTCAGCCGCATCAACCAGAAGCCCCTGAGCTCCTCCACAGCTACATTCGACGTTTCTCAGAGATGAGGAACTCTATTCCCAACATCATGGAAGCTGAAGTCATCACCACCTTTATCCGAGGACTCCACCATCATGAGCTTCGCTCCAAATTCAGCCGCAAGCCACCCACCGGTATTGACGAAATGATAACTACCGCCAACCAGTACGCCGATGCCGAGGAAGCTGAGGTGCGCTTCAATGAGGATGCAGGCACTCATTGCTCGTCTCACCGCTATGACAATTGCCCTGATGACCGGCGCCACAATGACCACCACCCCGACGACCGCAGGTACCATCGCGACAGCGGCCGTGATCGGACAGGAGGACTCAGGCCTGGCCAAAATTGCCGCCACCGGCCAGAACACATCATCGCCGCCATCAGTCAACCTCACACTAAGCACAACTACGATGAACAGTACCAAAAGATCCTCGACGGCCTGTGCCCTCTTCACAAGAATGCCAAACACAAGATGAAGGACTGCATTAGCCTGGCTAAGGAGTTCTAGGACAAGAGGCTCGATGACGATGCCAACGATGGAGCCAGAGGTCGCCGACCACAACGATGGAGCCAGAGGTCGCCGACCACCTAGGGGAAACAATAATGCCTTTTAGGACCATGATAAGGTGGTCGCCACCATCTTCGGGGGCCTCGCCTCCACTGAGAGTAGAAGAGAACAAAAGCTCACCGCCTGACGAGTGCTCGCTGTCACTTTAGAGGAAACCACCGCCGACCCCAGCTATCGCCCATGGTCCGAGGTCCCCATCACCTTCAGCAGGGCCAACCAGTGGGCACACATACCCTACATAGGTCATTTCCCCCTCATCCTCGACGCAACCGTCCAAAAGGTGCTCTTCAGAAAAGTCCTCGTTGACGGTGGCAGTGCTTTGAACCTACTCTTCGCCGGGGCCCTAGGGGAGTTGGGCCTCGTGATAATAGATCTCACACGCTCGGACTCCTCCTTCTGGGGTGTGGTACCTGGAAGGGCATCCAGACCACTTGGAGAGATCACCCTACCAGTACGGTTCGGCATGGCAAGCAACTACCGCATCAAGCATATCAACTTCTACGTCGCCAACATCGACACCGCCTACCACACCATACTTGGCCGGCTAGCTCTAGCCAAGTTCATGGCCGTACCGCACTATGCATATCTAGTGATGAAGATGCCTTCGCCTGCAGGAGTCCTAGCTCTATGGGCCAACCTCTCCGTTGCCTATGCCTGTGAGACAGAGAGTCTCGCTCTCACCAAAGCCACCGACCTCTCCATCTAGATGGCTAGCGTGGTCACCGAAGCCAAGACAACGCGCACCGATGACATGGAGATCCTAGAGCTGGAGCTTCCCTGCGCCTCCACCAAGTCCAAGGAAATCAAGGAGGCCAGCCTCGGCCTCGACGATGTCTCCAAGACCGTGAAGATTGGGGCTCACCTTGACCCCAAATAGGAAAGCACGCTCGTCTCCTTTCTACTTGCCAACGCCGATGTGTTTGCTTGGAAACCTGTAGACATGCCGGGGGTACCAAGGGAGAAGATCGAGCACTCCTTGAATGTCTCACCGACCGCCAAACCGATCAAGCAGAAACTCCGCTGATTTGCGCTAGACAAGAAGGAGGCAATTAGGGTAGAAATAAAATGGCTCTTAGTTGCCGGGTTCATAAAAGAAGTGTATCATCCAGATTGGTTAGCAAATCCTGTTCTCGTTCGAAAAAAGAATAAAGAATGGAGAATGTGTGTTGATTATACTGGTCTTAACAAACACTACCCTAAATACCCCTTCGGCCTGCCTCGGATAGACGAGGTTGTAGACTCTACCTTCGGCTGTGAACTGCTCTCCTTCCTTGACTGTTACTCCGGATATCATCAGATCTCCCTCAAGAAAGAAGACCAGATCAAGACGTCGTCCATTACGCCTTTTGGTGCATACTGCTATAGAACTATGTCCTTTGGACTCAAGAACATTGGGGCTACCTATCAAAGGGCCATCCAGATGTACCTCGATCACCAGATCGGCCACAATGTCGAAGCCTACATAGACGATGTGATCGTCAAGACCAAGATAGCCGACCACCTTATCGCCGACCTCGAAGAAACCTTCACCAACCTGAACAAGTACCGATGGAAGCTGAACCCTTCAAAGTGCATCTTTGGAGTTCCATCCAGTATACTTCTAGGCTACATCATCAGTGCTCAAGGTATCGAACCTAACCCTAATAAGGTCTCCACCATCACCAATATGAAACGGCCAACATGCGTCAAGGATATCCAGAAGCTTATAGGTTGCATGGCTGCTTTAAGTCATTTCATATCACGCCTTGGTGAAAAAGGGCTACCATTCTTCAAACTCCTCAAGGCCTCTGAGCGGTTCTCCTGGTCAAAAGAAGCAGACTTAGCTTTTGAGCATCTCAAAGTGTTCTTAACAAAGCCTCCGATCATGACGGCACCACGTCCAGATGAGACTCTGCTAATATACATCACCGCCACTTCTCGTGTCGTGAGCACAGCTATTGTCGTCGAACGCGAGGAGGCTGGGCACGCCTATAAAGTACAACATCCGGTTTACTTCATCAGTGAGGTACTTAATGAGCCCAAAACTTGTTATCCTCAGGTACAAAAGCTATTATACGCCATTCTTATTACGTCGCGCAAACTCCGACACTACTTCGAATACTACAAGATCGCCGTGGTCACTGAGTTCCCTCTAGGGGACATTCTCCATAGCAAAGAGGCCAATGGCCGCATCATTAAGTAGGCTATTGAGATCGGCACATATTCCATCGAATTCAGAAGTAGACTACCATTAAGTCATAGGCGCTCGCTGATTTCGTCGTTGAATGGACCGAGATCCAAGAGCCCATCACCGCTACTTGCCCTGAACACTGGGTGATGTACTTCGACGGTGCCCTTAACATCAATGGTGCTGGTACGGGCATTCTGTTCATTATGCCGACCAAGGATAAGCTACGCTATATTCTCCGGATACACTTTACGGCCTCCAACAACGCCGCGGAATACGAAGCGTGTCTCCATGGTCTCCGTATAGCCATTGAGCTCGGCGTCAAACACCTCATGGTGTACGGGGACTCTACGCTAGTTATCAACCAGCTCAACAAGGACTGGTCCTATTCTAGTGAGAAGATGAATGCATACTGCACTGAAATCAGGAAGCTCGAAGGAAAATTCTACGGCATCGAGTATCACCATGTGGTACATGACCAAAATCAACTCGCCGGTCACTTATCCAAGCTGGGCTCTTCTCGCGCCGCGATCCCACTGGGGGTCTTTGTTCAAGATCTCCTAGCGCCATCCATCAAAGAAGATAAGGAAGTCGAAGAGGTTCCCCCTGCCGAGCAGTTGGTACTTGCGGTACCTTTGCCGGTCGCTAATTGGAGGGAGCAATTCATCAAGTACCTCACTAGCACCAAAGTACCTGTCGACAAGACTGAAACTGAATGCCTAGTTCATCGAAGCAAGCTTTACGTGCTGGTGGACAGCAGCTTGATGAGGAAAAGTGCCAAGGAAGGGATGCTGCAGAAATGCATCACTCAAGAGGAGGGAGTAAAGCTACTTCTCGAAATTCACTCTGGTTCTTGCGACAACCACACAGCCTCGAGAACACTGGTCGGCAAGGCTTTCTAAGCTGGTTTTTATTAGCCCACAACCATCACTGATGCAGAAGACCTTGCCCAATGCTGTGAAGGATGTCAATTCTTCACTAAGCAAATACACGTGCCGACATAAGAGCTGCAAACCATCCTAGCTTCCTGGCCCTTCGCATGCTGGGGACTGGACATGATCGGGCCTTTGAAACCAGCACCAGGTGGTTTTTGGTACGTATATGTCGCCATCGACAAGTTCTCCAAGTGGATTGAATATAAACCGCTCGTCTCGGCTACTGCAAAGAAGGCAGTTGAGCTCTTCAAAGATATCATCCACATATTTGGTCTACCAAATAGCATCATCACCAATCTTGGAACTACGTTTACTGGCCATCACTTCTGGGACTTCTGTGAAGACCGTTGCATCTTCATCAAATATGTCTCCGTTGCCCATCCAAGAGCCAACGGCTAGGTCGAACGGGCGAACGGCATGATCCTTGATGCCCTCAAAAAGCGACTGTATCAGAAAGAAGAAAAGCACCCGGGCAAATGGCTCAAGGAGCTTCTAGCTGTAGTCTGGGGACTATGTACTCAAGCTAGTTGCAGCACCGGCGTGACTCCATACTTTTTGGTCTACGGCTCAGAAGCCATACTACCAGCGGACGTAATTTTCCGAGCACCTAGAGGGGAAAATTATGATGAAGAGCAGGCCAAGGCTGTTCGGTCTGAGGACGTCGATAGGGCCGAGGAAGAACGCCTAATCACCTGTGTCCGTACAACTAAATATCTAGAAGGCTTGTGGAGGTACTACAACCGAAACGTCAAAGATCGTTCATTTGCTATCGGCAATCTCGTTCTCCGCAGAAGACAAAAAACTGAAGGGATGCACAAGCTCTTTTCCCCTTAGGAAGGGCCTTATGTCGTCAAAGAGGTTACTCAACCAGGTTCTTATCGCCTAAGTGACTTAGAAGGAGTCGATGTTCCCAACTCATGACACATTGAACACCTTATATGTTTCTATCCTTGAAACACTCTAGATATGTACTCTCCAATTTTATATTCAGTAAAGTTTTGGTCTCCATAACTTGTCTCCGTTTTGTCTCTATTGTGGTTTAACATCCACTTGCGGTCGCCAAGCTCCATGCTACTTCATAACGAACTCCAATACGTAATCGCCATAACTGCGCCGACCACGTTTCTCTAAATCGCCGAACATGTTTTCTCCAAATCGCTGAACATGTTTTCTCCAAAATCGTTGAACATGTTTTCTCCATATCGCCGAACATGTTTTCTCCAAATCGCCGAACATGTTTTCTCCAAAATCGCCAAACATGTTTTCTCCAAAATTGTCGAACACGATTTCTCCAAATCGCTGAACACTTTTCTCGATCGAAGAACAACATCCTTTCTTTTCTGTTCTCTTCGGAGATGATCCAGTCTCCGATCTCTCCCTACACGTGCTACAAGCTCCACGCTCTGCATTATGGGTGGTCAGCTGCGTTTCCTTGGTCACACCTGTTTGTCCTTCACGTCTACGGGCTCCACGCTCGATGTTATAGACTATGGGTCAGCCAAGGCCAAGAGTTCAACATAGCATACATTGCTCGGACGCTGCTTTTGCTGCCTTTATCTCCAAGTTCGTACAACAACTGTCGAGCAGCATACTTTCCACGCTATTTTTTATGGAGAAGACACAGTCACCGATCTCTCCCTACATGTGCCACGGGCTCCACGCTCTACATTATGGGTGGTCGGCTGCGGTTCCTGGGTCACGCCTGTTACTCCTACACATGCACGGGCTCCGCGCTCGACGTTATGGACTATGGGCTGGCCAAGGCCATAGGGATCAGTAGCAGACCAACTGTTCGGATGTTATTTGAACTATGCATAATCGCACCAGGATTGAAACTGCAAAGGTTTTTTTGTCGAAATACAAGCAAACTGCATATATTGCATATACATGCACCTTATAACATTTATTCGATAAATAATTGTTTCTTGTGCTTTCGTGCTTTCTAATTACACTGTCAAGGTTTTACAGATGATAATCTATGAGAAGATTACTGAGCTTCGCCATTACCATCCATCTCACCAAACATATCTATATCACCGGCCAACATCTTTACTGCATCCTCCACCTCATCCTCCAGCTGCTGGGTCCCCGCATTGCTCAGTCCTTCGGTGAACCCACCCCCTATTGACTGAAGGTCAATGGTCGGGTAATGGGACCGAACAACCACGAGGACATGGGTAGCGACGGTCGTAATGGCATCGCGGTTGAAGGTCTTGAAGTTCTCCCATGCTGCCTTGCACCTCTGGATGATGGTGTCAGGACGTTGCCGCCTGCTGTCGTGCTGAGTGGCCGGTTCTAGGTCGACGCAGTCAAGCACTGACTTAATTGCGGCGATTACAGCATCGAAGTTCTCCTTTTGGACCTTGGCCTCCTGCACCAGCACGTCAAACTGTGCTTTGGCTTTATGACGATAGCCTGCAAGCATTACAATGATCCATTATACAAGGGAGCTACTTCAATAGTAATTCCAACCAGGAGGAATTCACCTTTCAACTCCGAAGCAAGTTTGTCCGCCCGCTCTGTTTCCTTTGCCTTCTCCTAGCGAAGTTGATCAATAGCCTAGAGCATTTGGCAGAGCTCAGCGTCTTGCTCTACAAGCGCAATAGTTGTCACCGAAATGTGGTTGTTTAGCAATACAAAAGTATATTCGTTGATATCCCGTACCTGCTTTCTGTTTGGATGCACTGTTGAGTTGTTCGGTTTTCCTCTCTAGCTGCTCGGAAGCACTTTTCAGTTGGCTGGAAATGACGGCTAGCTGCTCAGACTGGCTCCACACGTGCTCGGACACTACAGCTAGCTTTTCGATCAGGACCCCCTTCTGGTATTCTAGGTCTTGCGCATTGGACTCCGCAAGGTCTCGTTCGTGTTGGGCCCTCTGGATATTCTTCTCCGAGAGGTTCTTGGCCTCTTTGAGTTTTTCATTCTCCTCAGCAAGGGGCTCCACTCGCTTTATCAGTTGGCGGCGCTGCTCGGCAACTCAGGATATTTCCTGCAAATGAACGATGACAGTATCGTTATCCAATTCCAATAATCAACCAGGACCTTTCCAGATGCAGTATTAACCTTGATCTGTTTCATCACACCGGTAAGAGTAGTCTCCAGTCTCCTGAACTCCTTGGTGGTGTCCTCCTCTTCGATAATCACTATTTCATCGCCGCGCTTTCAGAGGATCCGGACTGCTTGGGGTCAAGGCTCGTCACGCACGATCTCCTCTACCTCGTCCTCCTCTATTGCAGCCGGGGGCACCACCTGGGGGCTCGGTGGTCGGATATCAGGTCCGACCATGCCCTCCGAAGCATCAGGAACTGCCGTCTGCTCCTTCAGCACCGCAAGCTTTTCCGCTCCCAATTCCGCCATTGCCGAAGGTGTTGTTGCTGACTCGTTCGCCATTGTAGATAGTTGTTCGCTGCCACCAAGCGCACCAGGGGCAGCAATTGGCTCCCCCGCGTGCTCCCGAGCACTCGAAGACTCCAGGATGGGGTCTACTGGCATCTCCCCTGCTCCACGGCCAGTTTCTGGTTGTAGCTCAGTCTGAGCGGGCGGGGCTAGATCTATTATTCGCCTTGCACTGTATCAAATCAGTTATTCAGTCACCATAGAAGTAAAGAAAATACAGCAAAGTAACTTCTGCACAAGGACACTTACGGTTTGGTCTGATGGTTCAATTTCTTGAACCGGCGGTGCCGGCCTGAGCCTCCGGGCGCAGCTGCGGGGTCGACTCCAGTGCTCAGCGGGGGAATTCTCGGCTCTTCCTCGGTCGGCCTTGGTTCTGCCTGCTACTCCAGGTCTACTTCCGTTTGTTGCTCAGGGACTTCCGTTGCTCGCCCCGTGGGGACTTCCGTCATCTGCTATGCAGAAATTCCCTCCGTTCGCTACTCGAGGAATCTCCTTGTCAGCGCTTCATGGACTTCTTCGCCTACCCCGGGTTGTTCCTTTGCGCATGGGCTGCATGGAGGCTTTTTCATGCTTGGGGGAGGGTTCGTGAGAATCTCATCATCGTCAGACCAATCGAACACCGTGGTCCTTCATGTTCGATTGGTTTGATCATCATCAAGTGAGATGCCGCCTGGTTTGCGGGGAGCAGTAGCCGTTGTTTTCCTCTTCTTCTGGGCCAGCTCATCTGCTGCCGACCTCTTCCCCCAGATTTTCACTGACATTGGGGGAGGACTCTCCATCTGACCAGTATCCATACCTCCAAATTCTGAGGAGACACCAACGGAGCTTTCTTCGGGTTGAACTGGTCGTCGTGCATCCACTGACGGTGGCCAATCGTTTCTCGGCACACCTGAGAAATACACTACCCTGTCCTACGAATGGATCTTCACATGAGTAGGATCAGTTTATTGCTCGGCAATGACAACATATAAAACAAAAAAACCTCTCAGAACACACAGTCGGGATATTCACCTGAGGAGGCAGATTCTTGTAGTTGAAGGGCTTTGTGTACCCTAACAACCTGAATGAGGCCAGCGGAGCGAACAACTCGATAGTCCACTCTTCAACGATGTTCCTGGATAGTATTTTTGGCCTCTCTCGGGTACCATCAGTCTCCCCTTTGAATTCAAAGCCTGGGTGCGCCCTCTCTTTACAGGGCTGGACGCGGCGCACTATGAAACTTGCCGCCACCAATCCGCCATTGGTCTTCATGCCCTTTATTAAGCTGAGGAGTTCAATCACTTGCTCCATATCATCTTTGCTCGGTAGCTCCGAGCAACTCCTCTGGCTTTCTGGGATGTGGTCTGCGTTACAGCGAACCGCTGGGTGGCTTTGTTTCATGTAGAACCATCTGGTGTTCCACCCCTTCAGCGACGTGTTAAGCGATATGGTAAGGTATTCACTCGCGATTCCATCCCGCAGCTAGAGATATACCCTGCCGACCACCTTGGAACCAGCGCCGCCTCTCTTCTTCAGCCAGAATAGGTGACGGAAAAGATAGAAGTGGGGTAGGATTCCGAGGTATGCCTCACAAAAGTGGATGAAGATTGAGATGTGTAAAATGGTATTGGGGTGGAGATTGCACAGAGTAACCCCCCAGAGCTCCAACAGATCCCTCAGAAATGGGTGAACAGGAAACTCGAACCCACGCCAGAAATAGTCCTCGAATACCACTACTTTGTCAGTATGAGTGTTGGAAAGGACTCACCGAGGGTTGGCCACCATCCGGTGGTAGCACGGTCAGGGAGAAAGCCGGCTTCCACCAATCGGTTTAGCTCCGCTTCTCCTATTCGCAACGGCACCCACTCCTCGTCGCGTCGGGCCACAGTGCCCGTCTTCTTGGGACTCGTCTTCTTTGATTTCGCAGCTCCTTTCTTCGGTGCCATCTCTCAGATCTGGTTAGGGTTTGGCGGCAGAGGCAAATGTGGTTGCGGATTCGGTGGAGCAAGAGATGAGGAGGAAGATGAAGTGGAAAAGGTGGGAACGGGGTATGCGGCGGCACTATTATATAGGATTTTCCCCAACGTTCCACATTCAAGGGTTTTTTGGGAACCGTTCCCGCAATCTGCGCCGCTCCGATTTCTCCGATGCGGCATATGGGCCGTTACCTGGGCTTCTGCGTAACCGTAGCCCATGTTGCTCATTTATCGCTGCCATTAGTTGCTACTCGCCAAAATATCGCTGACTTCTCCGCCATTTATTGAGGCTCAGTAACTGACACTGTATGGCCGTTACTCCAGTTTTTTTCTCCACGGTTTGATTTCTCTGATGTCTCCGCCTGCAGCTCGGGGACTGGCTGCCTACTCCGCTGATCTTTGATTGTTTTTCTAGTTTTTGACCCTAGCACCACATGACTACATCATCTGCTGTCAGGCTCGGGGACTAAGTGGGCACACTTCACCTTGCGGTGAATGTGCTTTCTCTCTTTTTGCGCCACACCCGGGGACTGGCTGCCTGCTCGGCTGGTTTTTCTACTATTCTTCTAGTTTCTGACCCTGGCACCACATGACTACATCATTTGCTGTCAGGCTCGGGGACTAAGTGGGCACACTTCACCTCGCGGTGAGTGTGCGGAATTTTTTCCCGACGACTACATGCCTATAGAAGAATATTGACTCCTACCGCTTTGTTCGGACTCTAAGTGGGCACACTTGGTCCACTACGAAGCAATTTTTGATTCTGAACTTGAGCTCCTTACACCCTTATGGCAAGCCGTACTTGGGTCACACTACTCGGCGACAGGTCACGCTGCTCGGCGATGGTTCACGCTGCTCGGCAACGGTTCACGCTGCTCAGCGACAGGTCACGCTGCTCGGCGACGGTTCACATTGCTCGGCGACGGTTCACGCTGCTCGGCAATTCAACATGGTGGTTGGACCATGAGTTTGATTGCTCGGCATTATCCGCACCTGCTTGATGAGCTCAAGATGGCGTTGCACAATGGGTACAAGGCGCTCGGGGACTAGCTGTGGGGTGTACGACCCCAGATACCCATGGCAGGCCACATGGGCTGCGCCCCTAGGGGTGGCCCAGCCCACAAGACGAATCCTTGCGGGGCACGACTCTGCTCGGCGCCTACCGCAAGACACCGGGAAGATATCCTAAAGATACTACGAGATCTGTTAGGATATGTATGATCCCAAGATTCCTATAATCAGTTATTACTTTCCGATTATCTCTCAGATCTAACCGACTTGTAACCCTGCCTCCCGGACTATATAAGGCTGGCAGGGATCCCCTCTAAAATCACGGCATATCATACAATACCTAATACAAACCAATGGACTATAGGAGTAGGGTATTACGTCATACTGACGGACTGAACCTGTCTAACTCGTGTGTGTCTCTGTTGCCTTCTTGTTCTTGATCTCACGCTCCTCTACCGATCAATCTACCTTCGTGGGATACCCCTCGGAGGACTACCGATGATATTCTGTCGACAAAGAAAGAGAAAAACAAAAGGCTCAAGGGAAAGATAAAAATTGTAGGAGCCATTTTGTTTTAGTGACCGAGACACTTAGCGAGTGTGATCACATTTAGGATCGATAGCCGTACTATTAAGAGGAGTGAAACTCGTATCAAAATGCGGTTATCAAAGTGCCACTAGATGCTCTAACTCATTGCATATGCATTTAGGATCTAGTGGAGTGCTAACACCCTTGAAAATGTTTATGAAAATATGCTAACACATGTGCACAAGGTGATACACTTGGTGGTTGGCACATTTGAGCAAGGGTTAGAAACTTTACCGGCGGAGTGTCTACCCGTAGAGTGTGGACAGTCCGACGGTGCCACCGGCACTCTTTATAGAAAAGACGGAGGTCACTGAAAGTGATCGGACGCTGGTCTTGGTTGGATCGGCGCGTCCGGTCAGCGGTAGCAGAGGGCGCGTGTTTCGGTCTTTGACCGGACGCTGGCGCTAAAAGTGACCGGACGCTGGCAGGGTGCGTCCGATCAGTGCTGACGTACGCTAACGTGGGGCGTACTGAAGAGACGTTGAGTGACTGGACGCTGGGTGAGTCCGGTCAGGCATGACCGGACGCATTCGGTCGTGAAATGTCACGTTTGGAACCTTACTGGAAACGATCGGACGCCGAGATCCAGCGTCCGGTCACTTTCTAACTGACGCGTCTTGTCATCACTTGACCGTTGAAATCGGGCGATCGGCGTTTGAAGCCGATGACACATGGCGCACATAGCACGACCGGACGCTGAGGTCCAGCGCCCGGTCAATCTGACCGGAGCGTTCGGTCGGCCCGTGTTCAGTGCAGTGAGGAGCCCAACGACTCTATTTCGTGTGGGCTTCTATTTAAGCCCCATGGCCGGCTCAAACTCACTCTCTTGGCTATTTGCATTGACATAGCAACCTTGTGAGCTTAGCCAAAGTCCTCCCACTCGTCTCCATCATTGATTCATCATCATTGTGAGATTGAGAGAGAATCTAAGTGCATTGCTTGAGTGATTGCATCTAGAGACACTTGGTATTCGTGTTTTGCTGCGGATTTCGCTTGTTGCTCTTGGTGGTTGCCACCACCTAGACGGCTTGGTGCAGCGGTGGAGGATTGGCACGAGTTGGTGATTGTTCGTGGCTATCTCCGGTGATTGTGAGGGAATTAGTACCTTCTCCGGCGGAGCGTCGAAAGGTAACTATAGTGGATTGCTTGTGTCATTGAGTTACCTCACTTACGGGTAGGTTCTTGCGGTGTCCAATCGTGTGGATGAGGTTTGTGCAACACCTCTTAGCCGTCGAACCACCAAGTGTTGGTCGACACAACGGGGACATAGCGTGTTGGTAAGCACGTGAATCTCGGGAGAAAATCGGTTGTCTCTTGCCATTTGGCATTCTCTCGGTGATTGATTTCATCTTTATCTTGTGATTGGTTCATCCCTCTACACGACGGTATAATCACCCTACTCACTCTTTTATATTCTTGCAAACTAGTTGTGGCAAACTCTTTAGTGTAATTAGAATTGAGAGCTTGATTTGTTATTTAAGTTCATCTAGTGGAGCTCTTTAGTGTAGCAAGATTGAGAGCTCTTAGTGAGTAGTATTATAGTAAGTTGTGTGTCTAGTAATCATTGCAACTAAAATTGTTGGATAGGTGGCTTGCAATCCTCGTAGAGCTAGAGCAAGTTTGCATTACGCTATTTGTCTTACTAATCAAATTGCTCTAGTTGATTTGTAGAATTTTAAATAGGCTATTCACCCCCCTCTAGCCATATTAGGACCTTTCAGCGAAGCGGAGAACGAAGCTGCATACGTATAATTATTATTACTGAAAATGGACGGGCAGAAAGCGTTGGCATCTGGACAGACGCCGCATCCGTACATCCGGGCGCTAGCCTCTTCGAACTTTTTGTAAAGGGCAATGCTACGATACAAACTTTACTTCCTAGAAGGTAATACTTCAAATAAATCTTAATCATTGATTTTGTAGATATTTTGAATTAACTAATCAATAATTATCCTAGAAAAAAGAAAAAAAATCTAAAATCCCTTCAATCACGGGAGACAGCGAGCGTGCGGCCCGTTCCTTGTTGGCATTCCCTTCCTTTTCCGTACGTGAGCGACGTATCTTCAGCGTAAGCAGTGCCGGTGGTGATTGCTCGTTTTATTTATATAATGCAAATTTAATATAATTAGTTTTGTAACTAAATATACTATCCAATTATCATAAATATATAAATATAAATAATATAATTAAAAAAAATGATTAAAACTGTAATTTGGAAGATTGTGTTATGTTATATATATTCAGCATGTTCGCTGGTTGGTTTCTGGGCTGATAAGCCCGACTAGTGTTGGTTTGTTGTGAGAGGAAAACACTATTAGCTGACTGATAAGATCTGGCTGAAACCAACAAGCGAACAACCGGATTAAAAAGATCAGTAGCTAACCTATAAGCTAACACACACATTACATAATCAAGTGTACATGTTATGCTAATTCGATTAAAACTAATATAATTGAGAAAAGGAACAAACTCTCCACACCTAATTGTCACGTGGGTTTGGAACAAAAAACGGACAACAGGAACAACTCTAGGACCAAAAGATTTTTATGCCTAAAAGTTTCCTTATTTATTCTATTTTCCAAAATAGAAAATTAAATAAATATATATTTCACATATGATTCTAACCATCCGATCTAATTAAATGAACGATTCACAGTCATTTGGATGTACCACAGCCACAGCAAAGCCCTTTTGTAAATCTCGTTAGATTTGGAATTATTTATATCCTTAGGAAGTGAGATTTCTATTTTCTTTAAACAGAGGAACTATATAAAAAAACACTAAGAGTTTGTTTGGAAGCTCGGTAATTGGGGCAAAACACCTATAAATTATAGGTATGTAAATTTTTTCAAGTTGAATCCAAATTTGCTGTTTGGATGGCCAGTGACTCTACTTATTTTACGTCCGGACTAGGGCAATACCGTTGTAAAATAAAAACGTCTCCCCTGGCCCGGAAAAGAAAACGAGAACTATCGGGCCGCTCCTCCGTATCTCCACTCGACTCCGTTCTCGGTGGACTCGTCCTCGCTGCCGGCGGCGTCGGCGAGTTGTGGGCTCCTGCCCAACTCCAGGCGCCGTGCAGACCCGGAGGCGAATCATGATCCATCGGGACAGGGCAGGCGCATCGGCGGCGGTAACGACAGCTGGTGCTGCTATGGTAGGCGGATCTGCAGCGAATTGGAGCTAATCTGGTTGGTGGCAGCGACTTGCTTTCTACGGCGAGCAGCGGCGCAAGGTGAGGGCGCAGCTCCTCCAGCCGCAGGCTGAAGAGCTCCCTCGAGCACGCGATGGCATGGCGCGGGGCCCATCGGCGAGCTAGCTGCTAGCTGCAAGGCGAGAGCACCAGCGGCGCTTGCTTTTACAAATCCGGTGACGCAGACATGTCTGGATATGGATTGCGCAAGCTTGATTGCTTCTTTTTTCTTGGTAGAATTGGCTCTTGCTCGATGGCCATGGATTGTAGGCCGCTTGAATTTGGGTCGTTTCTTTTGTTGCTGCTATTGTTCTTCGACAATTACCCAAACAATATTTTACCGCGGAATGATATTCCGGTTGTTTTCTTGTGCACAAAAAATTACAGATGGAAGCAAGTTACAGGAGAAATAATTTACAGAACTTCCAGACACGCCCTACGGGTCTACTTGGTTGATGCAGTTTTCAAAAAATGTAGGTTTTATAGACTAAAGAGACGTAAAACTGTAGTTTAGGAAAAAGAGATCACGAGTGGAGTTTCTAAAGCTCCATGACTATTGTTTTTTTTCGAATAACCAACAGCAAGAGCATGTCGGGTATGTATTAATAGGGAAGAACTTTTGCAAAAATTAAAATAAAAACAAAACAAAACAAAACCATCACGAAGGAGGCAACAGCAAGACCACCACCACATGAAAACACTGCACCAGCGAACCTCAGAAGCAAGGCCTGCTCGGCTGGTATTAAAGCCGGCTGATAAGCCGGCTGAAGCTGATTTGGTGTGAGAAAAATACTGTAGATTCTAGCTGATAAGCCGGCTGATAAGTTCAAGCGAACATGCATCATCAAATGCCACCTTTCACGCCGCAGAGAACAAGCGAACTAGGAGTGGGGAGTAGGTTTTTCACAGCGATGCCTCCAAGGAGGGAAACGACATCCACATATGCTGTCAACGCTGACAGGAGAACCTCAGTTTTTCAACCAAACTCCAAGAGGATAAAGAGGCCTCACAACAATGCCTCCAACTAGACATGTGATGCCAAAGGCGGCACCATTGCCGGCCAGGCCAAGGGCCTGGCAGGGCCTTCGCTCGACAACCCCAAACCAGCCACACTGTGACAGAGGCCCTGTTCGGCTTACCTTATATCCGGCTTGTTCGGCTTCTTTTTTCAGTCGGAACAGTATTTTTCTCTCACAACATTTTCAGCCAGAACAGTGTTTTTCAGCCACTTTCAGCCATGTTTCAGCAAGCCGAACGGGGCCAGAACCGCTGCAAGTAGGAGATCCCTGTAGCATCGACGAGGTCACTGGCATGCGTGACCTGTCACCGCCACGCCAGCCTACAAGGGCCGCCGCCATCCTACCTAGCACCAACCACCACGGGAAGTCACATCTTGTTCATGCACCATGCAGAGGGTGTCATCAACTTCGTTGCACGTCGTACTAGTAAATGGCCACAAGCATCCCCGCAGAAGCCGTCGTCCGCAACTAGCCGCCATCCGCTGGTTGTCGTTGCGGCACAGAGTCGGCCACTGACGTACATGGCCAGTCGCAACACTAGGTGTAAGTTGTTCTAACTTGTATGAGTATGTGCCATAAGTTTGGATCAAGTAAAAAAAAAGCGGGACGAAAGAAATTCTGACCGGTTAGTTAAGGGGAGATGGATAAAAAATAGGATAAAATTTGGGGTCTTTAATATTAAGTATAAAAAAGATAGAGAACGAATCCAATGTAAGGTCTTACTTTTTTTTTGTGAATGTAAGGTCTTACTTGTAATATAAGAGGAAGACCATGAATATATATATCCAACCCGCTAGCATCAGGTGGAGGAGAGACTACAGAGTTCTGATTACCTGAACTATGCACAAGAAGTGATACAAGATTGTCATCGAAGGGTCCGTAGCTAGCAATAGCATCACGATGTGGTGCCGGCCAAGCTAGTTATGCACAGCAACCAGTCAGTAGATGCAGCTCTTCCTAGCAACATTAGTGTAGTCACTGGAGTGTGAAGCTTTCTTTGCCAGGTAGCTTCTCCTCAGTCTTCTACATTCACTAGAAGATTTTATTCTGAGATTACATGGCATGACTTTATTGAAAGAATACATGTGCAGGGTTGTTTTCATTGAGAAAAATCTCGACTAATGAGTTCGGGAGCGCATGGCACGATCTTCGAATTCACTAAGAGTCACGTTACGATGTACAATCTGTGCGTGGGGGTAACATGACTCTGAATACAAAAGGCCCATGAGATTGCCTCACCAGATTATGTGCGTTTTCTAGACCCATCCCTTTTTTTATCACTACGGGATACTGATTAATTACCGAGTGTGATAAACACTCGGCAAATATGGATAAACACTCGGTAAATTGTTTACCGAGTGCCACACTCGGTAAACATGACTCGGTAAACAACGACTCGGTAAAGTTAGTTTACCGAGTGTCAACTAACGGGGCACTCGGAGAATAAATCTTACCGAGTGCTACGCCGGCACTCGGTAAACAACTACGACGTGACGGTCGTCAGTCCCCAATCTCGCCGTTAACGGCGTCGTTTACCGAGTGTTAGACTTAGCACTTGGTAAACAGATAACCATTTTCATGATTAAAACAATTCCGCAAATATTTTTCCCTAATATAGTTTACCGAGTGTACCAGTAACACTCGGTAAACATGTAACTCGTTAACCGAGTGTTCCACTCGGTAAAAAATGGCACATATATCCGAGTGGGGTCGTGGCACTCGGTAAAAAATGGCACCACTCGGCAAAATTAACAGAATCAGAACCAATTTGGTTCTGTTCTCTGTTTTACCGAGTGTAGCACTCGGTAAACATGACCATTACCGAGTGTAACACTCGGTAAAACTTGTCCACAGTATTTTTTTTTGTTTGTTTCAGTGCATATCCAGCCACAATTAACAACAATTATAACAGAACATCACAGTTACCAACAGATAGACATTATATATCACATATATGTCCACAAATGTCACATCCACTCATTATAACCAACATATAGCTACAACAAATGTCACACCAGCCACAAAATAACCCATAAGCCAGGAAGTCATGCATGGAATAATGGTACCAAATATGCATTCTGAAGTTTGTCTTTGTGAATCGGTCGTATGTCACTACCCCTTCGTCCCATGCACGGACCAAATCGTCTATCAAAGGCTCCATGTACACACTCATATTAGCCCCCGGGTGTCCTGGAATTATAAGTGACAACAAAATATTTTGCCGTTGAAAGGCGACGCCAGGTGGGAGGTTGAGAGGGATGACGAAAACGGGCCAACATGTGTATGGTGAAGAACCCATTCCATAAGGATTGAACCCATCAGTTGCCAGTGCAATGCGTACATTACGAGCCTCATCAGCTTTGTCGGTATGCTTCCGATCGAAGCTTTTCCATGATTCACCATCGGACGGATGTATCATCTTGTCAGTGTATCGGCATCCAGTTTTGTGCCACGTCATCTGTTTTGCGGATTCCTCGCTCATGAAAAGCCGTTGGATCCTCGGTATGAAAGGAAGGTACCTCAGGATCTTTGCGCCGACTTTTGTTTGCGCGCTTCCGACCATCACCGATTCTAACTCAATGTACCTAGATGCCTTACACTTCGGACAAGATTTATCGTCGTCGATGTTCTCCCCTCGAATAAGATGCATCCGTTCGGACAAGCATGTATCTCGCTTTCATTTACATCTTGAGTGCACGAAGGATTTTATTTGACTCATATGTGTTCTTTGGCAGAACGTGATCATCCGGAAGTAGGGTGCCAACTACTGTCAACAGTTGATCGAAGGATTCTCTACTCCAGCTAAACTGGGACTTCACAGCCATTAGACGTGCAATGGCATCCAGTTTAGAAACATTGGTGCGCCCGTGAAGGGGTTGTTGTGCCGCATCCAACATGGCGTAAAACGCCTTTGCAGTTTGCTCTGGCTCCTGCTCTGCACTTCCTTCATCGAAAGCCATGTCATGGTCATTTAACATTTCGCCACCCGGCTTCGAATCAAACTCCTCGATCCGTTGTCTCACGACCTCTTCTCTCGCACGACGATGCGATGGCGTTCACCATGCATGGTCCACCGGTATAGTTCTCTACAAATCCATTGTTGACAAGATCTTTACTCATCTCCTCATATGTTTTCATTGCCTTGTTCTTACACTTCCTCTGGGGACACCGGGCATGTCGCCGTCCGTTTGCAAATGCGCTTCGTCATGAAATCATTGGCCTTCTCAATCCATTCATTTGTGTATTGACCCCTCTTCCGATAGCCCGTGTACATCCAATCGACGGTCATCCATCCTAACATATAGACGATATTGCGTTTAGAGCAACAGAGTAGTAGTGCTAGAGAAAAACCATATGAGATTTTATCACCCTCAGTAAAGAGTTGAGACGCATCAAAGGTTCAAATTTCTGCTTTTCTTCTACTTTGCGCTTGTAAGAGTTTACCTATGCATATTTCGATTATATGATGCCCATTAGAGTTTGAGATTTTTTTCTTCAGTTTTCTTTTGAGTTTGCATAGCTTTTGACATGTGTGAAACAGTGAAGAAAAATGTTCTTTCCCCTAGCAATACTTCCCTATCTTAACAAATGAAATACTGTAAAGTTCTAGCAGCTTAATTTTTTTTGGAATGCAACCGCAGCAGCTTAATTTTCTGGCTTATAGTGTTCTTGAATTATGTGCTCTTAGTGACCAGTTCCTTTTACAGAACTTGGGACCTCATGTTGGTAACTTAGCAAAAGAAAATTCAGATTGCCCAACTTTAGTGATGAGATGGGGCATCTTGGCATACTTGGTTGAACCGGTTTGTTCTCAAGTCTGGTAGCAAGATTACTATGGAAAATATTGTTAAAAAATACAAGGCAATGTTTATCCACATCAGATGTTTGAGCCATTTGCGGATACATTATTTTATTCTTGGAGTTAACTCACCCTATTGTTTCAAGTATCTTCACTAAGGTCACTCAAATCCGTTAGTCTCGTATGTTGTTCAAGGCCAACATAATTGTAACCGAGTGCGAGATAATAGTCATTTCAAAGCAAACTGGTGTGATAAGGTGAATTGAAGGCAAGTGCAACTTTTCAAGATTTTCCTTTGATATCTATCCATATTGATAATTGAAATGGTTGTTTAGTTATCTGGTAAGTAACATTAATATCACAATTACAAGGACATAACTTTGTATTTTCAGGTTGAAAATCCCATTTATCTGTCTTCCAAACGTGTAGTTAACCTTCTATATTATTTGAGTTGACCATTCTATGTTTTCATGGCATGTATCTATTCCCTGAATCAAACAAATGCCAAACTGAGGACCAAAGTCAACCGCTAGTGAAATAAGTTATTACTCTCCTATTCCTATGGATGCTAATATGAAATGCCATTAGTATTAGTTACCCTAAAATGTTACAGTTTAAGTCATACTGGCCACTATCTAATTCAAGATACATGGATGCTACTTGTGCATTATTTATAGGAAATTAACCATGTGCATTGAGAATTGTCAGGTTTTACAAGATTGATTGTTGGCACAACTTAACTGTAGTTGTACTTTGTTAAGATAGAGCTGTTTCTCACTATCTAGGACACTTTCATGTGGTCTTTTCATGAGTGCATCCTTATGAACAATGGAAATGAAAGTTCAGTGGCAAAGTGGTCCTTTATTGTTGTCAAACTCACAATAGTACTGGGAGGATATTTTGGGTACCTATCGGTCATCTTGTTAGAGTTTTGCCCACATCAAAGTCTAATGTGCGCTAATATTCAAAGGCTCCCACATCGTTTTTACGCATGGAGAATTTGCTTGTGGTGGGGGTCTGCCCACGAAAGGAACATTTCAGGTTTACATGCTCCTCCTATTCGAGTTCTTCCTATTCATCCGTAAAGGCCGTAACATGAATAAACTTAATTTGATCTTGGTGCTTAAATAGTTATTGATACAACCATGTACGGTCTAGCCCATTTCCAGCTCTACCAAGAGATTCACTTTGTTCAACCGATTATTTTCATTGTGATAGTTCAACAATTTTCAAAGGCGGAGATTTCACAGGAGCTCGGTGCAGAGAGCACTCTCAGATTTCTTTGAAGGCACAAAGAGGCAGGACCCAATGACCCATGTCCTAAGCCGCCAAGACTAGCCAAAGACTAGAATAAACCGATGGAGTAGTGGACTAGGTTGTGTTGCTTCCAGATAATGGGGACGACAATAAAAGGGTGGTAAAATAAATCCAAATCAAGAGAATAAGCCCTTTGATGTGATGAAGCTGTGCTTGTCTAGTTTTGTAATGCCAAGCGGATGCATGGGAGCAATGGTGTGTTACCTAATTGATCAAGAGATGAGCAGGTCCGGAGCTTGGAGGAGGAGGCGGCCACATGGCGGGCAGTCCCCTGCTGGTGGCGGCGGGTGACCGCCCTCCCGGTGGCGGCGGTGGTGGAGGGAGAGAGTGCTCGCCGTCGCCGTTGTTCTTCTTGGGCCCACCCCACCCCACCTCATGAAGCGGGAGCGAAGGAGGAGCACGGGCGCGGCGTCATGGGAGGGGATCGTCGTCCGGTCTTGCCCGGTGCCACTGCTCTCTCTCCGCTCTCCGGTGGCGGCAGTGGGGGGACCGCCCGGGCGGCGGCGGTGGTGGAGGGAGGAGGCCAGGCCCGTGTGGCCGGTGGGGAGGCGTGTGTGTGTGTGCGCGTCTGTGCACGATTTGAGGGAGAAACGGCTGTGTTGAATGTTTCTGTTTACCGAGTGCCTAGATGTACGGCACTCGGTAAACTCAAGTACCGCAGCCCAATGACATGTGGGGTACATGTTTACCGAGTGCCCAGATCTACGGCACTCGGTAAACATAAGCCTGGTACATTACCGAGTGCCCATATCTCACGCACTCGCAAATGTAAGCAACCGTGGTAGAAGTGGGCCGTGGCTAACCTTTACCGAGTGTTTCAGGTCACACTCGGTAACTGTATCCATTATTTCATGCAAAACAAAAAAGAAAAAATGCCAATTTAATCCTAAAATTCACCAAACTTTCACACGAAGTATTTCATGTCATCTATTTACTATCTAAAAAATTCCAAGTTCAAATCATATTGTTGAATTTCACTCTTAATAGAAATCCTACTCGTCATTGTGAATGTTTAGCATCTCTTTGGGAGATGTACCGGTTAAACAACGATTTAATGTAAAAATACTTCCAAAACGTTACGAAATTTTTTCTATAACATAGATGTATGCTTCAATGTTAATTCTTCCAATCTTGTGATTTATCAAGTTCGATTTTAATTATTACAATTAAATTCACACGATATGTTCCTAATTTTCATAAAGAATGAAACTTTTGTGAAATATAGTAAATAAATTGAAATAAACACCATATTTTGGAATGGAGTACTAAATACCATATGTGGATAGAGGAAAAGAATGAAGGAAAAACAAGAAATTTGGTTGAATTTTACCGAGTGTTGGGCCAATACACTCGGTAAAATATAGTGTTTACCGAGTGTATTGGCCCAACACTGCAAAAGTTTCATGTTTGCCGAGTGTATGATCATAACACTTTCGGTAAACATGTCATGCCCAGACGCCGTCAGTCACGTCACGTTGCTGTCCTAATTGACGTGGCACGTTAATACCGAGTGACCATTTTTACCGAGTGCACCCCGTCGGTAAACTTGTAGTTTTACCGAGTGTCTGAATATACCGAGTGTGCTGACTCGGTAAAGAGGTTTATTACCGGGTGTTTATGTTTTCCGAGTGTTGGCACTCGGTAAATAATGTTTTCCGAGTGCCCCGACTTTTCACACTCGGTAATTTTCGGAGCACTCGGTAAATACACAGTCTCCGGTAGTGTATGCTAGCTCGGAAGTGATAGTCAGTTTTCCAACATGCTATTGTTCATATGAATTAAGATATGGGGGCCCGTCCGTGCACTAAGAGCTTTATTTGGTTACACCCTACATGCTCTGTTTGGGAATCATCAACACGTATCCTAGGACTCTCATGACAGACAAACAGAAGGTGAATCACACTTATCCTTGGCATTCCTGATTGTATTGCTGTAACTAACATGATGATGTTGTTAATGCTAACCTCGATGTGTAATAAATTTGTGCAGGGTTTGATTCCTGCTATTCAAACCCTTGGCCTGGCCTTTCCTCCTCGAAGTCCTAGAGCACATCGGTTTCCCGCTACGGTGGCGCGACTGGCTGTCGGCGTTGTTGGGCTCAGCCAGCACCAAGGTGCTCGTCAATGGCCGCCCTGGACGACGCATCTGCCACCCACGCGGTCTGCGTCAGGGTGACCCACTCTCTCCTCTCCTCTTCGTCATTGTGATGGATGTGCTCAACGCCCTCATCTCAGAGGCCGACCGTCGCGGGGAGCTTGCGCAGCTACCTGGCAACGCAATCAAGCACCGAGCCTCTGTGTATGCGGATGACCTCGTAGTCTTCCTCGCACCATCAACTCAGGACTTCATTTGCGTCAGGCAGATACTGGAGCTCTTCGCCGGGGCCTCCGGCCTGACGACCAACTTGGACAAGTGCACAATCACGCCGATCCGCTGTTCAGAGGGGAGGTGCTATCGGTGTTCCCGTGCAGAGTCCAGGAGTTCCCAACCAAGTACCTGGGGGCTCCATTGTCACTCACCAAACTTTGCCGCGCGCACGAGTTGACACTCATCGATAACGTCTCTGCCAGAATCCCGACCTGGAAGGCGGGCCTTTTGACGAACGCGGGCAGGGCGACGCTGACGCAAACTACCCTGTCAGCGATACTGGCGACGCTGCCAGATACCTTTTCAGGGCAGTAGCATGCCGCCGTCGCAACCGCACCGTCAAGGACGCCCTCGACGGCCGGCAATGGACCAGGGACATCACTGGCGCGCCCACCGCTGCGGTACTGTGCGAGTATATCCATCTTTGGGACACCCTGGAGACGTTCCAGCTATCACCGCACACCTCCGAACGCTTCATCTGGAAGTGGACTGCCAGCGGCACCTACAACGCGTCGTCGGCGTACAGGGCGTTCTTCATCGGTATGACTTCTCTGCCGGGCGCCAAGTTCGTTTGGAGGGCGGCCGTGCCGCCAAAGGTCAAGTTCTTTTTTTTGGCTCGCTCTGCATGTTCGCCTCTGGACAGCGGACCGTCGCAAACGACATGGACTGCAGCCAGAAGCTACGTGCGCGCTCTGTGATCAAGATGGCGAGACGACCGACCACCTGCTGGCCTCTTGCCCGTTCACGCGCGAGGTCTGGGCACGCCTGCTCGCCTCGGCGGGGCACCAGCACCTTGCACCGGGCAACGACTCCACACTCGCCGACTGGTGGCTGCTGACACGCGACGAAGTCCCAGGAACCTTCAGACGGGCCTTCGACTCACTCGTTCTCCTAGTCGCCTGGATCATCTGGAAAGAACGGAACAGCAGGACCTTTAGCAACGTTGCCAAGACGACCACACAGGTGCTTGCTCGCCGTGGTCACCGAAGAGCTGGACGCCTGCATCGGCGCCGGGTACAGGTGTCTGGCGTAGTTCTTCATCATGGCTGGCGGTTAGAGCGCGCACCCACCTCCTTCGGTCGCAACATTTGTTTAAACGTTTAGTACAACGGTTTAGCACCGCCGTTAAAGCCGGCGATCCATGTTAGTGTGAGTGGTTTGTATATCATGGCAACTCGCCGTGGTGTGCAACCATTATGTAACGAAAGCTCTTTCTTCTCTTAATGAAGCACGTGCGGCGCACGCTTTCAAAAAAAAAATTTCCTGCTATTCAAGATGTTTTTCCAGAATCTGAGCACAGGTTTTGTGTTAGTCGTTTCCGGGCCAACTTCAGAGATGATGGCTTCAAAGGAGAAATATTAAAAAAAACCAATTATGGGCATTTGCAAGGGGCCGGGCTTCTACTGTTGTCAAATGGAACTACCATATGAACAAGATGAAGACAATCAATGTAGATGGATATCATTGGTTGGATAAGATGGCCCCAAACACATGGCTTTTGGTCACTTTTGTGGATGATGGGCAACAACATCTATAATGATATGAACACATAGCACCAATTAATAAAACAATGGTGGATGCTTTGGTCCCTTACTATGGACCAAACTATGCCATGGGTGTAATTGTCTAGCACCAAAACATGTTATGGATGCTTTGGCCACAATCTGGAATGAATACTATGTATGCAACAGTTAACAAATAGCCTTATTTATCACTTAATGTATGGTAAGCTCCGTTGATTCAGTTCAAAAGATACATTACGTACTTCCATGTATACATAGAAGACCAGATGGTTCACCTTACATTGATCTAGTTCAAAACATATGTTACATAATTCCTTACTTAGGGGTGCAGATGGTTCAACCATTTTACATGTGCAGTGTTTTGCTTCCTCCACAAGTTATCAAACAGATTGACAGGTACAAAAAGCATTGCCTCTGGAGTGGAGGAGATATCAATAGGAGGGGAACCTGTCTGGCAGCTTTGGGGACTAGCATGTAGACCCAAGAATGAAGGTGGACCTGGCATCATTGATTTGAAAACTCAAAACAAAGCCCTCCTGCTGAAATACCTAGACAAATTCTATAACCATGCTGAGATACCCTGGGTTAGGCTAACTTGGGAAAAGTTCTATGCCAACAACAACACTCCACCACATGCAAGATGTCCTGTGGGTTCATTCTGGTGGAAAGATGTACTTAAACTCCTCTCTGACTTCAGCTCTATGGCAGTCTGCAAACCAAATCTTGGTAATTCTATTTTGTTCTGGAAAGACAACTGGAGGGACCCCTGCATCAGTGACAGCTTCCCTCATTTATTCTTGTTTACACCATCGACAATTCTCCTTTGCTAAACAACAGAAGTGCTCTCTAAGATTCGTTCTGGATAGTGAGGTAATAGAAACTTTGTCCTACCCCTTTTAGTTCAGGCATCTGAAGAACTAGAAGCTCTTCAAAATATTCTACAGCAAGGTACTGGAGATCAAGAGGCATGGGACAGATGGGAGTACATGTGGAACTCCTCAAAATTCAGTTCAAAGAAAGCATATAAATTTTTACATGGTACTCAGGAAGCATCTCCCCTTTTTTTTTGGCTTTGGACAGCCGGCAGCTTAGGAAAGCACAAGTTCTTATTTTTTTTTGGCTCCTGCTCAAGGACCGTTTGAATACCAGAAATAGAAATCTGCTATGAAGGAAAAACAATTTTTTGGAGGATACTCTTGTGCTATATGTAATTTGGGAAATGAGGAAACCTGCATGCATCTTTTCTTTGAACGTCCATTCAGCCTGGACTGCTGGACCTATCTTGGTATTAACTGGAACATGAACCTTCCTCCTCTGGATATGATCATAGAAGCAAGAACTGCATTTGAGAGCCCCATCTTCAGAGAGATTGTCATCATAACCTGCTGGGCTATCTGGACTTCGAGAAATGGACTTATTTTCGATAACAAGCCCTGCATCATGAACAACCGGAAAGCTCGGTTTAGAGAAGAAATTGGCTTGATTTGTATCAAGGCCAAGTCGAACCTCGCAGAAGGTTCCCTCAACATGTATTATATGGAGAATTTACATTAGTGTTGTTCTTTTCTTTTTTGAGCTTGAAAGCTCTTTTTGCACTCCTTGTGCACCTGTACTACTTTCATATTTATTAATACAAAAAAATAGGTGGGGGATTCTCCCACTGAGCCCTCAAAAAAAATATTAATTTGTATTATGTGGATGTCATAGTCATTATAAAATAAACTCTAGCTTTTAATTTTATAGAAAGGATAATAAAATATAAAAATGCATGCATGTATCGTTCCCGTCGTTTTTTACAACCGTTTGATGGTTGTTTCTCTCTTGGTTGAACGTACATATATTATATTCTAGTATATATATTTACTCCATTCTAAATTTGTAAGTTGGTATAACTTAGGTATATAGGTTTTTGTTATGTAACTAGATTTACGCTCTGTCTAGATAAATTACGATTTACAATCTAGAACCGAGAGTATATAAAAAAGTACGTGACTTGCCTAGAACTGAGAGTACATATAAAAAAACTAGAGTTAAATACACCAGGGGCCTATAAACTTGTCATGGTGTACCACTTAGGTCCATAAATTTGAAAAATACATTTATAAGTCACCTAACTTGTTATCTAGTGCACCATAGGTCCATACTACTCCGTCAGCGATTTCTTGCTGATGTGGCATGAGAGCGTGGCATCTTCTTTTACATCTAACCCCTCACACTTATTTCTTCTTTTACAGCATGACGGGCACGCGCATGGGCGCGTGGACGACACGCTCCTCCACCGCACACGGTATGCAGCAGCATACCAGGGAGCACTCGTGGATCAGGTGATTGCGGCCCCGCGGGCAGTGGCGTGGTTGCTGCTGCATTCGAGTGCCTGTCCAGTCACCGTTCCTCACCCACCACTGCCTCCCCATCAACGCGGCGTCCTCAGCGGCCAACCGCGACCACAGGATCCGGCGCATGAAGCGCGCGCTGGACGCGGCCGACCTCGAGCTCGTCAAGCTGATGGTCATGGGCGAAGGGCTGGACCTCGATGACGTGCTCGCCATGCACTACGCCGTCCAGCACTGTGGCCGCGACGTCGTCAAGGCGCTGCTGGAGCTCGGAGTGGGGACGGGGGCGGGCACGGGCGCTCCGTCGTCGGCGTCCGGCCGGCCGGCCGCGACGTGACACCTCACCTCCGAGTGCGACGGTGGACGACTGTGGTGGCGCCGATGCGGCACGAGGAGGAGCTGCTCCTGCGCCTGCGACGTCCGCCGCTGTCCGACGGCGGGCGCGACCACGCCGGACTCCGCGGCCACCGCTCGTGCTCCACCGCCCGCCTCCCCGACCCAGACGATGACGATGGGGCTGGAAGAAGCACGCAGGGTGGTACTGCAGCGGCGGCTGCGGCTGGGTAGAGGACGGAGTATGTTGGAAGAGGAGGACGTTTGTGATAGGCCCTCGAAACCAGAACCGGGCGTGGAGCACCCACGCGGCGAGGCTGAGCACCAGCACGCCGCCGACGGCCACCAACGTGTAGTTCAATGTCTCCTTGGTGACGGGGTACGCCACCGGCAGGCAGAAGAGCACGGTGACGAGGGCCACCTAGAGCACGCCCACCGAGCCGACGGCGACGCCGAATCTCCCGAGGTGGAACGACCCTGGCACGAACGACCTCCTCGCCGTCGTCACATGGAACAAGATGGGCAGCGCGTAGGCGATGTATAGACCCAGCGTCGCGATGGACACCATGGCCTGGAACGCCACCTGGCTCCCCAGCGACTGTACGTGTCGATCAGGAATGAAGAGAAATCACACGGTCACATGCATGGCAGACACGTACTTGAGAAGTTGAGAGATGAGAGCGCATGCACACCGTGAGGGCCATGACAAACGCCACGGACATGGAGAGCCAGACGACGTTGAAGTGGCATACAGGACATGCGAGAACGGCATCACCCCATCCCTGGAGAAGGCATAGCCCATCCTGGAGTTGCTGGTGACGCAGGCGGTGCCGCAGAGGAAGACGGCGACGACGATGATGACCAAGCAGGCGATGCCGTCGGCGCCGGTGTCGTACCTCCGGTGGAAGGTGGCGTACAGGGCCTGAGCAATGGCGTACCCGCCGGCGTCGTTGCCAGTGTCCAGCAGGTACGGGATGTCGGTCACCACCGACATGAGAGCCAGCAGGTAGATCCATCCGAACACGCTGGACAGAGAGACCGAGTAGACGATCCCCATCGGCCCGTTCCAGTCCGCCTTCTTTGTCTCCTCCGTCTGCATGCGATCGTGCTCGTTCAGTTCAGATGGTCATCAGAGAACAAAGATGAACGTGTGGTGGACGGCCAGCCAGCCGGCGGCACTCCACGACGGCGGCGTGTGTTCAGTTCACCATGTGAGCAGAGGTGTCGTAGCCGATGCTGGAGTACTGGCTCATGAGCAGCCCGACGGCGAGGATGTAGGCCTTGCTATGGATGCCCATGCCGTTGTTGGTGTTCATGTGGGTGAAGATGAACTCGGCGTTCGCCCTCTCCTTGGCCACCGATGGAGCGAGGATGACGAGGACGAACACACCTGCGACGGCGGCTACAGCTGGGTAGAGGACGGAGTATGTTGGAAGAGGAGGAAGGATCTATTCACCCCGTTCGCGGCGCCCGCCGCGCTCTTCTGGCTCTGGATCACCGGTACCGCCGACAAGGAGCGGATTGTCACGCTGGCGCTAGACTTCCGCAAGCGGATGTACGCGCCGCTGCTGTTGGGCTACTACGGCAGCTCCCACTTGGCACACGCGCGCGCCGACCTCGTGTCCAGGCTGCCGGCCGTGGCCGCGGCGCTGGACCGCCACGTCGCCGGCGTGCCGAAGGACAAGCTGTGGAGTGCCCTGGAGTGGCTCCACGCGCGACAGCAGCAGCAGGAGGGCGTGCTGATGTGCGCGGCACTGGACCACGTGCTCATATACGGTGCGGAGTTCGAGGCCGGGGTGCCCCCAACGCGCGCGTCGATGCCGCGTGGGCAGGGCCGCCGGCGAGGGGCTGGTGCTCGTCCTGCCCGCGGCCGAGGGCGGCAAGGCACGGGACGTGGTGGTGATGCTGCCCACGGAGGCGACGGCCAGGATCTGCCGTGACCCCGAGGTGCTCACAGAGAATGGATGCGACGGTGAATGGCTACGGCAGTGACGACCAATTGCATCGGCAGGTTTGAGTCTCACAGAGAAGAAAGAAGAGGGAGAGAAAAAAGAAATAAAAAAGATAAGGGGTTAAATGCAAAGTGCTAGACATAGTCAGCGCCACAGTGGCAATGCCACGTTGGATAAATTGTCCATGTGTCCGATATGGACCTATGGTGCAGCACTTATCAAGTTCAGTGTCACAGAAATGTATTTTTCAAGTTCGTGGACCTAAGTGACACCCTTGACAAGTTCAGGGACCCCTCGTGCATTTAACTCAAAAAACTACGTGTGCCGTCCGCGTTGACAATCAAATAACGTGCAGGGCTGTAGCAGCCTTCGACCTATCAGCCAATGATAAATTATAATAAGCACTGTAAATAAATATATTGTCACCATCTAAGCACAGCTAAGCACTATGATGCAATAAACAAATGAAAAATTAATACTAATATCATACTATGACGACGACGACGTACAACAACAAGAAGGGGGCACGACAACAACCTGACCTTCGACCTATCAGCCAATGATAAATTATAATAAGCACTGTAAATAAATATATTGTCATCATCTAAGCACAGCTAAGCACTATGATGCAATAAACAAATGAAAAATTAATACTAATATCATACTATGACGACGACGACGTACAACAACAAGAAGGGGGCACGACAACAACCTGACCTTCGACCTATCAGCCAATGATAAATTATAATAAGCACTGTAAATAAATATATTGTCACCATCTAAGCACAGCTAAGCACTATGATGCAATAAACAAATGAAAAATTAATACTAATATCATACTATGACGACGACGACGTACAACAACAAGAAGGGGGCACGACAACAACCTGACCTTCGACCTATCAGCCAATGATAAATTATAATAAGCACTGTAAATAAATATATTGTCACCATCTAAGCACAGCTAAGCACTATGATGCAATAAACAAATGAAAAATTAATACTAGTATCATACTATGACGACGACGACGTACAACAACAAGAAGGGGGCACGACAACAACCTGGCCTTCGACCTATCAGCCAATGATAAATTATAATAAGCACTGTAAATAAATATATTGTCACCATCTAAGCACAGCTAAGCACTATGGTGCAATAAACAAATGAAAAATTAATACTAATATCATACTATGACGACGACGACGTACAACTACAAGAAGGGGGCACGACAACAACCTGCGATGCATCACACGCAGTTGACTCACCCACCCTTTGCCTTGTCCATCGAAGCTAGGTGACGAATTCGGTAGAAGCGGAAGACGTGGGAGTTCAACAGCTAGCCATGGCGGAAATCGGAGGGATGCTCGCCGCTGCCGTCCTCAAGGCGGCGGCCGGAAAGGTGTCAGCCGCCGCTGCAGATCGGGTCATGCTGCAGTGGAGATTCGACGACGACCTGAGGGACATGATGGAATCAATCGAGGCGGTGCTCGACGACGCGGAGAGGCGCTCCATCAGTGAAGCGTCGGTGCGGGTGTGGCTCAAGCGCCTCACCACAGCCTCCTACAGCATATCCGACATGTTTGATGAATTCGAGGTCAATACTAGCAGGAAATCGGCTTTATGGAAGGTACGCATGCACCTGATTCATTCAATCACTAATTCATCAGATCAATACTCCCTTCGGTGTCGTATTTTCTTTTAAAAAAAAACATAGTTGCATGTCAAATTTTGGTCTAAGTGCTTCTCGTTAGGAGAGCCCGCCTGTATTTGTGTCGTCTCACTCTACGGAAGTAAGGTTCTATTTATCATAGCTTCTCCAACAGTTTTCACGAGCTGTTTGAAATTGTTTTCTACATGCCAAACAAGTATTTTTGAAACAGCTTCACACGTTTGAAACTCTTTCAAACGTGCTCTCACAAGGGATTGATGTGGGATGGAGCCGAAAAACTGCTTCTCCTAGCTTCAACTCTCTCGTGTAGGCCCCTCGTTGGATTCTCACGAGTATATTTTGAGGAGCTCTATATGTTGAACTGTTTTGTCAAATGATTCATTAAAATAGCTTTAGCTCTACCGTGTAGAGCTACTTGTAGAGCCAAGAAGAAAAAAAAAAACTGCTGAAGGGATCTTTATTGTTAGAGAACCTGCATGCAGCTATACAGGGAAGGAGGTAGATCTGTAGAGCGACGAGAGCACGGAGTCCCACGTTGCTCTTGAACACATACTCCTACTTATCTCTTATAGAATTTGAGGAATTTTTATCACCGCTAAAGACAGTTCAAAACTACCAACGAGTTTCCATAGTCACGACGCCATTAGGAAACCATCATTGGAAACCGAATCAATCTAAGAGCAACTCCGAGAGACTCTCTATAACATGCCTTCGGTTGGGTTTTTGGGAGCTTCTTTTGCTTCTAAAAAGCCAAAACGAATTCAAATGAGTATCTTTACTTTATAATACACTTGTGTCCATTTAGGATATTCGTCCTCCTTATTTTATTTTTATTCAAATTTTAAATAAGTATTTGATACTCTAAACGAATTCAAATGAAAAAAAATTATCAACTACATAGTTTTATCTTTGGGATCTATAACTTTGGTTTTGGTCTTTTCTCCGTCTGAGTTCGTTTGAAATATTTGAATTTCAACTGTGAGAAATTCAAACCTAGATTTTTCATGTATAGATGATTTCAAGTAAAAAGTTGTCAACTATGAAGTTGCATAACTTTTCGAGATCTACAACTTTTGTTTTAGTCGTTTCTCCTTCTAAGATTATTTGAAAAATTCGAATTTCAAATGCAAGAAACTCAAACGTAGATTTTCCATGCATAGATGATTTCAGATAAAAAAATTGTCAACTATAAAATTGCATAACTTTTCGAAATGTACAACTATTGTTTGGTCGTTTATTTATCCATTTGAGGTCATTGAAAAGTTTAAATTTTAAATGTGAGAAACTCAAACGTAATTTTTCATACATGGATGATTTCAAATGAAAAAGTTGTCAACTACAAAGTTGCATAACTTTTCAAGATCTACAACTTTTGTTTGGATCGTTTCTCCATCTAAGATCATTTAAAAAATTAAAATTTACTGCGTAGTATGGAAATAGTCACCTCTAAAACTAGTGGTATTTGCAGAGGTGGCTTAGGCATGGCTAGAAAATGAGCCGCCTATATAAAAAAACCTCCTGTTGCTACTAACGATTTTGTAGCAGTGAAATATTGATCTAATTCTAGGGTCCTATTTTTCATTTTGCACCTGGGCCTCAAATTTTCCTGAGACGGCCCTGCATCTCGCATTCAGGTACGTACGATCATGCGAGGACTATAGGTAGGTGCTGCCGTGCTGATGGATGGATGGATGTTTGTTCGTATCGTATTACTTCAGTTTCAAATATACTAACAGAACATTTTTTTTCTTTCAGTTCAAAGTTCTAAATCCCTTTCTCACACTTGCTTCTGAGATTGGTATGGCTGCTAAGATGAAGAAGGTTAGGGAGAAACTGGAGAATATCTCAAAGCAACGGCACGAATTCAGTTTTACGGCAGGCAACAGCTCGTATGCACAGCAAGTTATTGATGAACGTGAAACAAAGTCAGAGGTGGTAGAAGCAGATATCCTGGGAAGGGATCAAGAGAAACGGAGAGTAATAGCACTTTTAACTAGAGCCAGCACCTCATCAGAGTTCATTATCCTTCCTATATACGGCATTGGAGGTATTGGGAAGACAACGTTAGCACAACTGCTTTTCAATGATAAGTATTTCAAGGACTATGAGAAAGCATGGGTATATGTTTCCCAAATATTTGATTTGAAAAAAATTGATGACACTATAAGATCACAACTTCAGAAGGATCAGAGGCAGCTAACCGACATGCAAGAGCCAGATGCTGATCCACCACTTCCTAAGAAGATTCTGATCGTTTTGGATGACTTGTGGGAGAACGATGACTTTAAGGTTGATGATCTAAAGCATACCCTGAAAAGGGTTTTGAATGGATACAAAGTGCATGTCATTGTAACCACACGAGATGCTGATCGATATTGCTCGGAAAATTCAAACGACCGAAGCATACCCCATAGAACCTCTGTCATCTGATGTATGCTGGACGATAATTAAACAGATTGTTGGATTTGAAGGAAGAGCAGACAGAGGAAGGTTAGAAGATATAGGAAAGGAGATTGCAATGAAGTGTGGAGGTGTGGCACTAACAGCTCGAGCTCTTGGGTACATGCTGAGATCCAGGAATTTTTTTGGATGGGTTTCTGTAAAAGACAATGGAATATGGAATGCTTCTGCGACAGGATATACACCTTCGCCATATGACAATGTTCTTGCATCCTTGAAATTAAGCTACATAAGTATGCCGCCATTCCAAAGGCTTTGCTTTGCTTATTGTGCAATCTTTCCTAGGGGCCACAAGATGACTAAAGATGACCTCATTTATCAATGGGCTGCTCTTGGTTTTATTAAACCGTCTAGTGAAGTGTCCACCTGGCTGCATGGCGAGAGCTGCATTATGAAACTATCAGGGATGTCATTCTTGCAACATTCAAGATCCCCTTCGGTGAGTTACTATTTGCGGCATACCTCTACTATCGAAAAGTTATCTTTTCATTTTACTTGTAAAATGAGCCCTTTTAACATAATTGGCTATGGTGAGTAAACTAACAACTAACAAGACAAAGCTGCTTTTGTTGCAGTCTTATGGGCAACTCGGCGAAAATGCTACATTATTGACGATGCATGACCTTGCAAGATCGATCATGAGGGATGAAGTTCTTGATGGTGGCAGAGAGTGCAATATTGAGTGGGGCAACTACCGTTATGCGCTACTTGCAGATTGCAGGAAGCCATTGAATTTTTTTGAAACTTGTCATGACAACATTAGAGCCATTCGTTTTCTGGAAAGTGTCAAAATTGAGCGTGATGCAGCTGAAATTTCAACTGCTAAGTACCTGCGAGTCTTGGATTTTGGAGAATGTTCCATACAGAACTTGCCGCCTTCTATTGGTCAACTAAAGCTATTGAGGTATCTCAATGCTCCAGGCATCAAAGATGCAGTGATTCCCAGTAGTATCACCAAGCTCTCAAAACTAATTTACCTCAACCTCTGTGGATCTTCTACGGTTTATCTTCTACGGTTGCAGCACTGCCAGAGTCAATAGGAGAATTGAATGATCTAATGTATCTGGATTTGTCAGCTTGTTCAGAAATTAGAGAACTGCCAGAATCATTTGGGAAGCTTAGAAACTTGGTGCATCTTGATTTTTCGAAATGCTCTCATGTTAAAGGTGTATCAAAATATTTGGAGAACCTCACTAATCTGCAGTATTTGAACTTATCATACTGCAAAAACATTGGAGTGGCGCCAGTAGCTTTAAGTAGCTTGACAAGATTGCAATACTTGAACTTATCATGCAGCTCATATTTTGTTATATTTGAACCTATCACTATCATCAGCAGAGTGCTCATTTCTGGAAAGGCTCCCTGAAGCTTTGGGGAGCTTCACTGAACTCAACTATTTAAACCTATCAGGTTGTAAACAGTTGGAAGAATTACCTAGGTCATTTGGACAGCTTAGAAATTTGGTTCATTTGGATTTATCTGATTGCTATCAGGTAAATCGTATACCAGATGCCTTGCGTGGTCTTACCAAACTCCAATATTTGAATTTATCAAGGAGAAGTTATGCACATTACCAGCCAACTCTCCAAGGGCTGTCGGAAGTAACCAGAGAACTCACTGAACTCCGGTATTTGAATTTATCAGGGTGTGTAGACTGTACTTGTAACCCTCAAACAAAGGAAGCAGAAGGTGGAGAAGTCTCAGATAACACTGGTGGTTTCCTTGACATTATCAGCGCCCTTTCAAATCTAGAACATCTAGATTTGTCTCATAATCTTACTCTTTATACTATACCTGACAAAATTTGTGGCCTCCGAAAGCTACATACCCTGGACCTCAGTTGCTGCCGTAATCTGGAAAGCGTACCCGAAAACATAGGTGACATGGAGAGCCTGAAATGTATCATCATTACCCAGGACTGTCTGCGGCTGGACATATCCACCGTGCGAATCAACACTTGGATCCAAGGTTTTTTATTTCGGTATCGCCAAAATTTCGCCCACCACAGAAATTACCGAATTTCACGAAATTCGGCCGAAATTTCGCCAATTTTTTTTTAGAGATTAGCACCTGAAGTATGTTTTTTCAAAAAAAATTTGGATCTAAACAAATATTAGTATGATTTATGACTACATATCTATTAAATAGAAGAATATGCAATATAAACAATAGAAAAATATAAGATTAGAGTTATATAGCACATATATTAGTGTATTAAAAAATTTCGGAGTTTTCTTTCGACCACCACCGAAATTACCGAATTTCATAAAATTCGGCCGAAATTTCGCTGAAATTTTGAACCCTGCTTGGATCTGGTTGCCAAACTATATGGTACATGTTGCTGAAGGTCAACAAAGCAGCAATCTTCTTCTCCTTAAAGATGTCACTCCTCCTGAGTTGGAGATAAGTGCCCTTGAAAATGTAAGGTCCGTAGAAGAGGCACAGAAAATAAAATTGAAGGACAAACTAAGTATGGTAATACTGAGACTTTATTGGACAGGTGAAAAGGAAAGATTTGTGGAGGACATGGAATTATTGAGAGAGTTCGAGCCACCAAGCAGTTTAGAAGAGTTTGAGCTAAGAGGTTACAACAGTGTCAGCTTTCCTACATGGTTAATGGACATTGCTATTTATCTCCCTAATCTTGTCAGAGTCAAGTTGGATGGCTTGTCCCACTGCAGTAGCCTACCACCACTTGGCCAGTTACCGAATTTAAAACATGTTAATCTCACAGCAATGCACAGCATTTTGAAGATTGACAGAGGCTTTTGTGGTGGCGTAAACGCATTCGCTCGATTGGAGGAAATTTTCATATACAATATGGAAAGCCTAGAAGAGTGGAGTACGGTGAATTCCTATGGTGATGGTGAGGATGTTGCGGATGATCAGTTCATGTTCCCCAACCTCAAGTTCCTAAGGATATGTCGATGCCGCAAGTTGAAGTTGAACCCATGTCCGCCAAGAGTAAATGGAACCTGGCACATAATAGATAGCAATGGTGTCCTGCTGCAATGGGAAGAGACTTCTCGCAACTCCTCCCTTGCTTTGGTACAATGCTTGAGGGTCACATCCTGCAGGGCTCCTATGCATCACTGGAAGTTGCTTCACCACCTTCATGGGCTCAGTGAGTTAGTTCTCGAGTATTGTGGTGATCTAAGTTGCTCGTCAGAGATCATTCAAGTCCTTGGTTCCCTCCGAGAACTTACCCTGAACTCTTGTGGTAGCATGAGCATGACATCACTACCGGAATGGCTTGTAGACCTCACCTCTCTCCAAACATTGAAGATCAAGGGGTGCCGAAGCCTGAATAAATTGCTAGTGAGCATGCGACCCCTGAGCTCTCTTCAGTCAATGTCTTTGTATGGTTGCCCGGACATTCGAGCACTGCCAGAATCGTTAGGTGATCTTGTGTCTCTGAACAATCTGGAGATTTGTTTCTGTGAGGGCATAGTGTCCTTGCCGAAAAGCATGCAACAACTCGTCAATCTTGAAAGACTAACCATTTGTGGTTGCCCCGCATTAGAGCATTGGTGCGAATTACCTGAAAACAAGATGAAGATTAGTCACGTCAAAGTGGTATGTTCTGTATTACTATACTATCGGCCCTATTTATTTGGTTCTAATTATTTCCACTGACCAGTTCTTTGGTCATCTCCAACAGAGCTAATTATTTCATTGTAGTGTCTGTTTAACCTTACACTTTAGAGGATACGAGCCCCCAATAATGTACATCATCGAGAATGAACTAAGCCAGTGAACCCTATACGAAGAGGTCAAGAGATGACAACTCACTATATGGAAGCATACTGCTAGAAAATAGCTAGCTACAGAAAAAGTAGGATGTATATATGGAAGCCATGTTATTACTAACTAGGGTGTATCTTACTGCTAGAAAATAGCGAGCTACAGAAAAAGTAGGATGTGTTTTGTTTGGGGATGAGACAATTAGACAAGGCCATAATAAAGTCAGCTATGACTTTTAAAACTAATCAACAGGAGATGGCCCGGAACAGGAAACACACAGGCCACACTAAGAAGTTTGATCAAACACTATTTCAAAACTTAAAAGGCCATCTATAGGACATGAAACACTGCATTGCCGTTCGCTTGGCTGATAAGCCATGACCCAAAGTATCTTGTTGACTGATTTGTTGTGAGAGAAAAATACTATTCACCTGACTGAAAAAAATGCGACTTATAAGCCAAGCGAACAAGGCATGCTTGGAATGAAAGCTCCTTTTGATCATCATTGCACTGTAGCTGCACCCAGAATCATAGCTTGTGTGTCCCCTTGATGAGACCAATATATCAATTATTTTGGTTGGCAGTTGTCTGCCCAATATATAAAAGCAGCCGCTCCTATCTGTAAACACAGATTCATATATCTTTGCCTTGTTTCAGACAATGATTAAATACGTCGTCTGTGTTGTGCCGTACGTGTTACTATGTGCCACAACCATCCATAGATGGAAAATACATTAACATTCTCACATTAATGTGTTTTCTTAATTTTGTTCCTGTTTTTCATATGCTTTTGTTTTAAGGCACCACTGGGCATTGCTTTATTTAGACAACATAGCACCAAATATTCTTGAGATGAATAACACATAATGCGAAGGCACAGTCCAAAATTCTTTACATACAATTTGTATGATTCATGTGAACTGGAATTTAGAAGCTGGTATATGTTTTCTATTTTGTGAATGCTAAAAGAAGGTTTGGTTTTATCTATTATGCAGGTAAGTTTTAACCAGACAATATGAGGCTTCAAAATCAAGGCTAGTAATCAAACAGCGTAGATTCATATATGAACAACTTGCACATGAGACTGCAAAATGTAGGCAGGGCCATCTTGGACCTCCACACTTAGTGTTACGATGTTGCAGACTTTTTATCATGTAGTCATCGTCATGGTTTTCTTTGTTCCAGTCAAGGTACTCCCTCCGTCCTGAAAGAAATACAAGGTTTCAAAGGTTCAAAACATAGTCACATAGTTTCCAGGTCGACTGGGTAGAGGAACGTGGTAGTGTGGTACCCTACTTGCAAGAGATTTTTACATTGCGGCATAAAAAATGACCCCGCATACCCCTGAGTCAGGTCAACAGTCGATGCCTTAAGACCCGTTTTATGTGACTATGGTTCAAAAATTATCCTGAATTATAAGGTATTTTGAATTGCTCAACTATCTATGTGTGCCTGCCTTTTAACCATCCATGGATGGATCCATTCATGCCTTTTAAACATTATCTTGCTGACTCCTCAAGCTGTGGCTCACATCCTTCAAGCTGTGATCGGAGGTACTCCAAATGCTTTTCATGTTCTTCAGCTAGCTGATCGTGTCTTCCGTTTCTCTGTGTGCTCCCAACCTGTGGGTTTTCATATCTATACTATCGTTTGGAATTTCGTAATTGGAAAGCTGAGCAGGATGCTGAAAGGGTTTCAGTGGCCAAGCGCCCTGCTATCCTCACCGGAGCCAATGCCACTCCGGTTGCCGGTGATTGTTCTCAGCAACGGCGCTCCGTTGCTAATTCAAATTTGAATTTTCAAACGTCCGGAAATCCAGCTCGCCACCCGGTCTTCTCGCGCCTCAGTTTTGGCCCAGCCTTAAAGGGCACTTCAATTCGAGGGCAGTTATCAACGGAAGGCATTCTTGGCCCAGCGCCAGTTAATTTGAAATGTTTAATGCCCCTCTGGCCAATTACAGCCGCCTTCACAGCCCCCCTTTCTGCTCCAGATATCTTTCCTCGGCCCATTCTAGAGCCCAATGCTCATCGGGCCTCCGCTGTAAGCGTTGCCTCCGTTTTGGACATTCTTTTGGCAGCTGCCGGTTCCCGCCTCGTTTTTCGCATCCTTCCTCCTCTCTCAACGGTGCTGCCCCTTCATATTCAAAGTCGCTGAGAGGTGGCCCCGTGGAAAACCCAGGAATGTGGCCAAATATCCAGATTAACTCCTTTTCCATAAGATACAGGAGCTGATTGTTGCATAAGGACACAATAAAAAGTGTCTGCAAAAGAAGAAAAATGCATATCAGGAGCAGGGGCGCTGCAACTATTGGTGTCAAACCACCTGACAACTCACTAAACCAGGTATGGAGAAACTAAAATGACTCAAAAATTCAGGAAGTCAGTCACCATAATAAACCTTAGCAAGAGAGGTTTCACAATTAATTTAATTTCACAGATTTTTTTCAGGTATAATTATGGATACCAAATAAACCTAGAGAATCAAACCGAATCCAGTTCATCACATTATATTTCATTACTGAACCACATTAGGTTTATTTCATTTTCTGGTTCAGTTTTTGTTGAATTCTTGTAAAAAAAAAAGGAATTCAAGAACAAATTGGGGGGAGGAATAGGACAAGACTTACTAGGCACTCATCCTACTAATATATCAAATCAATTTATGCAAACACTGAGATATTTTGTGCTGAAATCATACCCAAGCTTTCTAACATGTCCATGTCCTAAAAAATCAAAGATTGGCATGCAGTCCTAAAAAATTTGAATCCAAATGGACAATAATAAACACATACAAGCATAAAACAATACCACATCGAAGAATATTTTCATCTAATTAAGTTAATAAAAGAACTGTCTTACCAAACATTAAAAAAGACCACTAGCTATCAATGGAAATCTCTCCAAAAGATTGAACACGCATGCACAGCCAAACAATGAAGAGTGTGGCAACAAGTAGAACAAAGGCACACACGAATCACAATAAACACAATTACCGATTATTAAATAAGATAAATGTATAAAGTTAGATGCCTCACCTGAATATGAGTCTTGATGATGGTCTTCCCAATCAAATTGCAAACAAGAACTCCCAGAATGGTACACCGAATTGGCCACACATAATACCAGCAAGGTCAAAGAGTGGGTTCGGAACCTAACAAGGGCCATCAAAATTAGGCATTTTTTTTTATTCAATGAAAATCCTCTTAGAGGAAACTTATGGTAACTGCTGTACAGGAAATGTTCCATAAAATGATTAATAAAACAAATACGGTTGTAAGATGTCCACACTGAAGAAATTGGTAACAAAGGATGGCTGACAGGGGACTAACCGAAGCAAGTATCAAGATAGAGAAGAAGTTGAGATGTTGAGAGTGAGAAAGAAGCCAATGCTTGGTACGATTAAGAGTGGATGCTACTGTCCCATCTTCTTTGGAAGTAGCAACATCAAGCTCCTTAACAGCTTTTGACTTGCTTCCTGATAAGCGAGTTGCAGCATGACAAGAGATCAATTTAGGATAGGTAGCTTAAACCAATCAAAGGAATAGAAACAAAAATGCCAGAACTAGCCTTCCTACTCTTCCCAAGAATTCACATCACAGGCATAACATTTCTAGAAATGGTTTTTCCTAAAATCCATCAAACAATTGAAGCTCCACAGCACCAAAATGTTACCTAAATAAACAGCTAAAGTGTCAAGAAAATGGGCATGGCCCTGTTCCCAGTTTTAGAAATTTAAGAAAAACAAAACAAAACAAAAACGCAATATAGTATGTACTATTAGGCACCTCTAGAAGAACATGAAGTCAAAAGTTCAATGTATGGTGTAGATAGAACACTGAACTGTAGGGATGTCCTCTTCCATGGCGTCTCATCTCCCCAGAGCATCCCACGGGCACCAATCCTAGGCCTGGCCACCTCCTCCGCCATGTCCTCTGCTAAACTGGCAACCCAACCCTCAAGCACCGTCTACCTCCCTCACCTCCTTTTCCAGCAAGCCCCAGCTAATCGGGCATTCCAAGTCAGAGCGCTGGTGCGACGCCAGTCCTACTCCTAGTCGCAGTGCACCAGGCCCCAAGATGAAGCCGTCATATCATGATGTCATGGCTACCTTGGCTTTGGCAAGCAGGAAGTCCATGGAAGGTGTCTCTTTAGAACTGGTAGCACAACACCCTGTTGCCCGTCATGCCACCCGATCTGAGTTTCACCTTGGCCAGACATTGGCGAGGTCCAGAGACACAGACAGTGGTTCATTTGGCTTTAAATAAACAATCGTTGTTGGACGGCCTACCACCTAGCCAAGGGAGGACTCCCTCATCTGGCTGCTTGTCCCTTTGTGACCAGGTGGATGAATCAATCCAACTTATGTTGATCACTTGTGTCTTTGCCCGTCACGTCTGGTGCATAATCCTTCAGAGACTAGGCTCAACTGTGTGCAACCAGATTCTGAAGCTGGTGGTCAGACAATCAAAGAAGTTCCCAGGGTGATCAAGTAGGGGCTCAACCCTCTCATTATTCTAGTTACCTAGGAGATTTGGAAACATCGAAATGATTGCGTGTTCACGAATATTTCAATGGTGCTGCAGGCAATAGCAAGTGTGTTTACTCTTTGGTGTTCTGATGGAGCAAAAGCACTCGAGGAGATGGTTGCTAGGTCGTTTATTGGGAGCTAACACCCCTAGTCTTGCTGGTTGCCTTTCTGGGGCTACTTCATTCTCCTCCTAGATCAAGGATATTTGAGGTGTGTTCTCTGTGTTTTTTTCTTGGGTGGGGGGTTTCTTCCGCCTGTGAATTCTCCTCTCTTAATGAAATGATAAGTAACCCTCTTGCTTGTTCAAGGGGGGAAAATGTTAAATGAATGTAGTGAAAAACCAGAATGTTACATAGTAAAACTGTATGTACAAAAGATGTATCTGTTATGGTTGAAATAATTCAGTTAGAAGCAGTACAGAGCCTAGTAACATTTCTGTTTCCGTACAGCGATTAGCAAATGTTGTACAGCATATAACAGAATATCATTAAAGAGGCATACCACCCAATGCTGAAAGCTCCCACACTAGGTGGGGTCTGGGGAAAGGTTTCTAGATAGCCTTACCCTTGCCAATTTTGCAAGGAGGCTGGTTTGAACATGGAACCTCCAGGCCACAAGTGCAGAAGCTCTACCACTGTGCCTGGCCCACTCTAAAATATAATAGGACATCACTACTTAATTTTAGAAGGAAACTAAAGCATTGCAATTTTACCTGCTCGTGATATAAAATAAGGGGGAAGCTCGCCGAGTGCAGTCCCAATGCCCCAAAGAACTGCTTCCAGCTGTATCTGAGTTAGTAAGTCAAACACTGGGATCCTAACAGAATGAGCTGATGCTGGATACACAGGCGGTCCAATTTCTGAACATTTCTTGTCAAGCCATGACGGCCCAACCTTAAGCTGTATGGTATCATATGAAGCCATTTTCAAATCAATTCGACCACACTGAACAGCGTTAATAGTGAACAGAGCAATATGAGGACCTAGATACAGCACAAATGTATGCAAACCAGAACCTGCATGTTAAAACTTAAATCATCAGCTTCTAAAATGAGTTCTCTCTGTTGCCTATCCCACAGATTAATAAAAAAAAAAGCATTAGAATGAGAGCACACCTTCTTATGCACGCCATCTGAAATAGCGAGTAAGATTCCAGGAGCTACCACCAAAACAATTAAGAGAAAGAACAAACCACCCTTGCTCAGGATATATTTTGCTAATCTTTTCAAGTATTGTAACACGGCTAACAGGAAAAGATGTAATGTTCTGAGTGGTTGTTTTGTCAACGTCAAATTCTCCAAGTCCATTTTGTGTTTTGCTCGGAGTTCTGCAAAATAAATAAATACATGAGATAAAAGAAAACAGAGCAACAGCACCAGTCATCAGCTAAATGCCAAAACAAAAAACTAAATTGCTTCAACTCTAGTAATATGTCTGGTTATCAAGAACAAAATTCATCTTGTCACTGATAAATCAGAACATAGATTGTTTGTTGCTGCAAGTTATCTTGATCTGGAGGGAACAGTGGTTTAGTGTAGGCAAGCAGTTAGGGCCTGTATGGTTTGTCCATTCATGTACCAAACGTCTAAAACATTGGCAACGGTTAGACAATATTTTGCAAACTATCTAAAGTTAGGTGATAAAAGGAGGAATCTTTCCACAGTTTTTTGAGTCATTGACGCCTGGGAAAGTGACAGCATGAAAGGAATATTTTACACAGCTGCAGCTATGAACCAGGGTGGTCAGGCTCATTAACATGATGCAACATTTACACTTTGGTCATGAATTCACAGTGCACCACAGCAACCTAGACAAATTGATGAGCTATTATCTCACTTCAGAGTTTGAGTTGTGCGCATCATGCTATATAGCAAACACAAAATCCTTTTAACAGCCGAGTTTGCTGCTAATTCATAGCGACTGGTATGCTATTCAGTTATTTTCAGCAATCAGTTCATCTGCCAAAAATAACTAACTAAGCTATTCATCAACCCAGACTAACTAAGCTATTCATACTAAATTAATGTATTCCCTATAATACAAATTCACATGTATCAAATGAAAGACATTTCCATAACGGGATTTGCATCACAATTTGAGGCACACTTTTCATCTATACCACTAAGCTAGATGACATTTGGGATATGGTCGTACATGTCATTTGAGACAAGCCCGCATGATGCCCAAGCAAAAGAATCGCCATCTGTAGCATAATAAACACTTGATATATTTCTCTCTTGTAACTCAATTCTCTCTAGTATATAACTGATTAGCAGCACAGCTCCTCAACTAACATAAACTTCAAACTGAAACAACGTGCTCGTTGAAAAGCAATAGCACAAAAGATACGACGTGGTATATATATATATAAAGCACACATAATGCAGTGATCCGCGTTTGAATACAAGCGAATCATTGTCGTCCCCAACACAAGCATCACACAGTGCACACACCAATGAAACCCCTTCCAAGGTTACCCTATCCCCGATCTCACCATACCTATTCATTCCCCTGCCCCACCAATTACACGCCGATTTCAATAGCAACAAGCTAGGAAGCTTCGATCCACAACGCCACCACGCGCATTAAAACCAAGCCACGGATCTCACCGGGGATGACGCTCCCGCCGACGTTGGACCAGCTCCGGGACGGCGGCGCCAGAGCCGCCACCATGGGGCGCGGCGCCCGCCCGGATCTGACGCGGAGCTCCTAGGTAGGACGGCTCCCGAGCGGGCGGCTCCGAAGGGAGGAGACGGATCGATCGCGTTCGAGATCGGGGAGAGGCAGGCGCCGGGACGGTGGCGTGGCGTGGCTGCTTCCTCCCCGTCGCAACGGTAGTCGCCAGCGGGCGGCGGCGGCGTGGGTGGGCGTTTTGCGAGCAACGGATATGGCAAAGCCGGTTTTTTTTAATTAATTAATTAATTAATGATGATGAGAAACCGGTTTTATTTTGAGACTTTTTTGTCTTAATTATAAAGATTATAAAAGATCCTCATGTGTGTGAAAATCAGAAAAAATTTAGCTGGTCTTTAAGCGCCATTACTCGCAACTTTTTGGTCATCATGCCATAAACAAATCAAATATTCGAACTCTACAAAAATCGTCAAGCGACAAGTGTGAAAAGGCGAAAATGCCCTTAAGTTTTGATATGTTATTAATTTTTTGAGCATCTTAACGACTTTAAATGAAAAAAATTTTAAAACTGAAAATTGTAGATCTCGTCGAGATTTATAATTTTCATATAAAAGTTTTTTCATTTAATTTCGCAAAAAAAATATGATTTGATATGATTAATATATCTTAGAAAAATCATCATATTTTTTATGAAAAATGGTTTGAAATATAAAGCCTGAATCTCGAATCTGACGGAAGTGGCATGGATAACCCAAAAAGTTAGAATAGTGGCATCAAGATCGCTAATTTTTCCCAGAAGAAGGCATAAAAAAGGATTACGATCTTTTATAATGACACACAGGGAAAAGTCTCTCTTTCTATTTTTGATTGACGCCTCTCGTTTGGACGCTGGTTGTTTGGTGGGGCCGCTCGCGCGGTACAGACCCTAGTAACGGATGGGAAACAGTCCGGAAAAAAAATACTACTCCAATCGCTCTCAGTTTCGTATTTTACGAAGAAACTGAAAATGAAATACGGAATGCTGACCGTGATCGGAAAAATGGGGTCGAGAATTGAGGATATATCAAATATCGGTCAGGAATCGGTAATTCAAATCAGGAGGGCATAGTCGAATATTTTTTGCATTTAAAAATACCTGATAAATACCTGGTATTTTTACGATAATAGCTGGGATACATAGTTTTTATTACAAACTTAGATATATATATATATTATGATTTAATATAAAATTAAGGGAGTAGATAAGTAGCTTAAAATATTAGATAATCACAGTCCAAAAGAGGGAAAATATTATTTTCTCCATCCAAAAAAGAATGGAAGTATTGCTTTTCGGGGAGTCAAATCATCCTCTGACCAAATATATAAAAACTATTAATTAGTATTTACAACTCCGCAATAAATGTTATTAGATTAGTTTTGTAATATATTATTGTAATAAATCTATTTGAAGATATATCAGATTCATTTTGTAATATATTATTGTAATAAATCTATTTGAAGATATATCAATGTTGATATTCCTTTTTACGGTAATGCTCTCTGTCGAGTTGTTCGTCCCGCGCGGACGGGATGAACCCTAGATCTCGCAGACCAACGGCATACGGCGTCTGAGGCACCACCATGGGTGCCCGCCCACACCCGGATCTGACACGGAGCTCCTAGGTCGGAGGACTCCCGAGCGGCTCCGCAGGGAGGAGACGGATCGAGATTGGAGAGAGGCAATCGACGGGGAGGTGCCGAGACGGTGGCTGTTTCCTCCGGTCACAACGGTAGTCACCGGCGGCGGCGTGTGGGGCGTGGGGGCGTTCTGCGAGCAACGGATATGACAAAGCCGCTCTTTTTTTTAATGATGATTATTGATTAATGAGAAACCAGTTTCTATTTTTGTTTGACGCCTCTCGTTTGGACGCTGGCTGTTTGGTGGGGCCCGCGCGGTTCCGCTCCTTGCTAGGTAACGGATGGAAAACAGTCCGGAAAATACTCCAGTCCCTCTCAGTTTCATATTTTACACAGAAAATGAAAACGAAATACACGGAATGCTGATGATCGTGATCGAAAAAATGGGGTCGAGAACTGAGGGTATCAAATAGTGCGTAGCCTCCGCACGCCCGAACACTGTCCCCGTTCGGACGCCCGCGCTGCTGTATCCCGTCTCGAGTCCTGTGCGTGCCCGTCCACGTCTCGCCTGCTGTGACTGCCCACGTCAGTAGGCACCGCCTCCGGCATCCCACGCCTGACATTGAGGCGAGACAGCAGAAAGACGAGGATGGAGATGCAACACTCGATTTAGTTTTGAAACATCCAGATGTAACAATTGCAACATACGTACGAAAGCAAATGAAATATTTAAAACATGCGTCTGAAGCACTTGCAAAAACACCTGAAAAACACTTACCATTGTAAACATCTACATCCAGACACTTGCATCATATATGTGAAAATATATGCATCATTCAGATAAACACACTTGCAACATACGTCGTAAAAAACAGATGAAACACTGAGAACAGGAGCTTGCAACATATGTGTACAACCATTGCAACATGTGCAATATCCCGATCTACTTTTGCAACATCCGTATGAAACACTTGCAACATGTCTCTTAAACAGTTGAAACACTTGAAGCAGGCGCTTGAAACATGTATTTTTCACCTACGACGCAGTGCAAAGCGAGGGACGGCCGGTTCCGGCTAGCCGACAGCCGAGGATGGTGGCGCGGCCAGTTGCGCCTATGCCTGGCTTGGGCCTGGCCAGCGACGCCTCCCTCTCCTAGCCGCCTGGCCTAGGCACGGCGAAGGACGGAGCTCAGCGGCGCGCCGTGGGACAGAGGTGTCTCGCTAGACTCGTCGAGCACGAGCATGGAGCTTGGAGGCGGAGGACGAGGCGCTGGCAACCGGGTCCGGCTGCAGCTGCAGTTGGTGGGGCAGCTGGCAGCGTACCTGACGTGGAGGATTCCTCCTCTCCGTGAGAGACGAAGGTGCCGCAGGGACGGAGGCGGCGACACAGCAGATTGGGACGGTCGCAAGGCGCCGTGAAGCCGCGACGCATGAGCACGGAGTGGGGAGACAAGCTTCCATGGGGATTTGATTTTTTAGACGAGCGGCCCATGTGACAGTGAGTGGAGCAAGGCGTTCGCCCTTCCAAACATCTTAATGGTAGTATTACCGTATCGAATATCAGTGAGGAATCGGTAACTCAAATCTGGAGCAAGTTGTCGAATATGCATTTGAAAATAACTGATATTTTTATGATAATAGTCTCGATACATAGGTTTAATTCATGCTTAGATATATATTATGATTTGAAATTAAGGGAGTAGATAAGTAGCTTAAAATATCATGTAATCACAGTCCAAAAGAGGAAAAATATTATTTTCTCGGTCCAAAAAGAATGGAAGTATTGCTTTTTAAGGAGTAAAAAACCATCGTGACCAAATACATAAAAATATTAATATTTACCAATCCGTATTAAATGTCATTAGATTAATTCTGTAATATATTTTTTAATAAATTTATTTGAAGATATATCAGTGTTGATACTATTTGTTATAAATCTAGTTAGATTAGGGATTATTTGTATCATCGGGAAAGTGAGACTTCTATTTTCTTTGAATAGAGGAAGTATATATAAAGAAAAACACTAAAGGTCTATTTGGATGATGCAGTTTTCAAAAACTATAGTTTCACGTAACTATGGTTTTATAAGTAAAAGAGACACAAAAGAGTGGTTTAGAAAAAAATGGAGTTTCTAATGATCCAAAAAAGACTATAGTTTTGACAAAACCATGGCTTTATAGACTACAAGATTTGTTGCATCCAAGCACCCACTAGCTTTTGAAAACCAAAGTACTTCCTCCATCCTAAATTATAAGACATTTTTTGTTGTTCTAGATACGTTACTTTTGTGATATGTCTAGATATACATTATGTCTAGATGGATAGCAAAAGTAATGTATCTAGAAATGCTAAAGCATCTTCTAATTTGGAACGAAGGGAGTATTATATATATAAAACCATAGTATTTCTCCAATATTCAAAACTTTTGAATAAGTCAACTATTTTTAGTAGATTGATCATGGCCCAAGTAAAAGATCCCAGATTACATAATGGACTTACTTTTTTTTGAAGACTTACTTGACCATGTATGTTTATGGCAGTGCATCTTAGATTGCCTCATATATTGTATATTGTTTTAGTTTGAAGGTGGATCGGAGAGGTTTGCAGGTCACAAATGTCACATCTCCACTGTAATATAAATCAACTTACAGCCTGTTCGGTTGGCTGGTTCGTATCGTTGCTAGTTCGTTTATGTGAGAGAGAAGTACTATTGGCTGATTTAGGTGAACAGTACTCATATGAGGGGGCTGGCCAGCCCAGCCAGCCCAGCGATCATGCTGTTAGGCGTTGATGATAGACTTTTAATCATTGGCTTCTAAGGAGGTGTTAAGTAAAGTGAACTACAAGCTCTCCACGTTTATTTATAACCATATGCAAAGTGCTTCAGTTGCCTGTACTCAAATAAAAACCATTGTGGACAAAATACATTTCTTTCATGTGTTAGCTGGAAAACGCATAGGATAGTTAGGATTTTGAAAATACATTTCTTTCACGTCACTCGAAAATGCATAGGATTGTGTGGATTTTGAAACACGTAAGCACGGGCACAAACCTAGTAATAAACTCACAAGTCATTGTACTCCCACACAAGACAACAATAAACACTTAAGAACACAAACAGATGGAGCCTGTATCTTCTAGTCTTCTTCATATATCAATCACAGACCATTTATTCCATTTTATTTGTGGATCACATTATAACATTACACATTACAGTACTTATTTAAAAGTTCAAAAATAAGGATTAAGCTTATTATAGGTGATATAAACCGGGTGGACCGGAAGCTTAATTGATTAGCTGCTGCTGATGTAGTGGTTGATCTTGTCGTAGTACCTATCCCAGATCATGAGTCCTCCATAGTTGGGCACCTTCTGCGCGAACTGCAGCACGTTGTAGTAGAGGTCCTTCTGGAACATGTACGCGTCCTTGTCGGCCTCCGGCGACGCCACGACGCCGACGAACACGCGGCTGGCCGGGAACGCCGCCGCCCACTTCTCCCAGGCCTCCCTGTCGGACCAGGTGCACCTGAGGTCGCCGTACAGCCGGACGTGGACGCGGGAGAAGAGCCCCGTGGCGAGCGCCGCCTGCACCCCCGGGTGGTCCGGGTACGCGCACCGCACCGTGGCCGTCAGCGTGACGCCGAGCCGGCCGCGGTAGCGACTGTTGTACGCGTACAGGCGCCTGGCCAGCTCGTCGTAGTGGTCGCCGGCCCCGGCCGCGCCGCCGCCAGCCTGGCCCTGGTCGATGTAGAAGTCGACGCCGTCCAGCGCCGCGTCGCCGAACGGGCGGCGTAGTCCGGGGCGGGCGCCGCCGCCGAGGTAGGCGTCCCACAGGTAGGCCGCGAGGTCCGCCGCCGACTGCGCGGACGGGAGGGAGTAGTCGGCCGTGCCGGCCGCGGCGGGTCCGCCGATGGAGAGGAGCACGAGGATGCCTTTCGACTGGCAGTGCTTGACGTCGTCGCCGACGCCGGCGAGCGGGTGGCCCGAGAGGTCCAGCGTGTAGGCGCCGCCGCCGTGGCCGCCGAAGCCGCGGAGGAAGGAGATGATGACGGTGGTGTAGGTGCCGGTGTCGCAGGCCTCGCGCAGCGTGCCCTCGTCCTTGTTCCGGCCCCAGAAGACGGCCACGTCGCCCGGGCCGGTGGCCGCCAGCGTGCCCGGCGATGCCAGCAGGGAGAGGAGGACGAGAGCTAGGGGGAAGAGGAGGATAGACGGACGCCGCGTGTACGCCATTGTTGGCGGCCTTGTGGAGTGGTGGTGTGTGTGATGGGTGAAGATTGCGAGTGCGGAGCACGTGTATTTATGCATGGATCGGAGTGGCTAGGGTGACGAGGGGCATGATGATTATTGTTATAATGTTATCGGTTCCTAATCCACACGTTAGCCACACATTTGTTCTTCGTTGATGATATTATAAAAAAAAGGGTTTGCAGAAGCATCGTGAGTGAGAGAGTGGAGGACAGCACCGCAGAAAGCAGATGAGCTTGCACATGTTGACCCGTGTGTGAAGATGTGTCGGTGATCGACGACGACGTTGAACAAGGCGGCGGCTTTGCCAGGTAGCTGGCGTGGTTTGACTTTGACACCTGCTGCGTCCGGCTATGATATGATGAAGGCCAGCCTGGAACATAACCATTTCCTGAATCAATATACAAACTCGTGGCTTTAATCTGTTCAATGTGTGTAACGCTCGACACAAATAAGGCCCCGTTCATTTTCGAGAATGGACACCAGGAATAATTCTCAGCCGGAACCGTTACTTAATTTATATAAGTTTTCGTTATCCGGAACGATTCCTGACATCAAAATGCCCTAACTGAACGAGTCCTAATAGGGAAAAATTCAGTACGGAAGGGCTAGAGCCCAGAAGTCTGGCCGTAGGACACGTTCGAACGTTGCTCCAGAGAGCCTGTGTCACGTTCATCCGTAGCCTCGTGCCTCTTTCCCTATAAAAATGCCTCATGCCTCGCTAAGCGATATGCCCTATCTGCATCCGCAGGCCATCCCCATCTGCAGGCCAACACTGGCCCCTGCTCCTCCACTGCTGCCCTACGTCCAACTTGGTCATGCTGGACCTCGCTGGTGGCGATGGAGACGAAGGAGACAATGAGGCGAGGCAACAGAAGGCGAGGAGGAAGATGCAGCACACAATCTACTTGTGAAACATCCAGATGCAACACTTGCAACATATGTCTTAAGACTGATGAAACATGCATCTGAAGCACTTGCAAAAACACTAGAAAAACATTTGAAACCATTGTAAACATACACAACATCCAGATAAAACACTTACAATATATGCACGAAACATATGCAACATCTAAATAAGCACACTTGCATCGTATGTCTGAAAAAAAACAGATGAAACATTAGGAATAAAACCTTGCAACATATGTGTACAACTATTGGAACATATGCAACATCCCCGATCTACTTTTGTAACATCTATATGAAACACTTGCGACATACCTATGAAACATCTAAAACACTTGAAACATGCGTTTTGCAACATGGGGAGGCTAGGGCCGGTCGAATCCAGCTGTTAGGATCAGAGCTGGCGACGAGTGGTAGCGCGTGAGCACCACCGGCACCAGCGGCAGCGCGAGCACCACGACCACCACCAGCGCCACCAGCACTGGGCTTGCCTCGGCCAGGCGGGCAGCGTGTGCGATGGGCGGAGCGAGCACCGCCAGCATCAGCGGTAGCTGCAGCGCACGAGCACCACCAGTGGAGAGGAAGGATGGTGGCAGGCAGGCGGCCACCGCGGCGGAGCAGTTGCGGCACACAGCGGCGGTGTAGGAGACTGTGGCCTCGATGAGTGGAGGGTGGGTTTTCGGTTCTGGAGAGTAGACAACGACCGAACGATTTCCAAATAAAAAAATGCGAGCATACACTACTGGAATCTCGCATTTTTCTATGGGTGATAAATTTTTCTGTGCGTTTTTTTCGATACGTACAGAAAAATTACGATTTTTCTGTCGGTTCCAAAATATCCCGATAGAAAAATACTAAAACCCACAGAAAAATCGTATAATTTTTCTGTGCGTGACAATACACACACGGAAAAAATCAGCACTCACAGAAAATGCAATTTATTCTATCGGTTCTTTCAAAACGCACAGAAAAAAATATGTGCACACACAGAAAAAAAAATCCTAACCCTAACCCGCCGGCCGCCGCGCCCCCAAACACCCTCTCACGCACTAGACCGCGCCCCCTCCCTCACTCTCTCCTTTCAGCGCGCCCCTCCCTCTGCGACTCAGCGCGGGGGCTCCTCCCTCCCGAGCAGCGCCGCCACTCCCTCTCCTCCCTCTCCCTCTTCATCGACGTGGCCGGCGCGGCCCCTCTCCTTCACCCCCGGATCCGGCCAAATCCATGGCGGGCGCACCCCAGGCGGCTAGATCTGGCGTCACTGGTGGCTCGAGGACGAGGCGGGGCCGCATCCGGATCCGTCGTCGTCGTCACCGCCTGAGCAGATCCGCGCCCTCCCCCTTCTTCTCCCCCGCCGGCGCCCCTCCCCTCCCCCTTCTTCTTCCCCGGTGGGTGCCCTTCCCCTCCCCCTTCTTCACCCGACCGGATCCGGCCCTCCCTCTCTCGGATCCAGGCGCGCCGTCCCTCTCCCAGGCGTGGCCCTCTCAGCGCACGACCCCTCCCAGGCGTGGCTCTCTGGGCGCCTCCCCCTAGCTCACCACCCTCCCGGACACGGCCCTCCTGGGCGCATCCCTCATGGTGCGCTGCCCCTCCCGAGCATAGCCCTCACGACGTGCGGGCCCTCCCGAGCATGGTGGATCTGGAGCCCCTTCTCAGCCCGACGTCCAGATCTGCAGCTCCAAGCGCAACCACATCGAGGCGATTCTGGCTCAAGTGCAACCTCCTTCCAATTAGGGCCGAGGTGAGCCCTTTGCCAACGACAAGCACCCACAACACAAGCCAGGTATGCATGTTCCTTCTCTTCCCTTTTGTGCAAATTTGAGAACTAACCCTAATCTAAGCTATTTGGTTATGTGTATTCAGAACAGGTGATCTAATCCCATGTAAGGTACTAAGCTATCTCCACTTTGCTAAAGCACAGTTGTTTCTAAGTTTATTGATGGATTAAATTTACTTTGACATTGCTAAAGCTGCTGGTTGTGGACTGAATTTTGTTAAACGACTAGTCTTGATTTTTTGCACTACTGCTGCCTTGATGTTGTTTCAGGTAATCGACCATATATGACTGTTTTAGTGTTTTACATAGCACTGCATATAGACTTTAGTGTATTAGGAGTATGCTTCTTTCTAATTCCACCTTTTTTACTGTGTGCAACACTACAAATCAAGACCCGAGTTACAAAACTGATTTTTACTGTACAATTCTCTTAGTATGCACTATCACATTCAAGTTATATCATGGTATGTAGAGATAGCACCTGCCTTGATGTTAGTCCTTATTTTTTTTGTATGCCATTGTTGATAAAAAAACAGACATACCCTGTTGTGCTTAAGGAAGATGAAAGTGACATGTAAGATTACTCTGTGCACTTCATTTTTGCTCTTAGTTGATGTTCATGCTATTTTTTCTTCTCTATTTTAAGTGCCTACTAGGTGCAATATTAAATTATTTTTGTAGTCAACAATCTATAGGCAACAGATAGAGCACACTATGTGATTGTAGTCAACAAAGATGGTATTGGTGAACCCAGCCAGACATACTAGGCATTCAGGGAATTTGCCAATATGAGATGACCCAAATGATTTAAGTGAATAGCTCTATCTTGAGTTGGTAGTTGCTATCAGACACTATCTTGAGTTAGGAGCATCTGAATTGCCCACTGGTGTTGCAGCCAGATTACCCCAGGAGTCTTCTGTGGCAGATCACTCCATGTGTCTGATTCTTTTGGGACTTTCAGATGCTCATTAGACTCCATCTTATCTTTCTCACCCCAACTGGATCCTGCATTAGACTCCATCTTATCTTTCTCACCCCAACTGGATCCTCCACTACTCCAGCCTCCCCAATCAGTGGAATTGTCCGGCACCTTAGCATGCACTTCCCATGAATTATCTTGATCTGCTGGCTTTGCAGCAGCTCCAACTCCACTACCCAGCCTCCCCAGTCACCAGAATCATTCGCGGCACTAGCATTTTGTTTCCATCTTGAGTTCATTGTTGTGCCATTTTCCCATGAGCTGCCTTTCTGAATATTTTGCTCTCCAACTTAAGTATTATACAACACCATGCATTAAAAGTTAATATTTCTATGTCATGTCTGGTTGTGTTAGGATTAAATTAAAAAGAGATCTAGTGAGATTGATATGTGGTTCGTAGTGGAATTGAAAATACAGTTGCGTATATGTTGCTCACGTCTAAAAATTCAGACCATGCATTAGCAGTTACTCTGTCTTTGAGGTAAAGAATGTGTCAGGCTCAAATGGTAGCAGCAGCTTATTCAAATTGTAGCAGCTAGGGGTAGCACTTATTAATTCTTTAACCCAAACAAAATCATTACATTGATCTGGTTGGTGTAATTCAATTTTTGGACAAATGGATTATACGTTTATGACTGCTGTTATGTCTTTCTATTGGTTGTATGTCTTTCTCTAACATAAAATGGTATATATGCTTCTACATATTGAAACAATGTCTTATTTCTTAGCAATAATTTGGATATTTTTGTAAAAGCGCTGACTAGTATAGCACCTCATGTATGTTACTAGTTTGGTACATGTCAAACTGCCTGTTAAAACCATTTGTTTTGTTTGTTAAAACAATATCTTGAATATCTTGCATATATCAACCTAATCAATCATTTTGATACGTGATATTTGTGGAGCTGAGATGATATGGAACCCCGGTTTAGTGTGCCACCGCTTCTCCCCTTCCCTAACTATGCCTTGTGACTTTTTTTGTTTTGTACTACTCTTGAGTGGTCAGAAGAAGAATCAAGTTTCTATTAGGGAACTTCGCACTTTAGCACCTTATGAGCTGGTACTTGGGATATTTTGTTCATTTTGTCGCTTAACTAGGATGGCTTGTACCAAAGACAAGCAACCAGTTCTATGGTCAGTTCAATTCCCATTAGAGAGGAGAGAAATTAAATTAAGCTCTAGGTAAAATTAAGTTGCGCTTGTCATCTTGATAATGGGTAAATCTGAGCCATTTCTCGAGTTCTTTTGCTCTTGATATTGGGTAAATTTACGGAGATGGTCACTTTGTCTTCTTTTTTGCCCCGGCATTTCCCCACGTGTCCCGATCTACATTCAAACTCGCCCATTCCAAATCTTTGGGATGCTCCCAATTGCCATGGCCATCATCAGACTTCTTCTCCTAGGCACCATCACCTCCATCTTCTTTTCTTTTGTCCCATGTATTTTCTGATTTGCCCCATGGGTCATTTTTATTCTGATTTGAATCCACCTGTGATGGAAGGTTTGGATGCCCTACTTGCGGTAATGCATTACTATGTCCTTACAGTTTTTCTTTATCGAATTTGTGCTTTATCTCAATGTCTTGTAGTAAATATGATGGCAACTGCTTTCAAAAATCTAAGCATTTGGTTAAGCGTGTTGATCCAGAAATAGATGGTAAGTAATGCACTCTTTAACAGGAAGTTCATGCTTGGGGGAAATCTATGATACAAACCTTTTTTTTATCCATGCAGGATACCCTCAGGAACAATCCCATTTAACAAACAAATGGTTTAGCTCAAAGTCATCAAAGAAGGTAATACTCATGTAGTCATGTCATCTTCACAATTTTCTTCTGTATGCTCCTAGAATATCGCTCTTGTGAATATCTATTGCATATCAGCACCAAAGGAACTTTTGAGGAAAATTCTGTTATATCCTCATTAGTGAGCATATGTTGATAGATCAGTTATCTGTCTTTTTATGTTAGCAAAAGGAAAAGGCAGCAAGTTTACTTGTTTAGCTTGTGTAAGCTTCTGTAGCTGGTTCACTATTTATTTTAATTGTATCTTGTCTGTTAACGAGCTTGGAAACAATATGATGCATGTAAGTTGTCTAAAAGGAAGCCCACGGTCCACCAAAATGTTTGTAAGACAGCATAGCTCTCAGTACTTGTGTTTCTATTATGCATTATTAAGCAACAGAGATATTTTTGTGCCAATTTTAAGACCTTTCCCTATATAAAGAAATGCTGTCAGTTGACCCTAGTTTTGTCAATGGCACATTTATCATTATTGCTGATCTTTCCTTTTATGGTGTTATATGTAAACATATACCTCTGACTGTTGTTACTTCTGTCATTGATGGCTTGAAAAAACTTTATATCGTCTTTGGAAGTTACATACAAGTTCAATGATTTCGTCTCCCCTTTGCTGGTACATACTGTATTCCCATATTTTGGATACTTTTAGGAAACAGAAATGACTACTTTCCTATGTAATCATTGTAGTATTCATGCTGACTGTTCTTACAAGTAGAGATGAAGTGCAAGGTGAAGCAGTTTACAATTGGTTGAACAAGAAAAAATAGTTTGGTTTCTTTTTCGATATCCATATTTATGAATTCATTGTAGTATTCATGTTGAACATGTAGATGACTGGATATCATATCAGTATATACGATATATGTGTTGATAGATCAGAGTGATTCTATTTTTGACATAAGTGTTGACTCCATTCATGATGAACCACTAATTTGTGTATTATTTGAATGAAACCTTGTTGGTCATGCACAGAAAGTACTGTATGGAAAATATATATTTTAATATGCTGTTGCTACTGTTTTAAAATAATTTTTTTGTGTGTTTAACTCTTTTTTTCTGTGAGGCTGGCTACACAGAAATATTTTTTTAATCTGGGTGAAATGAATTTTTCTGTGAGTTCACCTAAACCGACAGAAAAACATGTGTTTTTCTGTGCGTTTATTACTTTTTTCTGTGTGGATTGACACACAGATAAATTAGTTTTAATCTGGGCGAAAATAATTTTTCTGTGCGTGTGAGACCCACAGAAAAATTGTTTCTGACGGTTTATTTTCTGTCATTATATTTTTGTGGGTATTTTTCTGAGGGTACACCGTCAGAAAAATATTTTTCTGATGGGATTCGCATTTTTCTGTGTGTTTTCGCACCCACAGAAAAAAGCGAGATTCTAGTAGTGATAGTGTAATACACTTGTTGGGCCGTTCATGCCAGCATCATGGCCCACGACAACATCAGCGTCCGGAAGATCGGATGTCCACTCCTAAGCATTTCCTAATTTAGTTGGGATAGTCGGAACAACCATCGCGATAATGTCCATACATATATGCATCTAATGTATCAGAGGAATATACTTTTCTTTCTAAATATTCCTCCTAAATTTTAGCAACAGTTTCATGGGTCAAATGCATACACACGGACACGTGTCATGCATCTACGGTGAGTGCCCATAGTTGGTCCATGGGAACAGTCCCACTTAATTTTTTATTATTGTTCATTACTTGTAGTGTGGATGTATGATTGTTGTAGTATATACATCCTGACGTGACTCTAATGAATTCGAAGATCATTCCATGTGCTTCCCAAGCTCAGGTGAGATTTTCCCAATTGAAACAACCCTGCACACATGTATTATTTGAGTAAATCTTTAGTGTCATGTAATAGTGGACTTAAAACACTACTAAAAAACTACTTTATGAGGCGCCACTATTTTTTCAGAAGTGGTTCTCATTCCTCTCTGCCCTCTCTCCGCCATCGCTACCATGTTCACCCCTAATGAACTTGGGCTACTATGAGTGTGCCACTATGGCAGAACCGCTTAATCTAATGCCTCTCAGGAGTACTTGTCTTCCATTAGACGCTAAGAACTCAAGGAACGACACCAAATTACGCAGTTCCGTCGGGCACACCCGAAAGAAGAAAAAAAATCCACATTTTTCCGTCAGGATCACAAATGAGAGAATAAAGCTTACATCATTATTAACCATTTCTTACATCACTTTACATGTAACATTAGAGTATAACATTTATTATTTATAATAGCGGCATATGAACATGGTATCAGAGTTATGAACAATTTAAGTTAACAGCGGAATATAAACATGTGATCAGTGGAAATAAATATCTATTCATGACATGATGAAGCATTGATATATAAACTATGACGACAGATTATAAAACTTCCATTTATAAAAACATTTAGTGAGAGTTATAAATAAAACTATGATTACAACGTAAAGGGATCCTCTCTGAGCCCACCATGAGAAATCCACACACAAGGTCAGCTCTAGCATCCGTCTGTCACCTGCAGCAGAGGGAAATAAAACTCCGAGTACTCAATTATACTCAGCAAAACTTACCCGACAAGAGGAAAAAAATACTCCAAGGATATGCAAAGCTATCTGGCTTGTGGGTTTATTTCATCTGCAGGTAGCATTACTAAGTGTGCGTCCTTATATTCGATTTTTATTAGCAGTCGCATTAGTTCATTAACTAACCATTCTATGTAAGCACCTGTGCTACTTTCAAGCAGGTGGTAAGCAATCAAATTCAGTTTTACCATCTTTCATCTTCCAGTTCTTACTATGTTGCTAGATTGTAGACAAGTCATATTGGAACGCCGGCGATTCGTGAATCAATGCCCCCGCTGGGTACCCTGAAACACACGCCCCGCTTGTACCCCAGGCACAAGTAGGACCAACCCACTACGCTCTTGTCATGGGGTATAGGTCCCCGTCCAAACTGGGACTCCAAGCCCCCGCCCCTGAATCTCGGACTCAGTGCGGTGCAAGGACCTCCACCCAAAAACCACCCTAACAGTCGGTCCAGAAAGAGCTGAAACCCATGACAAGAGAGTAACAAGTCTTCCCTGCGCCCATACCCAAGTATGTGCTCGGGATAATAAGTCTATGACCTGCCTAGAACCCAATGCAATGGCCGGTCCTTAATCGACACAGACAGGGAAAACAACCCTGTTGGCCGCAGGACACAACCTCTTACACCCATTAATACCCATACCATATCCCTGTCCGGTCTCCATTTTCTTTTCCGCCATTTTATATATTCCAAGTGATAATAATACAATAATATATTTTCTATCTCTCACGAGTGACACGCAATCACTCGACTTCTATCGGAGTCCTATAGCATAGCAATCTACATGATCCTGTCATACTAGTAAGACTCATAGGATATATATATATATATATATATATATATATATATATATATATATATATATATATATATATATATATATATATATATATATATATATATATATGCAAGTTGGTTTCAATCAACTCCTTAAAACTTAATACACAAATATAATTTAAATTACAGAAAAGTAGGGGTTATGCACTGGAGCTTGCCTGGGTAAGATATAACAAAAAGTTAGCATTCCATCTTTGTGACATGATCTCCAAAAGTGACTCCGCGATCCATCGATGTCCCTATTATGATATGCAATGCGATGCAATGGAAAGACGTAATTAATCAACTACAACCGTGACTCATAAAATATGATTCACGCCTTTCAAGTTAACGAGCTAGTTCTAACAATTAACGTACCAATCTACGTATCAACATCGTCGAGAAAGGTGTCATTCCCGACAAGTGTTTTAGTTATACAATTCCAAGGTGTTTTTATTTCATTCTATCGATTTAATAATTATTCAAAATAGGGCATCATTATCTATCTAGCAACTAATTATTCTGGGGCTACAAAAATTATAATGAGCAGCTAATAATATTAGGAATTTATTATAAAATTTTTAGAGTTAATACAATCATCGATTTATCTTAGAAATTCCTACAAGTTCACATTTTAACAATATTAAACATTTGAAAATAATTAGAGCAACCCTAAAAACATATAGAACTTATGTGAACAAAATACACTATTCGGTAGATCATGATTTTAGAAATTTAACAAAATTAGTTTCATAATTTTTGGACAACTACACAAATTTATATTGATTTTATAATTTTATTTCCTAAACTAAATTAGCAATCGCTTTAGAAAGCTAAAGGGCCAGCGGCCACCAAAACAGCCTAGCGGCCCGCTGCGGACCATGAGGGGGCGCGACCGCGCTCGGTGCAGGTGGCCTAGCAGCGGCGATAACAGCGTGGGCGGCCCAGGCACATAGGCAGCGGCCCAGGCACGAGCGGCACAAGCCGGCCCGGCGCGCGGACGACGGCGACCGGTCGGCCCAGCGCGCAGACGCAAGCGGCCCAGCAAGCCGAAAGCGACCGGCCCACGCGGCGTGGCCTAGGCATGGGCGTGCATTTTGGAAAAACGTCCCCTAGCTTCTATCTATTCGGCATGTTACTGTTCATATGATTCACAGTTATTGCATTGGGAACCCTAAAAACTCTCTATTTCCATTTCTCACCTTGGCTCCTTCCTATGTCATAGCAGAGGAGCAGAGGAGCTCTGGCCGGCAATCAATCCTGGCCGGGGAAGGCACGACAGCGGTAGAGAATCAGCCGCGGGGCAACGACAGACCTGGACGCGCACGGGTGTGGCCAAGGCAATCCCTGCCGTGGCACGGCAGCAGCGGGCGCGACGGGCGACGGCAGCAGCGGTGGAGTTGCTACGGGGCGCGATGGCTGGCGAGGGCGGCTCCACGACATTGGCAAACATGGCACCGGAGTGGACGACGACGAGGCAACACTCTGGAGGGTAGTGCAGCGGGGCCGTAGCTCCCGCGTGGGGCCGTGGGGTTACGCGATTGCGCGCGAGGGGAAACCGACGACGGGCGGGAGGCATGGCGACGACGGGGATGCTGAAGTGGCGTGGGGGAGCAGGGGAGGTAGTGTGCTGGACTCGGCATGGAAAGATGGCCAGCCATGGCGCGAGGTGGTTACGGGTAGTGAAACAGCGGCGGGGGCGCTTCACCGGCTCCGGGCAGCAAGCGGGCCGGCGTGGATGACGGGTGCTTTGCTCGACTGTGGCTTTAGGGAAGGTGCTCAGGAGGACGATGCAGTGGGGCTCGGATGCACCTTCATGTGTGGTGGCCGACGACAAAAGCGGCCATAGGTGCGCACAGCAGGTCGCCCGGAGCAGTGGGGAGTGGCATCGGTGGCGTGGAGCTGCGACCATTGAGGAGGAGGCTGTGGTGCACAGCAACATGGCACGAGCGCATGGGAGAGGCAGCGGTCCAGAGCGGGCCATGTGGGCTCGCATGCGCTCGCTCGGGGGAGGGCTGACAACAGCGAGCGTGAGGCACGGCGCGGCGGCGCGTGACCATGGCGATAGCTCAGCAGAGAGAGGGGGACCGGACGAAGGCAAGGAAGGGCAGACGCTCGAGGAGAGTGAGGAGTCATGCGCGGCTTGTCACCAACTTCATAGGCACGACGTGGGGGGGGGACAGGGCGGGACGACATAGCTTGGCCGGCAGCGGCGCGGCTGAGCGCGCACAATTAAGCGAGAGGACATGGCGTGGGCAGGGATAGAACCATGTGCTCCCTTTCTGATGCCCCTGCGCAATGGACCTGTTAAAAGTGTGGGCTCCGTTGCATTAATGAAATCCCATCTGCATTAGATGACCAAGACCATTAGGACAGCAGACGCATGGATAGAGCAAGGCAGGTGCCAACCAGGCTGGGACGAGGCTTGTGAATGCACGAGATGACCGCCAAGCAAACGTGGCAAGACCAGCAGACAGAGGGGAAGCAAGCAGCCGGCAAGGCCAACAAGCTTGGTCCTATCTCATAACGCGCACGTTGTACCGATGAGGTAGGTGAGCTGAGTGGCCAGCGACACTTTCATTATTATTTTAAAACTAACAACACCACATTAGCACTCGAACAAGCATACCAACATATTCATGATGTTCATATCTTACCGATGATACGATTTTTCCTATTTATATTTTATATTATTTTAATTTCCAGAATTCATTTTCTAAAACAACTTTATCCACTTACAAGCATAGCTAAAGCTCTAAGGTTTTATTATTTAGCAAATGTTTACTTTCAACAATTTTGTTTATAAAAATTGTTTTTCATGCTTAATCACATAAACAAGCCATTCGCCCTTTGATTTGCTATCAGACATTTTTAAGCACTAGTCCATACGTCATACTAACTCATAGAAACAAAACATCTTGGAACTAATTAACCCGTTGTTCAAAATAATTCACCAAAATGGACACTTTTAAACATAAGTCAAATTTTAAAATCCAAGAAAATCGTTTCGGTAAATCCTCTTATGTCTAAATCTCGGTGCTAAGCAAGCTCGTAACACCAGAGGTGTTACCACCAACCCCCCTTAAAAAGAATCTCTTCCCGAGATTCGAAGCAAGAACCAGAAGAGGGGAAACACGATTACATTTCATAGATCAGAGATTACACGAAAGAGTACACGTCTTCGAATTCTAAACCACATAGGGATTTAGGGATACCTTGCTAAGAGCAACCTAATCCAACCAAAACTTGACCCAAAAGTCGAGATAGACGAGGGCTATGGAGAAACAACAAGATAATGATTATCCAAAACATGGCGTATGACCAACAGATCCAGAAATAGGAGACCAAAAAATCAAACATCATGAACCCTAAGACAAAACTAACCAAAGGGAACTTGAACTTCTTCGAAAACCAGATCCTCCTTCTTCTCAGATTACACAATCACCATGGACTGACAAATCGAGTTCCACAATGATGACTGGATCTCATAGCTCTGCGTTGGGTTCGATGGGATGGGAATGGAGAAGAAGGGCAAGAACCAAGGGTATCTTATAGTGGTGAACGGAGGTGGGACACAACGCACCAGAAGTGGAGACGGCGTAGATGTGGTACATAGAAGATTCATGCTGTGGGGATAAGCACGGCCATGGTGTGCTCCCTACGCAAGCAAGTGGAGGGGAAATAAAGGAGGGAGATAAGAGGGTGCGCTCGGCGAGGGAGGCGTGCAGGCGATCGTGTTCCCAAAAGAAGAAAGAAGGGAGGGGGAAGGGGGGGGGTCCGGTACAGGGACGAGGGTGCGGGGTCGAGAGCCGACCGGATACCGAGAAAAGGAGAAGCGCATAGTGCACGGGGACGTCAAGTGCGACACGTTGCCGCGGCCAAGCAAGAACAGAGTGCTAATGGACCCGACACCGACGGCGTCCGCAGGGCACACAATGAAATAACCCGGCATGCGTAGTGTTGTCAAACTAAACACAGGGCTTGGGACATGACGCCCACTCAGGCTTTTCTAATTAGTCCCTACTACCCGAGGCTAACTTTCCTTGCTACTCTTCTTTTTCTTTCCCTTCCTTGACCACATCCATCTTTCATGTAGACTAAGACCATGTCACACGTTCTTCCTCCAAAACCACCTCCTCTTGTTTACTTTGAGAGAACACTATTTCATCAACCCATTGTGGATTTCCCGTTTGAACACCTGAATATTTCCAAGGAGAAGATTTTGTAGAAAAACGGTACGACGGTGTGACTTGGTAAAGGTACTTGGTCAACAACCTCAATACCAGCGCGTGCTGAGCAGCATCACCATGTGGCAACTGTTCCACAGGGAGCCCTCAGTTTTGCCATGGCACCATAAGCTATTAACCAGGCAACTCTTACCAACTTACACGCCATGAAGGCGGTGGGGTCATAGACCACAGAGTAAGGGGAGTATTACAAGGGAAGATTCAACAACAAGGGTTCCTTTCTCAACAAGGGACAAGGAATTCAAATCCAATGACTGATTTGATTTAAAAAGATTCAAGTGTTCTGCTAGGACATCCATAATTAGTCGATATAGTGTCCAATGTTCTCCAGTCATGGATGGTCTGCTGGTGTCCGAATGGTAACTTCTCTTGTAACCCTCTTAGCATCGCCCTTGAAAACTCTAAGCACGTCTCATGAGACTTAAGGTAGATGGACACAATAAACATAGCAAAATAACTAAAATGCATATTCCAACGGTCTTATACGGGTACAACATACAGGCATTCACTCTCCTATTCATGACACATCATTAACCTTCCCTACGATCAGACTACCTTAACAACTATGGACGAAAAACAATGGCAAGGGTACAATACTAGAGCACAGCGATGAAAAGCACTACAACTATGGGTACATCATCCCAAGGCAACTAATCTACTCTGGACCACGCATCTTCATTCCCGGGCTCGGTGGATTCTTCTACCGCCCTGGCTATGGATCTGCCTCTTCTCTCGGTAATGGCTGAGTGAGAGGAATCAAGGGCTCTACTTCTGACACTTCTGATGGTGGAGGTGCTGGCGGCATTGCAACACCGGTTCTCCTTCTTTCTGGCAGATGGACAGGGATCCCCTCCACGATTAAGGGATCCTGCCGTTCCACAACCAGTGTCCTCCACTTGGCCCTGGTGACAAGATAGGCCTCTCCCAACTGATGGATATGCCGATCTTCAGCCTCCTTTAAGGCTTCCAATATGGCAGTCTCCCAACTCTCCGCGGCTACTGCACTGGCATGTGCTTCGGCCAGCTGAACCTGGAGCATCCAGGAGAATATCTCAGCTTCCTTGGCTCGCCAGAGGCACTTCTTCAGCTCCGAGGCTTGCCGGTCATACTACTCATCCAGAGCAAGCAGGTACATGGTCAAGTGCACCACGGTAGGACTGTCTTCTTGCGCATACCACCCGTGTAAAGCCTCCATGCGAGCCCTCCAAGCCCATTGATTCTTTTCCAAAGGTGGAAAGAATCTCATGGGGGTTCGGGCAATGGGATCTTCATAGATCCGGCAAAGGTACCGCAAGGCTTTGCGAGCCACAACCTGGTAGGTGTCGACGAAGCAAAACCCAGTTGCAGTCACATTCTAGGCTTCAGTGATGTCGGGGAACTCTTCACTCTTCCTAATATAGACGGTAACCTCACACCACTCGCTGCCATGCTTTTCATACTCATGGCTCTCATACTCGGGATGATCTTTGACTCCGAGCTTTTGCAGGGTGGCATGCAGGATTCTGGGAAAACCCTCAACGTTTAGGCAGTAACTACTAACCCAGGCTACTGCCATTCCTGGCGGTGGTTGTAAGGAAGGACTGAGCGAAAAGCTTGCTCAAAGGAAAAGCTAGGCGAGCTAAAGCGTTGAGTGGTGGTACTAATGGGTAAGCCAGGCTTTGCTTATAAAGGCGGAGCATTCAGTGGTCCTAGCACAGTCCACCAGGGTTCCTGCGTGGGATCACTACTAATGAATCAACCAAAATTCCACGCGTTCGAGGCGAGCAATGTCCGAGGCCATTACTGATTAGTACGACTAAAGGGCAAGGGCCCGACAAGAGCACAGAAAAGAGTACGGGAAGACGTGGGTCACGACCGGCGTAAACCACGGGTGAACGCGGAGCACGAAGCCACAATGCGGAAATAACTCCAGAACAGGAACAGTTCAGTCTTACACAATACGACACGCGGGACACCTATGGATGGCTTATCCGCAAGCAATACAACACTACAATGCACAATCAGGATTTGCATGAATGCATGTCCTATACGTCCTTCCACTGTTGCCAACATATAGGGCAACCGTTCTTAGATTTTTGGCACATCGTTCTCTCTCTGTAGCTAGTCAAAACATTCAGACTAGGCTCGGGGTCGGTGTACCTATAGAAAACTTGATTAAGCCTACCTAAGTCAGCAGAGTGCCATCTATCCTGGATACATAACCATAGTAACAGGGCTACTTATATAACTTCGCAGTAGAACGCCCTAACTTTTGAAAAGAATTTGTTGTCAAATTTTATTTTAGAAAAGGTTTTTGAAGCTTTATTTTCTCATTTATGCTCTAATACCACCTGTGGCAGAACCGCCTAATCTAATGCCTCATAGGAGTACTTGTCTTCCATTAGACGCTCAGTACTCAAGGGAGGACACCAAATTACGTAGTTCTATCGAGCACACCCGAAGGGAGAACCCAAAAATCCACATTTTTCCATCAGGATCACAAATGAGAGAATAAAGCTTACATCATTATTAACCATTTCTTACATCATTTTACATGTAACATCAGAGTATAACATTTATTATTTATAATAGCGACATATGAACATGTTATCAGAGTTATGAACAATTTAAGTTAACAACGGAATATAAACATCTATTCATGACATGATGAAGCATTGATATATAAACTATGACAACATATTATAAAACTTCCAATTATAAAAACATTTAGTGAGAGTTATAAATAAAACTATGATCGCGGCATGAATCCTCTCTGAGCCCACCAGGATGAATCCACACACAAGGGTCAGCTCTAGCATCCACCTGTGACCTGCAACAGGGGGAAATAAAACCTTGAGTACTCAATTGTACTCAGCAAGACTTACCCGACAGGAGGAAAGAAAAGACTCCAAGGATAAGCAAGGCTATCTGGCTTATGGGTTTATTGCATCTGCTGGAAGCATTACTAAGTGTGCGTCCTTATATTTGATTTTTATTAGCAGTCGCATTAGTTCATTAACTAACCATTCTATGTAAGCACCTGTGCTACTTTTAAGCAGGTGGTAAGCAATCAGAATCATTTTTACCATCTTTTATCTTCTAGTTCTTACTACGTTGCTAGACTATAGACAAGTCGTACCAGAACGCCGGCGATTCACGAATCAATGCCCCCAGCTGGGTACTCTGAAACACACGCCCCACTTGTACCCTAAGCACAAGCAGAACCAACCCACTACCCTCCTGTCATGGGGTCCAGGTCCCCGTCCAAACTGGGACTCCAAGCCCCCGCCCCTGAGCCCTAGACTTAGTGCGATGCAAGGACCTCCACCCAAAAACCACCCTAACAGTCGTTCGGGAAGAGCCGAAACCCATGACAAGAGAGTAACAAGTCTTCGCTGCGCCCATACCCAAATATGTGCTCGGGATAATAAGTCTGTGACCTGCCTAGAACCCAATGCAACGGCCGATCCTTAACCGACACAGATAGGGAAAACAGTGTAACCAAGCTATGCCCCGTTGGCCGTAGGACACAACCTCTTACACCCACCAAAATCCAAACCATATCCCTACCCGGTATCCATTTTCCTTTCCACCATTTTATATATTCCAAGTGATAATAATAGAGTAATATATTTCCTATCTCTCGCGAGTGACATGGAATCACTCGACTTCTACCGGAGTCCTATATCATAGCAATCTACACGATCTTGTCGTACTAGTAAGACCCATAAGATAAAGATATAAATATATATATATATATGCAAGTGGGTTTCAATCAACTCCTTAAAACTTAATGCACAAATATAATTTAAATTGTATAAAAGTACGGGTTCTGCATCGGAACTTGCCTGGGTAAGACATAACCAAAAGTTAACATTCCATCTTCATGACATGATCTCCAAAAGTACCATTTCTTTAGCAACTCCCGATGACTCCATGATCCATCGACGTCCCTATTATGATATGCAATGCGATGCAATGCAAAGACGTAATTAATCAACTACAACCGTGACTCATAAAATATGATTTACGCCTTTCAAGTTAAGGAGCTTGTTCTAACGACTAACGTACTAATCTATGTATCAACATCGTGGAGAAAGGTGTCATTTCCCAACAAATATTTTAGTTATACAATTCCAAGGTGTTTCTTTATTTCATTCTATCGATTTAATCATTATTCAAAATAGGGCATCATTATCTATCTAGCAACTAATTATTCTGGGGCTATAAAAATTACAGTGAGCATCTAATAATATTAGGAATTTACTGTAAAATTTTTAGAGTTAATACAATCATAGATTTATCACAGAAATTCCTACAAGTTCACATTTTAATAATATTAAACATTTTAAAATAATTAGAGCAACCTTAAAAACATATAGAACCTATGTGAATAAAATACACTATCCGGTAGATCATGATTTTAGAAACTTAACAAAATTAGTTTCATAATTTTTGGACAACTACACAAATTTATATTGATTTTACAATTTTATTTCCTAAACTAAATTAGCAATCGCTTTAGAAAGCTAAAGGGCCAGTGGCCACCAAAACAGCCTAGCGGCCTGCTGTGGACCACGCGGGGGCGCGACCACGCTCGGCGCAGGCGGCCCAGGCGCACAGGCACCGGCCTAGGCGCGGGAGGCACAAGCCAGCCCAGCAAGCCGGAAGCGGCCGGCCCACGCAGCGTGGCCCAGACATGGGCACTCATTTTTAAAAAACATCCCCTAGCTTCTATCTATTTGGTATGTTACTATTCATATGAGTCACAGTTATTGCGTTGGGAACCCTGAAAACTTTCTATTTCCATTTCTCACCTTGGCTCCTTCCTATGGCATAGCAGAGGAGCAGAGGCGCTCCGGCCAAGGAAGGCACGGCGGCGGCGGAGAATTGGCCATGGGGCAGCGACGGACCTGGACGCGCATGGGTGTGGCCAAGGCAATCCATGATGTGGCGCACATAGACACGGCCGCGCGCAGCGGCGGGCGCGATGACCGATGGCTAGTGGTAGCGGCGGTGGAGTTGTTGCGGGGTGTGATGGCTGGCGAGGGCGGCTCCACGGCACCGGCGGCCATGGCGCTGGAGCAGACAACAGCTAGGCAATGCTCGGGAGTGTAACAACCCAGGTTTTTGGAGAAGCCAAAAATACGAACTTTTTAAAATTTTTCCTGCAATATGTGAAGCATGTAGACGCTAGGTCAAACAAAGAACAATTTATAAATAAATTGTTGCACGCATATAGAATTACTTGTAGGAGTTTGCCGAAGTTCTTTTGTTGGTTTAGTGTTTTGTGTTGGAGAGCACAAGTCTGTAGCAAATCCTTTTGATTCCTTCTAGAATATCTTAAGAATCCCTTTCTCCTCTCTCTCAATTCATCTTCTGCTTTTGAACCATATTCGAATCCCTTAACCTAACTCATAAAGCCAATCGACCTTCCTTATAAATCGATACCCGTAAATTGCCGACCCTCGACATGGACCCCACTAACCCGTAGATAACACCTAGAGGACCCATTAGGAGCTGTACACGTTTGTAACACATGTATACCAATTTAAGAGCTTTTGGAAGTAAATATAATAGAGGAATAAATAGATAAAGAATTAGAAAAGGAGAAAGGAAAAATAGGAAAGCCATCTGGACTTGTTCCACCATGAGCCGTCTGGACTTGTTCCACCATGAGCCAGGAGGGGAAAAGGAGGGTGGATACAGCCCACCATGGACCCGGTGTGCGGTCCATGGACCCACACCACCCAGACCACCGTGAGCCGCTCCCACGCCCACAGCCTAGACCCGGAGCCCGATAGGAGCCCAGACCGAGCCACGTGGACGTCCTCCCCGCGTGACACATGTCCGGGCCGACCCAGCCCAAAATACCAGCCCTGTCTAGGCCCGCCAAGGCCCAGTCGAGACCCAAACCGGTTGACCGTTGACCGGTCAACGTTGCCCGATTGACCGGGACCCATGTGTCAGCGACACAGAGCCACTGGACCCACTTGTCAGTAGGTGCCATCATGCTGACATTATAATGACGTCATGCGGGTTCCACCTGTTAGTGGCCCAAGATCCCCGGTCCCACCTGTCGGACTGATGATGTCGTGCTGACGTCATGATGACGTCAGCAAACCCCACCTGTCAACCACTGTTGTAGCTTGACCAATCCTGCGCTGCCATGTGTCAAGCCCTGGAGTAACCTTCCTTTTTCTTCTTTTTAAGAAAAGGAGTTAACCTTTGGAAATTCATAGAAAATTCTTACGACCTCAGAAAAATGAGAAACCAGTTCCCACATTTTTCTAAAATCAAGCCCTATGATGTGGACCAACCCTTAAGTACTTTTGACCCCTCAAAATTGAAGAACCCACTCTTTGCTTGCGCTCACACCGTTCACGCAAGACATGTACGATGCCCCAAAATGCCACCATATGGTTCCAAGCACCCCTCGGCCATGATCTATGACCAAGCCATTGACTCGACGCTCTTAGCCATGCTGCGGCGAAGAGTTACCATGACCTCATCGTGAGCCCCGAAGCCATAATTGGGCCACATGGCATTGATCGCCGCATCATGGACTGCAGTTTTCCTTTCTTTGGTTGCCCTGACGGTTCCGTGGAACCCTGTGTCTGTGTTTCACCACTGTTCCGGCTGCCTTGAGTTACGAGAACATGCCATCGAGATCTACCGAGGCCACCGTTGCCGAGACCGCTGTTGCCGAGACCACCGTTGCCGAGACCACTGTTGCCGAGACCACCGTTGTCGAGACCACCGTTGCCGAGACCACCATGGCATCGCTTGCCGAGACCACCATGACCCCATCTACCGCAAGCCGTAACCTTGGACCATGAACCCTAGTCGTAGGTCTTATCGAGACCATGGAAAGGCCCATCTCGCATCTTTCCGTTTATGCATATCTACCTTGTTGGGCCCTAATCTTACGACCTATCTGTCCATGACTGTCTTACAGGATCTACCCATTCCCCAGCTATGGAATGTGCTACTCCACAGTCGTGTCGAGTTGTTGCGTCTTTTTGGTCATGTTTGGTTCTTATCGCTGGTTGTTGGTGTTGTTGCCTGTGTGCCGAGCCTTCGAGCCGGCTGAGGGATCATACCTCGTTCGGACGTTACGATCGCGGGATCCATCTCGCCATGACCGTGATGCCGAGTGTAACTCGACCCCTCACTTTTTAGTTGACTTCATAGTACCACAAGCGTTAGCTCTTGTCTTCGGCCCTAGAACATGGACGTGATGGATTCAATATCAATGGCAATATCGATGCGGATATTACCCGCACATTTTGAGCCCTTCGTGACCAAGTTCTGTGGGAGAAAACCTGGGAGTAAACAATCGTGGAACGATGAATGCCAACTCGTTGGCATAGGTTGTGGCCACGAGTTCACCTCACCATGACCATGGAGCCACGCCTCTCTTTCACTTTTAGTTGCTTCTTCGTGCTCAAGCCCTTGTATGCTTGTACCCCATTTGACCATCACGTTTCTCTGATTCTCGCAGTGACAACCGCACCGCTTCGAATCCGAGAGATATCTCAGTGCCAGTGCACCTAGGTCGGGTACCCTACGAGTGGCTTACGCACTTGGTGTTCTTGAGTGTCGCTCCTTCCGATGCCCCATCTTTTGTCGTGGCGCGAGTGTTGGAAGAAGTGGACCTTGCTCTTGGATATTCTTGCTCTTATTGCCCCGATAGCCACTCTGTTTGATTCCGTCTTGCCCATGACGATTGGATCAAAGACTGGACTATTCCCTTTGGGTTAGCGAAGCTATGGTCTATGTCGTACCTCGGACCCGTGCGTGTCGACCCGATCGATCGTCTAAAACCATCTTCCCCAAAGATGTGTCTGGGAGCATAACATGGGCGTGCCTAACTAATCCCGCTGCTTTTACCGTGTTGAACGACTGTCTCCTCGGCTCCCGACGTTGATGTGTCGTGTGGATCGAGAGGACCCGTCGCTGTCCAACCTCTTTGCGCTACCGCTTCCTACCATAGCGGGTGAGCCAAAGTACATTGGAGCCAAGTCACAATAGTGTTATTCATTCTTGTTTGCTTCTCATGTCCAATTGTGACTTGCGGGATAAGGCTATAAGAGCTGAACCCCGTCGTTCCTCTTCTTGGGGCCCGACTTCCAATCCCCGTTGATTCAATGACACCGGATCGGAAGATCGTGAGCCGTGGTGTGCTATGGATAAGCTTTGGCTTAAACCATCTATCCTAAAGCCATACCGGCTTGACCATGACTTAAGCTTGTGCTTAGCAAACTACCATATGTGATTCTTGGCCCGAGGAAATCGAACAACCGCCGAGAGGGCTAAGCCGTGTATCTCTTATTGTCTCAATGGCGTTATTGGATTTTCCTGCGTCCTGTCGTCTTTTCAAGTGTTGAGTGTTCTCTTGCCTTGCGTGTCGCTTCGCGGAGTGGCTGACGATCGGACCAAGAGAACGAGGACAACGACAAGGACTATGGAATGGAGTCAACACAGGAGGAGGTGACTCCGCTAATGGAACACCAACGAATGGAGAATTGAACCACTACTTGAAACATCCTCAATTTTTCGCGAAGGGAAAATCCACATAATGAATTATAATATGATGAAACCAATAGTTGATTCCATCATATTATCATATATCAGTCGATATCACAGTCATACATCGTAAGATTACAAGAATACAAGATATTACATCACTGGGGAATACACCTATTACAGGGTTAATCTAGCGGAAGACTATCGAGTGAAGGCTTCTCCTTCACGGGTCATTATCAGAGTTGACATAGTGCAGCGTAGATTCCACCTCCGAACCAAACTTGAGCGTAGGCACGAGACCTCCTAATCCTTCTCATTCGGATCTCTCGAGAAGCGGAAATCAGACACCGCCCCAGATATTATGCGAGCCATGGTCAACACCGATGAGCTTTAGTGGAAAAGATAAAACAAGAGGATCTGGCGATCCTAACATTTGGCTGTGGTTTGCATCCTTAGCGCATGAGAAGTAAGTAACAGTAGTAATGTAATAACAATGTCCAGTTTTTAACACATTCCTAGCCACACACATCCACATCCATCCATATCCATCCAGCAACCATCCATCCCAACCATCTCCACACCACCACACCTTATCTCATCTCACACACTCAATTCGACAGCCAACTCCCTCTCGGCCTTCTCTCGTGTCCCATGACCCCAAGGCTCACGACTAATCGGAAAATACCCCAAACTCGGAGGGAGGATAGAAGGACTCATCTCCTATCTAGATTAAGCGAAACCCAGGAAAGGTCCATAGCCGACAAGTTGGCATATGTATCGATCAATCAACCAAACACTCTGCAGAGGTTTCACATACCCACAAGATAGCCATCCTCGATGGTGCCCCCGTCTAGGCGATTCAGATTCCGCCGCTTGCTAGCCTAGAACGATGCCACCCTACCTCTCACCTGGAACATCCCAAGTCTAGTCTGGGATGGCTGACATCAGTGAGTCGAGAAGAGAGCCGGGCCCACCGGATGTCAAGAGCCGGTCCACAAGGCCTCCTGAAGTCTCGGAAGGGTGTGGGGAAACCGCACACCCGTACCTCCTTGCACACACGTCAGCTTAGCAGAGTAGTGGCATCGCTCTACCAAGTAGTCCGACCGTCCCCGCACTATATAGGAAGAGTGGGATGTAAAGGATTCCGGTGAATCTGAGTACTAGTAAGTCCTTAGGGGTGACCAAGCGAGAATGTCTTCATCAGGTTTCCATTTACCAGTGCCACCACAAAGACACCTCCACCCCGGGCTCCACCTCTCAGGGTTCACACCCAAGGCCACCTCCGATTACCATTTACCCGCCATAGGTATTCCATATCCAAGTGCCCAGGTAGCACCACATGGCAAGACTCGCCCCAGGCTCATCGTTATTCCAGCTCGGTCGACACAACCCTCACTCTCCACGCACCCAAGACACACGCAGCATGCTCACACACCACCAAGTCCAGCACCCATAGCCAAACCATTCCCAGGGGGTTCTCCACCAGCATCACATCCCCGACATAATGCGAAGTGGAGTTAATAATAAGTATAGTGGTGTAATATGCAAGTAAGCAGGCAAGTAAGCATATATAAGCGAGCGAATGCGCAAAGCAGGGTGACATGGTAGAGTGGGTTGCATCAGGGTAATAATGGCTCAGGTAGTAGCATGCATCAAAGTACTAGCAAAGGAATAATTTATAAAGCGCTAGCAGTTCTAGATATTATGCAATGTCTAATAGGATTCTCTAAAAGAGGGTGCTGCCATGACACCTGCGTTGTAGAGGTAGTAGTGGTTCAATCCTCCATTTGTTGGTGTTCCATTAGCGGGGTTACCTCCTCCTGCGTTGGCTCCTTTTCGCAGTCCTTGTCATCGTCCACGTTCTCTTGGTCCGATTGTCAGCTACTCCGCGAAGCAACACGCAAGGCAAGAGAGCACTCAACACTCGAAAAGATGACAAGACGCAGGAAAATCCAGTAACACCAGTGAGGTAATAAGAGATACACAGCTTAGCCCTTTCGGTGGTTGTCCGATTTCCTCGGGCCAAGGAATCACAAGTGGTGGTTTGCTAAGCACAAGCTTAAGTCATGGCCAAGCCAGTATGGCTTTACGATAAACAGTTTAAGCCAGAGCTTATCCAGAGCAAACACCACGGCTCACGATCTTTCGATCCGGTGTCATTGGGTCGACGGGGATTGGAAATCGGGCCCCAAGGAGAGGAACGACAGGGTTCAGCTCTTATAGCCTTATCCCGCAAGTCACAATTGGATATGAGAAACAAACAAGAACGAATAACACTATTGTGACTTGGCTCCAATGTACTTTGGCTCGCCCGCTATGGTAGAATGCGGTAGCGCAAAGAGATTGGACAACGATGGGTCCTCTCGATCCACGCGTCACAATAGCGTTGGGAGCCGAGAAGAGAGTCGCTCAACACGGCAAAAGATGCGGGGGTTAGCTAGGCACATCCATGTCATGTTCTCAGACACATCTTCGGAAAAGATGGTTTTAGACGGTCGATCGGGTCGACACGCACGGGTCCGAGGTACGACTTAGACCTTATCTTTGCTAACGAAAGGGAATAGTCCGGTCTTTGATCCAATCGTCACGGGCAAGATAGGATTGAACATAGCATCTATCGGGGCAATAAGAGCAAGAACAACCAAGAGCAAGGTCTACTTCTAATGCACACGCCACGACAAAGACAGGGCATCGGAAGGAGCGACACTCAAGAACACCAAACGCGAAAAGGATGGCGAGGAGCAGCTCTTGGCCGCGGCTCTGGGGGTGGCGGAGCATGACGACGCCGGCGTGGAGCAGGTGCCGTTGCGGTGCAGTCCAGTGCCTGGTGGTGACCGGCTCGGGGTTGACGATGTCCTGAGCGGCGGCGTGCTCATGCGGAGCGGCCCTGTGTGTCCGCGTTCGCGTGAACGCTGGGGCGGTAGAGGCACGGTTGGAGGCGTGGTGTCTTGGGGACGAGGCAGAGCGCGATGGTGAGGTGGCAATGGCTCGGCGAGGAGCTTGCCACGGCGTCGGCGAAACACGACGCCGAGGCACGCAGGCGGCGCAGCCGACGGCGGATGGGCTCGGCTTTGGCGCCGTGGTCGTCGGGTGGAGCAGAGCGGTCAAGGGCCTCCGCGGCTATGTAGCGAGGCGAGCGACAAATGAGGGAAGAGGAGTGGCGCCACTTGGGACTCCTGGTGCTTACCGAGGTCGAGGCGGACGGTGGTGACAAGGCGGTGTCGATCCACGCGCCATGCGTCGCGCGCCACAAGCAGGATGGGGCGAGGGCATGAAGGCTCGTGCAAGGTCGTGCGGTGATGTGCGTGCGCTTGTTGGCGTCTGGCCGCGAGGCAGCCGTGCGTGGCCGCGGTGGTCAGCTGGCTGCGTGCACGGCGCTACTCCACGAGGCTGTGTTCTATGGCACAAAGAGCAAGAACGCAGGACGCTCATGGTGGTCTGGCGAGCACAGGGGTGGCATGGGGGCTTACCGTGGGTCTTGGGGCAGTAGGGTAGCGGTGCGGTGGCGCGTTGGGGCCGTGGCGGGTTGGTGCGGTGCCATGCATGTTGCGACGGGAAGGAAGACGATCACGATGT